>SJYF01000082.1:668143-694679 GCA_006410515.1 Procapra przewalskii | reverse complement strand
GGATATTTTCCCAGCTAGTGATGCGAAGCGAGATGCTCTCTCACGATGCTCGCCGTGGGGCAGCCATGGCTCCCAGAAAACCATGCGTTCAGGAGGATAAATTACCAGTAAGTTTCCAACCATTCCGCTTTCCACCTGCAGTACGGCACTCAATAAATCTGGTGGTTGTTCAGTTGACAGTCCTGTTCAACTCTTCGCAGCCCCATGCACGATAGCCCGCCAGGGTCCTCTGTCCATGCAGTTTCCTTAAGGACCACACTAGAGTGGTCCTTCTCCAGGGGGTCTTCCTGACCCACAGAACAAACCCATGTCTCCCACACTGGCAGGTGGATTCTTTACCACTGAGCAACCTAGGAAGTCCACTCGATAAATTGCATGAGATATTTGACATTTTATTATAAGATAAGCTTTACAACAGATGATTTTGGCCAACTGTGAGAAAGAAAGATAGCGCTAAGTCATGTCCGACTCTTGCAACCCCCTGGACTATAGCACGCCAGGCTCCTCTGTCCATGGGATTTCCCAGGCAAGAATACTGGACTGGGTTGCCATTTCCTTTTCCAGGGGAAATTCCTGACCCAGGAATTGAACCCATGTCTCCCACATTGCAGACAGATTCTTTACCGACTGAACTGTAGGCTAATGTAATTGTTCTGAGCACATTTAAAGTCAGCTAGGCTAAGCTATCAGAGAAGGCAATGGCACCCCACTCCAGTACTCTTACCTGGAAAATCCTATGGACGGAGGAGCCTGGAAGGCTGCAGTCCATGGGGTCGCTGAGGGTCTGACACAGCTGAGTGACTTCACTTTCACTTTCATGCATTGGAGAAGGAAACAGCAACCCACTCCAGTGTTCTTGCCTGGAGAATCCCAGGGACGGGGGAGCCTTTTGGGCTGCCGTCTATGGGGTCGCACGGAGTCAGACACGGCTGAAGTGACTTAGCAGCAGTAGCAGCAGGCTAAGCTATGATAAGCAGTAAGTTGGGTGTTTTAAATGTATTTTCAACTTACAATATATTCAGTGTACAATGTTTTTATCCAGGAGGCAACCCCATTGGGTCGGGAAGATCCCCTGGAACAGGAAATGCAACCCACTCCAGTATTCTTGCTGAAAATCCCACAGACAGAGGAGCCTGGCAGGCTACAGTCCATGGGTTGAAAGAGTCAGACACGCCAACTGACACTCACACACGCAAAAAGCCCCGTTGGAAGTCGGGGAGACGCGTGGACACGTTGCTCTGGCCAGCACGCACTCGACCAGCAACCACCCCTGGGGCACCTCCCAGCCTCACCCATTGCAGAATCTCCCCACCGCCCTTTCAGCACTCCTCCCCAGGCTGGAAAATTTCAGCTTTGGGACTCAGTTATTTCCAGGAAGCCCCGGGAAACGCACCGCTCAACCAGCAGTGTGAGCAAGGGAGAAAAGACCCAGTCCCGAAGCACGGCTGTCAGCTCCGTCGCTTGTGTAAGCCGGCTGGCAGAGCTCCGTAAGCTTCCGTTTCTTTGCCTTACTAACGGGGTGCTGGGGAAGATGGACTTGACACGGGTGAGACACGTGGGCATTTTGCCCTATGCTTGACTCAGGAAACGCCGATCTTTTCTTTCAGAACTCGTGCACTTTCAGAAGTGGCGGGCGTCACTAGGAGGCAGCATTAGCACAGGAGGAACTAGGCGTGCCACACACACACACACACACACACACACACTCACTCCTGCAAACACACTCTCACACACATGCATGCTCACATGCACATATGTGCACAGAAAGCACACAAACATGCTCGTGTACACACATACATCACACTCACACAGGCTCACAGAAAACACAAACAGCATGCACATTCACACACACACACACACACACACCAACCACACACTCACACATGCAGACATATACTCACACCCATATGCACACACTCCAAGCTTTTTTCTTCCTTCCTTGCTTGCTTTCTTTTTTCTCTTTCTTTTAAATCTTTTATTTCGGTGTCAGGCAGGGAACGACCTTCGGGCTAGCAGCCAGGAAATGTCACTGATGAACACTTGTTGTTGAGCTTGGGGGACTCAGAAATGAGAACCTACAGATTCCTAAAAGATTGCCCAGTGTCTTAGAAATAAGAGAGTTCATTTCCCATAACTCCTTGCATAGATATGTTATCCCAGGAAAAAAAGGAAAGACCTGGATGCCTTTGCATTTGGAAGTCCATCTGCCATGCTGGAAGAGGAGAGAGCTGGCCATCAGGAAGCACACGAGGGGGCCTGCTGGCCACAGAGCAAGGCCTTGTGGGCCTCGAGTGCTCGCAGGGTGCAGTGGGTCAGCAGTCGCTGGGTAAGCGACATGACCTGCGATGGAAAAGGCCACAGGCGGCCGTGTTAAAATGAGGACCAGCCATCTGCGGTTATGGTTTCACTCTGCCTGTACCAGGCTGCCTGTGTGCGGAGGACAGTGTTGTTTTCTGGACTCTGAGCCAGCAGGCGAAGTCACTGGACTCTGAGTGGGGAACGCACAGCTGAATTCTGATGACGGTCAGCCCAGGAATCTAAGAATTCCAGAAGAAAAACGTTTTGAATAGAGCGTGCCCTTCCGGAGTTAAATGGACCACCAATCACCAAGTGGGCCACGCGATCACTAAGCTGCAACCGGGCAGCCCCACTGACAGGCTCTTCTAATGCAAACTGCCTCTACAGGCTGAAAAAGACCAGATTTTTCTTTCTGTAAAAATATCATTAAGTCAGAGGAATCAGTGCTATGGCCTAAGCTCTAAGTCTACTCTGATTAGTTTTCAAGGACTCAAGCTTACCCAGTGGCCTGAAGAGCCTTCCAGTGAAAAAGATTATGCAAAAAGCCATCCACAGCAAACTTGCCATATTCCAGGAGGTGTTCTTTTTTTTTTTAATCAAATAGTTTATTAGAAGTTCAACCTGGAGACTGCTTACAAAAAGTTTCAGCAAGACGGATGTGAAAGAGCCCAAACGGTCACATAAGCGCCCAGGAGGGCGCTGGCGGCGTCTGCTGGTTCTGTTTTGCCTTTAAGGCGCCTCTCTGCTGTTCCCCGCAGGGGCATCGCCGGTTCGGGTTCCCTCCGAGAGCGGGCGGGCTCCCTGGGCTCACAGCCTCTCCACCGTTTCTGCTTGTGGCCTCTCTGGTGATGGCCACTCTGACAGGTGTGAGCTGGTGTCTCATCGTGGTTTTAATTTGCATTTCTCTGGCAGTTAATGATGTGGAGCATCTTTTCGCGTGCCCATTGTATCTCTTCTTTGGCAAAGTGTCTATTCAGGCCTGGGCTGCTTTTTGCTTGCTTCAGTGTTGAGTTGCCTGAGCTCTTTATGTACTTTGGCTGTTAAACTCTTCAGTTCAGTTCAGTCGGTCAGTCGTGTCTGACTCTTTGTGACCCCATGGACTGCAGCACGCCAGGCTTCCGTGTCCATCACCAACTCCCAGAGCTCACTCAAACTCACGTCCATGGAGTCAGTGATGCCATCCAGCCATCTCATCCTCTGTCGTCCCCTTCTCGTCCCGCCTACAATCTTTCCCAGCATCAGGGTCTTTTCAAATGAGTCAGTTCTTCACATCAGGTGGCGGAAGTATTGGAGCTTCAGCACCTTATCAAACTGATACATGACTCCTATCAGTCATATAGCTAGCAAGCATTCTCTCCTGTTCAGGGGGTTGTCTTTTGGCAGTGGATTCCTTTGCTGCGCAAAATTTCAAGTGTAAATCCTTCCCGTTTGCTTATTTTCATTTAATTTCCTTTGCGTTGAGACAGATCCAAGAAAATATTGCTATGATTTACGTCATAGGGTGACGTTTTCCTCACTGATTGGAGGAGACACATGCATCCCAATGTGCACAGCATCACTACTTACAATAGCCAAGACGTGGAAGCAGCCTGTGTTCATCAGCAGATGGATGGATTAAGAAGGTGTGGTGTATAACGAAATATTGAATACACATATATACACATATATATACAATAATTGGGCTATGCAAGAGGTGCGGTGATAAAAAATTGCCTGCCAATGCAAGAGTCACAAGTTTGATTCCCAGGTCGGGAAGATGCCCTGGAGGAGGAAATGGTAACCCACTCCAGTATTCTCGCCTAGGGAATCCCGTGGACAGAGAGCTTGGTGGGCTGCAGTCCGTGGGGTCACAGAAGGGTTGGACACAGCTGAACGGCAACATGACAACAACACCGGGACTTGGAGGTTTCGAGTGCCAGCCGGGGCAGAGCCACCCTGGCCCCTGTAAAGCGGAGAGGCGCCGACGAGCGTCTTGGCGAAGCGAGCAGACCCGCGCCGGGGGAGGAGCTGAGCCCTGGGGGCCAAGCACCCTGAGACGAGGCCTCTCGGGAGACCCAGGCGAAGAGTTGGGATGGGTGCACAGCGCGGAGCCGGCAGAGACGAGAGCTCTTTCTGGGGCTTTTATCAAAACAAGGGATGCTGACGAGAAATGGAGTGTTTCCTGCCGCTGTAACAGACAAGGCTGTCTCAGCGGCAGGGATCTGGCCTCCACGTGTGAGCTTGAGCCCTCAGGGCCCCGGAGGAGAACGGTGCTCGCGGTGGGAAGCGAGAGGCCGCAGCTACCGGGGGAGCGGGAGGCCTCGGGAGCCTGCCCAGAGGGCCGGGCGCGCTCGGAAGCAGCGACCCCAGGGAGGCCAGACGCCTGCGTCTCCCCGCACCCAGAAAAGCGCCGCTCCTCGCCTGGAGAGAACTGGCTTTCTCTAATCGCAGAACACGCGTGGCGCCCACACTGCCTGCCCCTTTGGGCAAACTTCTGTAGAGCCTGACGCCCCTCCCGCCCCCTCAGAGCAGCCCTCTCTGTCACCTGAGATGCTTCGAGCCTCCCGGACGTGAAGTCCTAAAACTCCCACCACATAAAACCCAACTCTCCTCTTTAGGTGGTGACTATTTTAAGGTGAGACAGCTGGAGAGCAGTAGCTGGAAAATGCCGTGAGCTAACGGCAAGGGTTTCTTTTTTAAGTGATGATACTATCGGAAAAGACCCTGGTGCTGGGAAAGACTGAGGGCGGGAGGAGAAGCGGACGACAGAGGGTGCGATGGCTGGATGGCGTCATGGACTCACAGGACATGAGTTTGAGCAAGCTCTGGGAGAGAGTGGCGACAGAGAAGTCTGGTGTGTTGAGCAGTCCATGGGGTCTCAAAGAGTTGGATAACAGCAACTCAACCACATTATTGTGTATTTGTGTAGAACTGCTCCACTAGAAAGGGGGGAAAATGGGAGATCACTCATCACAGGAGCAAAATTCTTAGCTAAGAAGACAGAAGATGGGGTCCCGGGCATGAGGTTTGCCCTGAGATGGGATCTCAGAGGAAGGAGAAAGAGCGGAGAGAGCTTGGTACAGACTGCCGAGGGGACAGACTCGGTCACGCAAAGACTGAAAGGGCTCTTTCCTATTTTCTTGGCGAAATAAGAGCGGGATGTTGTCTGAGAGGGACGGAGGGTGGCTGGAGCAGGGCTGAGAAGAGACACCGCCGTGTTGGGGAGGCAGGGCGAGAACAAACTAGAGAAATGCCTGCCGGGCGCAGCTGAGCTGTGACGTTTGTGTTCATGGCTCAAAGCGGGACCTAATAGCGTAATTGGGAAGCTCCTATTTTTTCAGCAACGTTCAGCTGCTCCGGTACAGGCATAGGAAATGCAACTAGAGCCTGGGGTGCGGTTTCCCAGCACCTCCTACAGAAGGAGAAAGGGGCAAGGAAGTCAAATATAGAGAAAGGAGCAACATCAGTGATGGGTGAGAGGCATGTTGGTGGACAAGGAGAGGTTTCTAGGCATTATGTAAACCAAGCTATCTGAGTCCAGACCCAGTTCTACTGGCCTGAAGGGCTATGCACTTTGTTTATCCTTAACAGTGATACTTCTCAAAAAGGCAGAGTTATCTGGGGACTTTGTTACAAATGCATATTTGGGGGCCAACCTCAGAAATTCCAGTACATAGCACTTTTTTCCTTTGTGATTATTATCAGGAAATACTGATGCTGGGGTCTATGGACCATTCTAAGAAAATAATTGCATTGCAGTTGTTTTGAGTAAAAGCACTTAAGAGGAGAATTAGGGAGAGGGGAACTGGGTAACCAGGTAATAATTTACACTTTCCATTTCACAGCTGTGCGAGAGCAATGTCCCAGATATTTGGTTTCTTAATTTGGCCACCAGATGTGAAGAGCTGACTCATTTGAAAAGATCCTGATGTTGGGAAAGATTGAGGTCAGGAGGAGAAGGGGATGACAGAATATGAGATGGTTGGACGGCATCACCAGCTCAATGGACATGAGTTTGAGTAAACTCCGGGAGTTGGTGATGGACAGGGAGGTCTGGCGTGCTGCAGTCCATGGGGTCACAAAGAGTCAGACACAACTGAGCGACTGAACTGAACTGAACTGATGTGAAGAGCCAACTCACTGGAAAAGACTGATGCTGGGGAAGACTGAGGGCAAGAGGAGAAGGGTGAAGGAGAGGATGAGATGGTTGGATAGTATCACTGACTCAGTGCTCATGAATTTGAGCAAACTCTGGGAGACAGTGAAGGACAGGGGAGCCTGGCATGCTGCAGTTCAAGGGGTCACAAAGAGTTGGACATAACTTAGCAACTGAACAACAGCAAGCAAAAAACCAGATAACTAAAAGTGAGATACCATGCGGAGTCATACTGCAATGGCTGACACAGTAAATTCAGTCTCTTTATTTTTCCATTTCCATTAGATTCTTGGACAGACACATATAAGCATGACATTTAATTTTCAGTGTGAAAACCAGCTTAGCATGGCTTTACGTCAGATGCATCCGTTTTCCAGAAAGCTAAAGAACTGTGCTCTGTTTGGGGAGAAAAAAATAAATAAATACTCTGAAAGAAACAATCATTTCTTAAATTTGTTAAATAGCCAAGCCAAACCAAATACATTTTATAAACATGTAGAATAAATCTAATTATACAAATGAAAGCATTCCGTGTGAGGTTTAAGTGATTCGAGAAAACATCAGGGAAAAGATAAAGCAATCATTTCCAAGCGAGAAAATGAAAGGTTCTATATAATTCTGACACTCAAGATTAAAAGAAAAAACTGCACCAGCCCTCTGTTTATTCCCCAGCGTGCCCGCGGCATCTGTTTGCAGACTACAGGGGAGAGCAGCCTGAGGACACACTAACCAGCTCTGTCTGACTTTTTAAGATGTCTGCTAGCCCTTTTTCTGCCAATCTGCACTGGGACTCTTTGTCAGCTTTAACATGTAACATCGCACCGGGTTCTGCTGTGTCTAATGCAGTTTATCCAGTGCATTTCTACCTGTTTCAGTTATCTTGAGAACGGTCACGCTCCTCACTGAGCACCCACTGTACGTCATGTGTGAGAGTTCGAACCGTCAAGCCTGGGAGGTGGGTAGTGTCTGCTGGCTCTCACTTCCTGCTCTGGCTCTAGCTGCCCACTTCTCAGACCTCCCTCTTCCCTAATCTGCTCCCAGCTGTGTCCTCTGCCAGCTGATACAGGGCTGGCAACATTCTAGAAGCTTCTCTAAGCCTAGATGCAATCATAGCTTCAGCCTCTGGCTGGCTCCTCCTTTGTGGCAGCAGAGGCATTTATTTAGACCTGAAACTAACGGCTTAAATGCTGACCATTGTGCACTCCTTTATCTCAGACAAACTCGATGTCATCTTTCTTTAAATCTTTTGCTCAAATGAATACTTTTCTCTAATGGGTACTTTTCAAACTCTAGGAACTGTCAAAAGAGGGACAGAAATGTTAGATCTGTAAACCAACGACCCCTGACGTGAATTACTTTGCAGTTTGGGGTGAGTTCACTATCATTTGGGCTCAGGAGGTGGTAAATATTACTGCTCCATATTCCATTCAATATCATTATTATCATTCACGCATAATCTGGAATGACACCCCATGGCGTAATTTAACACTCGTCACAGAAGGCCACCGTCCTGACTGAGCTTTAAGGAAGGGGGTCGGAAGGGAGACTGGAGATGCCGAGGGCAGGTGCCGCTTCATCCTGCTGCTTCCTCCGGTCCAAGCCTCCTTTCAAAAATCCAGTGGCCAAACTGACGTGGCTCCTTTTAGTCACTATGTGTCAATAGTAAGAGTACAGATTACGGTTGCTCGACTGCTGAAAAGAATGAAGCAATGCCACTGGCAGCGCCACGGGTGGCCGAGAGAGGGCACACTGAGCAAGACAGACGGAGGAAAAAGTGTCTGCGACAGCCCTCACGCGTGGGACCCGGAAAGAAACCACGCAGCCGGACTCACGAAACAGAAACAGGCGCAGAGGCGGAGAGGAACCTACGGCGGCGGGGCAGGGATCGGGAGAAGGGAGAGTCGGGGAGTCTGGGACGGACATGCACACACATCTGTGCTTAAAACGGATAAGCAGCAAGGGCCTCCTGTGCCACCCCGGGAACTCTGCCCAGTGTCACTCTGCTCGGGCTGGATGGAGTGGAGCTTGGGGGAGGATGGATACAGGTATATGTATATGGCCGAGTCCCTTCGCTGTTCACCTTAAACTATCACAGCATTGTGAATCGGCTATACCTCAATGCAAACTGAGATTTTTTAAAAAGTACTGATTATGGCCAGGGCGAGGCAGATGCCAGCTAAACACTCCAGCATTAAACTCACCCTTGAAGCATTTGGGAATCTCGATGGTGCCGTCTACGCACTGGGCGTCTTCTGTGTAGCTGCACTTCTTTTCCTTATTCTTGCAGAAGAAAGAAACCTTTTGGCCATGCAGCATTCCGTTCTTAAATTTGTTCTGGATAGCTACTCTCTCGCCTTCGTATATCACAGTAGCTTTTTTAACAGATAGCTTACAAGATGCTGAAAGAGACAATATTTGTAGTCAAGACAGGACCTCACTTACTCTTTCTTAAAGAGTAACATCAGAACCACTAGGCGAGCAGACCTGAAACAAGAGGCCCGAGAGAAGATTCTGAGAAGATGCGCAGTGAGCGGCCCCAGCGTCGCTGCCACTGCGGGTCTTTATCCGCAGGACCGTGAGCCGCGACTTCCGAGCGCACCTTTTCTGCCCCTGGAGTAGCTCCGGGAGAGGTCAGAGCAGAAGCACCAGGAGCTTCCCCGGTGCTCCAGGGTTAAGAATCCGCCTTGCAATGCAAGGTCGGCCCGGCCGGGGAGACCCCCCGCCCCCAGGCCCCGGAGCCCGCGCTCAGCAACCAGCGAAGCCGCGCAGCGAGCAGCCCCACGCGCGCCGAGCAGCCCCGTCCTGGTAGCAACCAGGAAAAGCCCACGCAGCGGCGCAGACCTCGCGCAGCCGGTAAATAAATAAACCGCTTTTTTAAAAAGCACTTCTCCAGAGACACAGATGGAGAGAACAAACGCGTGGCTCCTGAGCGGGAGGAAGGGGGTGGGAGCGGTGGGGAGATGGGCTGACACACATACGCCGTTGGCACTTTGCATAACTAATGAGAACCCGTTGCACAGCACAGGGGGGTCCACTCAGTGCTCCGCGGTGACCTAACGGGAAGGAAATCCAAAAAGAGGAGACGTGTGTCTCCGTGCGGCTGAGGCGCTTTGCTGCACAGAGGAAACACACAACGTTGTGAAGCAGCCATCCGCCAATAAAATGTTTCTAAACACACTGCTGCTGCAGGTAAGCCTCCCCTGCCCACGCAGCTCCCATTCACTGAACGGGCGCACCCACCCCCGGGCCAAGTGAGTGTTGCTGGTAACAGCTCTCAAGTGCTGCCTTCTCTGAAAAAGAGCCTTCAGCCACAGGGAGCCTCCTCTCCCAGGAGAGCGTGCACGGCAGCCCGGGGGCGGGGAAGCGGGCAGCCCACAGCCTGTGCAGACTCACGAGGGGATCGAGCTAAGCAAGTCCCCTCGCCTCTCCATGGGATCGGCGGCCCTGTCCAGAGCTCCCCGGGGGTTAAACTGAAGTTACACTCTAGCTGAGCCCACGCCCTCGTTCCAGACCTGGACCCCGCGTCTGCAGCACCAGCATCTCCTGGGGACCTGGTAGAAACGCTGGTTCTCAGGTCCCACTCCAGACCCAGCGAAGCAGAGACTGTTTAAACAAGCCCTCCAGGTGCTTCTGACACGCAGTGTCCGGCTCCATCCTACCTGCCTCACTCTCTCGTTTCCTGAGGCTCAGAAAATCAGCTGCGTTTGAATCCCTGTCTCAGGCCCTGCTTCGAGGGTACCCCAACCTAGTCATTCCCCATTTTGCCCAATGTCCTTCCAGCCCACAGCAGCCTGAGCGGAAACTCAGCACACGCCTGCTGCTCTCTGCATAAGCACGACACGGGCCGGACCAAGGAGCAATGATGCCAGGGGACCCGGCTGCTCAGGGAGAAGATGCCCCAAGTGATGAGCCTTGAGGCCCTGGCTCGGAATCAGGCCAGGTTCAAGCTGCGTCAGCGGGGAAACAGGTGCAAGGGAGCCCCTGAGGCCCAAGACATGGAAAGAGGAGCTGGGGCTCCTGAGTGCCCGTCCCCGTGTCCCCATACTCATGGTCCACACGATCGCTGTTGCCCATCGCCTATTAACCACCATTTCCAGGAACTCACTCGACTGTGTGGTGGGGTTTTGCCCCAGTGAGAAGAGTCTTGACGAGAACAAAGCGGAGCAGGATGGGCATGGGCCAGGGCGTAAAGGCAGGTGTGGGGCCCACACAGTCTCCCACCACGCTCTCAAGGCTCACAGCAGAGGCGCTTGCCTCGTGCAGTCAGGCAGGCCTCTGGGTGGCCCAGCGGCTGAGAAGCTGCCTTCTAGTGCAGGGGCCGTGGGCCTGATTCCTGTTCAGGAGACCAAGAGCCCACACACAGCAGGGCAGCTAACCCTGCATGCCAAGACTGCAGCGCCCCAGAGCTGACACTGAGACCCGATCAGCCAAAAACAAACAAATGAATAAAGTGCATAGGTTTTAAATCTCAAACAGGCTTGCTAGGTGTGAAGCTTCCCTGCGTTCCTGTAAATCCCCGCAGCTGGGAAGCAAGTCTGAGAAACGAAGTGGAAAATGATTGGAGCAAGAACACGGCGAGTAAAGGAGGCTCACCGGATGAATCTGGAGGCGGTCTGAGACCTTACCCATACCTCATACCTTTGCAGCTTGGCTGTGCAGACCAGTTTCCGAATTTGCTGCATTCTACTTCTTCCGGCCCATCCAAGGAATATGTTTCGTGGCAGCCAAACGTGGCAGTGTCCTTGTAGTAGAGCACTGGATTTGCAGGATAGTTCACAAACCCATTGTCTGGTCTTGATGGGAATGGGCACTTCACTTCTAAAAAGTTTAAGCAATAAGCCGTGTTAGCATAAACAGAGTGCGGCCCGGTGATTACAGGACAGCTACGAGCTCCTCTCTTAGACCAGTGAATCACGGGGGATTCCTGTGATTTCCCCTTTATCTGATCCTGTGAGACCCTGGGTATTAAAACAGAAACAACACCACTTTGAAAGTAAATTAACGAGTTACCAGGTTCTTTGGGCTTTAGTATAATCACAAGGTATTATTTATTGCAAACTTCTTCTGCACACCATCTAAGGTGGTGGGTTTGAACGAAAGAAGAGTCTGTCTCTTTTAATCAACAGACCATGAAATTAAAACACAAAGATTCCCTCCATGCACAGTAGAACACTATTATTTGGTTTTTAAATGTTAAACCTAATTCTTATGATTGTCTTCAGACTATACAAGAAGCCAGCATGAAATAGGAAGGAGGAAAGCGGTGCTGCTCCCTGGCCTTCTTTGACCCCCAGCGGCAAAGTCCGAAATCCACACCCCACTTAGTCGTCATTGTTATCAGTCACTAAGTCTGTCCAACTCTTTGCGACCCCATGGACCGCAGCACGCCAGACTTCCCTGTCCTCCACTATCTCCCGGGGTCTGCTCAAGTTCATGTCCATTGAGTCGGTGATGCCACCTAACCATCTCATCCTCTGTTGTCCCCTCTTTATCATACTATAGAAAACCAGGCTGGATGGAGGAGCACAGAGCTTTTGGAAGGTAGTCTAAGGCGATGATTCAAGGATACAAAATCCAGGGACTTCCCTGGTCCAGTGGCTAAGACTCCATGCTCCCAAGTTCCACCCCTGGTCAGGGAACTGGACACCACATGCTTCTACTAAAAGATCCCAGGTGCTGCAGCTAAGACCCAGCACAGCCAAATAAAAAAATGGATTTTTTTTAAAAAGAGTACAAAATTCGCAGTTGGACTGCTTGGATCAGTTTTGGTTCTTCCACAAATTGAGTGCAAAGGAATGTATGAGTCTATAATAAAACTAAAGAGAAACAGTCCATGGAAGAAAAACTTTTCCCTGTAGAAGAATTCCAGGTAATACATATCAAAGGACAGGTAACATTAGAAAGCCACATTTTGCACCCACAGTGCCTCAGCTGACAGAGTCCCGGGTTATCAGTGACTGCTCAAGAGCAGGTGTTCACAAAGCCTCAAACTACCACCCACAGGGGGAGATGCTTTTTTACCAAGAGAAGAAGGGTGTGCCCCTTGACCACAGGATCATGCCACATCCGACAGTGGCTGACTGGCACCAGTGCCTTCTGCTGAGAGGGAGTGCATTCTTAAAGTGCATTGACTTGAGTCTAATCATGAGTAAATAAGCAACCAACTTCACATTCTGGAAACTTCTAAAGACAGCCAGCATGCACGCTTCATAAACATCAGTGAAAGATGACTGCGAAGGCAGAGGATCATTCCTAGCTGCAGGACTGCTGCTGCTGCTGAGTCGCTCGGTCCTGCCCGACCCTCAGCGACCCCATGGACTGCAGCCCACCAGGCTCGCCCGTCCCTGGGATTCTCCAGGCAGGAGCCCTGGAGTGGGTGCCATCGCCTTCTCCGTTCCTCCTCCTAAAGGAGACCAAAGAGACGTGACAGCTAGACACACATGTGGCTCACAACTAGATTTCACGCAGAACAAACCGTGTGTGTAAAGGAACTTCTGCATGAGGTGGGGCAATTTGCATATGAAATGAATATGCTAATTGTATATGATTGTTTAAATTATTATCGTAATTCCAAATATGTCAAACATCTTGGGCACAGGGATAACATGGAGAACCTCATTGTTATTAGGACGTCCGTGCGCCGGCATGCTCACGGGCAAGTGTCATGACGTGTGTGACTCATTGTCAGAAGATTCAGGGGAAAAGCAAGTCTATAGAAAGAAAGGGAGAGAAAGCCACCGCACGCTGATGGCTGACGCATCGATGTCAGCAGCTGAAAATAAGAAGAAAAAAACCATGGCTAGCCCTCTACTTAGGACCCGGGAGAATCAACATGACACATGCATAGACCGCGGGAGACCAGTGCCTAGCCCCGAGCTACGTCCCCCAGCAGGTGCGAGGGGTTGGTAGGAGGAGGAGCTTCCCTAGGCCACAAAGTGCTTCTGTTGGAATCGTTCAGCAGACGTCTGTCCTATTCTCTACGCGAGAGGGTGACAGTCTTCAGTGTCAGTGCCCGTGTCCATGATAAATTCTCTAATCTGCCTGCTCATTATGCAGTGGACAAGTTCAAAGACAGTCATGGGGCTTCCCCGGTGGTCCAGCGGTTAGGACTCCATGCCCCCACTGCAGGAGGCATGGGCTCGATCTTTGATTGGGGAAGATCCCACACGCCGCATGGCCGATAAACAGGTAAACAAATGTAGCGATGATGATCCCAATTAAAAGAGAAAGAATTTTCATATATATTTTTAAATCAAATATTCTTGTGATTCTTAAATTTAGGTGAAACTATAAAAGCTTATATCGATCTGATTGCAACCCAGGTTTTCACTTTAAATCTCTTGAGAGTAAAGTGAAAGCTATAGTTTCTCACTTGTGTCCGACTCTTTGCAACCCATGGACTGTAGCCCACCAGGCTCCTCTGTGCATGGGATTCTCCAGGCAAGAATACTGGAGTGGGTTGCCATTTCCTCCTCCAGGGGATCTTCCCGACCCAGGGATGGAACCCAGATCTCCTGCATTGCAGGCATATTCTTTACCATCTGAGCCACCAGGGAGCCCTAATCTCTTTGGACTTCCCAGCTGAATCCAGGCGTCTCTGCACCAACCTCACTGTAACATTCAGCCGTCCATGCTCACGCCCCGTTCTTCCCTGTCCCCCCCACTGTCCCTGGCTCCCCCTCCTGTGGCAAGCCTGCACTGTCCCCCACTCCACCCATGTCCTCCTCCCAGGAGCTCTCTCAGGCTGCTCCAGACTGTCCACAGCATCACCTCTCATCACCCTGAGCGAGAAGCCAGGTCTCCCTCATCCGGTGCCCTCAGCCCCAGGCACAGGGCAGAGGCCACGGTAAACAGGGTCATCCAGAGCCCTCTGGAGAGCGGACTCTGCAGTCCCCTTCGGCAGAGATTCCCTGCAAGCCCGTGACTGCTTTGCCGCACTTACCCCTGCATTCTGGCAATTGCGTCCAGTTCCCGTGTTCCGTGCAGGTAATGGTGTCGCTTCCAAACATCGCGTGGTGTGGCAAGCACTGAAAGACTGCCTTGCTGCCATAGAAGGAGTTGTTCCCAGCCAACGGCTTGTAAACACTGAGATTTGCAAACTTGGGTATGGGTGGTGGAGGGCAGGTTATAGCTGGGAAAAGCAAGAACTGTCATTTGAATGAAGATAGCTGAGTCTTTTTTAAACAAAATGCTCTTTACAGAAAGGAAAAAAATCCAAAGATTAACTTGAGAAAATGCAAAATTTGATCAAATGCCAGGATAACCACAGTCCATTGGAGAAGCCAGGGAAGAAAATGTGATCAGAAATTCAGATGTCTGAGCCAGTCTGAAAACTGAAAAATGAAGAGAATTTAAGCTTTGCCATCACTGATTTGCCTGTTACAAGACTATGTTGCTTAGGTGACCGAACGTCTTAGAACAAAATGCTGCCCTGAAGACACTCCCAGGAGTCAGAACTGGTGGAGGGCCTCCCCGAGCCAGCACCCTGCAGCGCGGCTGACGGTGCGAGTCCCGGTGGCGCCCGAGGTGCTCGCGTAGGTCTGTTTGCTCCCACTGAACACCCCCCGCTTTTGTACTCTCTGTGCGGCGCTTGTACAAGTAGCTTCACGCAGGGACTCAGAAGTGGGTTGTCATCCTGACCTAAGTGATCTAGTTTCAAAGCTAGGGTTCGGGTGTGTCATTCTGAAGGGGCTGCTTCATCTTCCAGAGAAAGAGGCCAGGATGGGGCTTCCCTGGCGGCTCCTTGGTAAAGAATCCGCCTGCCAATGCAGGGGACACGAGTCCGTCCCTGATCCAGGAAGCTCCCGCGTGCTATGGAGCAACGAAGCCGGTGTGCCCAGCAGCCTGTGGTCTAGACAGAAGCCCCTGCAAACAGAAGCCCACGCACCGCAATCAGAGGAGCCCCCACTCGCCGCAACAAGAGAAAGGCCCAGCACAGCCACAGGAAATCAGCCAATAAAATCATTTTAAGAAGACATCAGGATGAACAGTCCCAAAAAAGGTGAGCAGGCATCTCAGGGGGCTGGGACTGAGGGTTTCAGGGTGTAGATATTAATAATACCAGGAACGTCCCAGGCCAACCAAGCGGTCACCCTCTTAGAGGTGGACCCGGAGACTCACGGGCACAGACAGGAATGTCTGGGCTCCACTTTCCTTCCTCAGTGCATTTCGCAGAACTAGCTCCTTGCAGATAAAACCTGCGGAGGGAAAATTGAACCCATTAAATTACAGAGTCATCCACCCCCGGCACCTCAAATTTTTTTCCCATCGAGCAGTGCTGCAGATGAACACTATTGGCTTCTTTTCCAGCTTAGAATACTGTTTTCCTGAGAGGCTTAAACTCCTCTAAGGCTCAGCAAGCCTGCCAGCCTGGGGCTGCAAGGCAATTTGCTGAAGCAGGGGAAGGTCCCGTCACCGCTGGGTGTGGAGGCCCCCCCTCCAGTCCCCAAACCCCTGGTCCCCAACCAGCTGGTCCGCAACCAGCTGGTCCGGGTAACGGCTTCCAATCCAAGACTCACCTCTTTTTGGGGGATCACAAAAGTGAATCACACCAAGTGATCTCTAATACTCATTTTCTGAGAGCCTGATGGCCCAAAGGCCTAATAACAATGCTGTCTATTAACATTATAAACGTGCCATTGTCCTTGAAGACCGCGTGTTCAAGATGACTCATCAATAAATTGGTGTTTCAGTTGAAAGGACGGCATTTCTCTTCCACACACAGCATTTCTTAATCTCTAATCTTTCAAACCGAGATCCTTAGTGAAATTTTGCCTCTTTCTCCCCAGGGAGGCGGTCCTGGTGAGGAGGAGGGCGTTTCTACACCACCACCCTCAGCCTTCTCTGCGGCCCCGTGGACTGCAGGTCGCCAGGCTCCTCTGTCTATGGGATTTCCCAGACAAGAATACTGGAGAGGGTTGCCATGTCTTTTTCCAAGGGATTTCTCAACCCCAGGGATCGAACTCGAGCCTCCTGCATTAGCAAGCGGATTCCTTACCACTGAACCTAGGCCACAGTCCATCAAATTAGCCTAAAGCCCAAGTCTAACTACCAGAATACTTTAACTCCCAAGCCAAGATTTGGCCCAGAGATTATAAAGAATTATCCCCCAGCTTCAGTAATTTCAATGTGCTCCTCATATGAGTAGCTAATCAGGTGCAGAAAAACTGGATAGAGCATTGACTTCGTATTTCACTAACCGCTGTATTCTCCACTCCACCCCAACCCCACTGTGGATTTTTATCCAGTGATCTGTATTCAGCAAGTCCAGCCTAAAGACTAGAAATAAAATAGAGGCCGGCCTTGATGTTCAGCTTAAGGGGTCAGGAAGTCCTTACCCGGTGCGGCAAGAAAAGCTGATCGTGTTGGGATACTCAAACGTTGTATAGCGAACCGTTCCGTTTTCTAAGATCCCAGCAAAAGGACATACTCTGGCTGTGATTTAAAGATAAAAACATCGATTTCTAGTTACAGAATTTCCTGTTAAAATGAAAATGTTTAAACTCATTTCTGTCTTTTGAGCCAGTGATTCTACTGATAACCATTCTCAGAAGTTAACTCAGAATAATCTGAAGCCACACGCGCTGAGGCGTCTGCTGTGTTGTTACTTCTTGTTCTGTTGTTGCTGCTGTTGAGGGGGTGAGGATCTTCGTTCCCAAACCAGGCAGAGGACCCGTGCCCCCGCAGTGGAAGCGCGGAGCCCGAACCCCTGGGCCGCCGGGAGGCGTCTGCACACTATAACTCTCGGCGACACCGAGAAGCCCAGCAGTCCACACGCGCACTTTGCTGTGGCCGTTTAGTCGCTCGGTCGTGCTCTACTCCTTTCCGACCCCGTGGACCGTAGCCCACCAGGCAAGAACACTGGAGTGGGCTGCCGTTTCCTTCTCCAGGGAATCTTCCCGGCCCCGGGATTCAACCTGCATCTCTTGAGCGTCCTGTGTGGGCAGGTGGGCTCTTTACCGCCGAGCCACCTGGGAAGCCCCATCATACTATATATGTATATTATGCACAATATTGTATGTGTTATGTTGAGCGTTGACTCAATATAATGCGTCTGTACTTTACTGGAATACACTCTGTAACGCCAGACCCACTTCTCTTTTCACACCTGTGCCTCTCTCTCCTTTCATCACACCAAGTCTCTCTTTAAAATCGCCCCTCACTAATTCCAGTTGTGGCCAATTCCCAGCTGACCTTTTGTGACCCCACGGACTGCATCAAGCCAGGCTCCCCTGTCCACCACAGTCTCCCAGAATTTGCTGATTCGTGTCCATTGAGTCACCGATGACGTCTAACCAGCTCATCCTCTGCCGCCCTCTCCTGGCTTCTGGCAAACAGCACTGACTGTCCACAGTCTCTCCTCCCATGAAACCCACCCCCACTGCCACCCACTCCCACCGCCCCGCACCCTGCGGCTCTGCTGGCCTTCTGCACCCAGAGCTGACAAGGTCGGTCATCTGCCCACCATGTACAGGATCTGAATGAGTGGAGAATGTGCGGAAGGAGGCCGACTTACGCATGCATTTCAGCGTGTTGATGGGCCAGAGTCCTGTGAGTGGGCACGTAAACCGCCGGATCCCTCCCCGGGACACGTATCCCGGCTGGCAGGAGAAGACAATCTGCTCCCCGGGCTCATAAGACTGTTTCAATGGAACCACCTTGGAAAATGGCAGCTCATCTGGCTTGGGGCAGGCTGAAACAGAGCACAAAGCAGCTGGCTGAGGAACCCATATTTGCCTTTTTAAGTTTAGCTGTCCCACACAAATGGAAAACATTTAATGCTACCAAAATACTTACAATGAGTTTTGCTCCAAATACTTGACGTATGCCGCACCCCAGCTAATCTCCTCTCCAGCTTTTAAAGGAGGTTAGGTGTGTTATCCCCATTTCACAGGCCAGTATACTGAGGCTTAAAGGAGCGAAGTATCTCGCCCAGGAGTTTAAGCGTGGTTCCATCAAACAATAAGCACCATCCAGTCTCCCCAGCATCCACTCTAAAGAGAATCCAGCTAATCCCTATGGGCCCCTGGCATTTACGAGGATCGGGGACGTGCTCAGTCATGTGCGAGCCTTCATGACCCGCCAGGTCCTCTGTCCATGGGATTCTCCAGGCAGAAACACGAGTGGGCTGCCATTTCCTTCCCCGGGGGTCTCCCCTCCAAGGGATCAGTCCCACGCCTCCTGCTTCGGCAAGTTCCTTAGCACTGTGTCCCCTGGGAAGCCCAGGATTGGAAAATTTTTTTTTTCAAAAGTCATGAGTACTCACTTCGTCCTGCTATAGCAACATGGCAGAGAAACCCCGACAAGAAGATGAGCACTGGGCGGAGCATTGCGGGTGGGTCACGCCAGCGGGCCAGAGTGGCTGTCCTCTCCCAAAGGGAGAGCTGTAAATCCTGAAGTGCTTACATATTAACCATCTGGGGGTGTACTTTTATCTCTGTAAACAGAAGATAACGGGTCACGGTTCGAAAGGAACTCCAAACCTACCTTCTTTAATCATTTACTTTTCATCTTGGGGGGTCCGTGTGACATCTTCATGGATGGTTTCTGTCTTTACCGCACTTATGTTAATGGTGCAGAGAGGCATATTCCTCTGAGACCGCCCTGGTCATGTAAACTGAGCACCGTCACTCACTCTGAGGCTTCCTCTCCCCACCTCTGAAACGACATTCCCGGCCCCAGGTGCCTGGTTCTAAAGAACAGCCTCACAGAGGCTGCCGCTGCTACTGCTGCTGCTGCTAAGTCGCTTCAGTCGTGTCCAACTCTGTGCGACCCGAGCGGCAGCCCACCAGGCTCCCCCGTCCCTGGGATTCTCCAGCCAAGAACATTGGAGTGGGGTGCCATTTCCTTCTCCAATGCATGAAAGTGACAAGTGAAAGTGAAAAGTTAAAGTGAAGTCGCTCAGTCGTGTCCGACTCCTAGCGACCCCATGGACTGCAGCCCACCAGGCTCCTCCGTCCATGGGATTTTCCAGGCAAGAGTACTGGAGTGGGGTGCCATTGCTCTCTCACAGAGGCAGCGGGGATTTTAACTCCTAAAGCCTGAGCTCAGCATCTTCTCTTGCAAACCGAGGGCTTCCTCTTCTGCCTTCAGTAACACGGCCCTCCTTGAGGCTGCACTCTGCTCTCACTCCAGATCAGCACAAAGTCCTGCTCATCCATGCTGAGGCCGTCTCTGACCTGTCTCAGCAGACTTCTAGCTCTGTTCGGGGGCTGGAGGTCCATGTACCATTACAAGTGCAGACGCTAAGAAGCTCAGGAGAGCAGGAGAGGACGGGCGGGTGTCAAGGATGCTCTCGAGGGCCCAGAGGGGCCCCTCAGGACCCGAGTTCTCATGTCACTCGCCCTCAGGGGCTGAATACACATGTGGACAATGGCTAGGCAGCTCTGACCGGGGTCGCCGGAGCCCCTGGGCAGCCGTGGGCCCACCAGAGAGAGCCAGGCGTGCTGCTCCGATCAATCACGTAGGATGTCCGCGCTGCCCCCACAAGCCCTCCCACCAGGGCCTGCTCGGGGCTTTCCGCTTCATCTTCAGTAAAGCTTTGCCGCTCCTTTAACTGATTCTGGGTCTCTGCCAAATGCGATGGTGTCTGACTGCCTTCCGATAGCAAGCTCTGAATAAACAGCTTTGCCTGTTCTCATTTGGGTGATGGTGGTCTACACCCAAGTCTGGAGTTCCTGCAGACACATCGGTTTGAGACATGTTCTTGGCAGACAGTGACTCTTGAGCGATGCTAATGAACGTGGTGTTCCGTGGTGAGGAGAGCCGTGTGCTGCCGCCAACATAAAACAAGGCTGGCCCTCCCTCTCTCGTGATGGTCACCGTCTTCTCGCTCTTTCACACACACACGCACACATGCACACACACGCGTGCACACACGCACATGCACACACGCACGTGCACGCACACACATACACACATGCTCACACACACATGCACGCACACGCATACACACATGCTCACACACGCACGCACACACACACACATGCTCGCACACACATACACACATGCTCGCACACACGCATGCACACACACATACACATGCTCGCACACACATACACACATGCTCGCACATGCACACACTCCAACTTCCTTTTTTTTGTTTGTTTCTCAATATTGTGATGGTTTCGGTCGTTGAACAATGTAAAAGCAGCCATAATTATAAACCTACCCCCTTCCCGCCCTGAGCCTCCCTCCCTTCCTGCCTCTAGGTCATCACAGCTCCAGACTGGGCTCCCTGTGTTTTGCAGCAATTTCTCCCCAACGATCCACTTTATACCCGATAATGTATACACATTGATGCCACTGACACAGCCATTGTAGGGAACAGTATGGAGACTCCTTAGAAAGCTAGGAATAAGGCTATCATGTGACCCAGCAACCCCACTGCTGGGCATGTTCCCGGCTGCCTCTTCTAAAGAGAAGGATGCTTGTTTTGTAGATCACGCACAGGCTTGGGGTTATTGCGGAGAATTCCTTCCAAGAGTGGAGAAGAGAGACAATGAATGAGAAGGGCCAGGGTCCTGGACAGTAAAGAACTGAGGGGGATGGAGGAAGAGACAGAGACCTACAGGCTGGGTATTGGGGAAAGAAAATTTGGAGGAGTTTGAAATTGAGAAGAAAACATTTTTGCAGCAGGTGCAAACCGAGCGCTGTGTGAGCTGCGCTGAGTCCCTCAGGCACGTCCGCCTCCGGACCTCACGGACTGCAGCCCACAGGTCCCTCTGTGCACGGGAGGCTTCAGGCCAGAGCGCTGCAGTGCGCGGCCATGTCCTCCTCCAGGGGATCTTCCTGACCCAGGCCTCGAGCCCAGGTCTCCCGCACTGCAGGCAGATTCTTAACTGTCTGAGCCACCAGGGACGCCCCAAACTAAGTGATGAGGTCATTATAAAAATACTCTTTTGAGTCATTGACAACAGCTCCTATTTGCCAGCTACAGAACTTTGGAAAATAATGCAAAAAACAGTAATAGCAGGAAAATGAAGAAACCACTAAATCCGAGTTAGTTTGAGAGCTTTGGAGAAGAATCACGTGGGGTTTTTTATTTTTTGGCCAATAAAAATTTCCTTTCTTTGTAAAATACAAACATAATGGATGGTAATCTACAATTTATAAATATAATTATTATTGCTATTAATCCTAAGTGCCTCATCACTTGAACATGTCAGAATTACAAGATGTTCCCAATATCTGCACAGGCACACACACTGGTCTAGTGAAAAGCCTTGGGATAAGCCTTAGGACGAGATGCAGTCATCCATCCTCCAGTCTGCGATGGGTTTCTGCTGTAACTTTAGCACCAGCTGGGTGATGTGTGGTCATGGCTATCTTCCTTTCCATATGGTTTAACTCACATCCCAGTGATAACTCAGTAATATAATAACCACAGAGTCGACTGATAATTGATGTTAAATGACATTTTAAAGACACATTTAAACTTGCCATTAATGTTTAATTTGGCAGAGCAAATGGAAAGACCATTAAGACAAAAATCCAAGGAATTTTGACAAATCAAGTGCCTGCTTTGTGCTGTTCGGGTTTATAGTCATCACTAAAGAGCAGACAAGCCTGGGATTTGATGCTGCATGTAGGATACTGTTTTCTTCACCATGAACAAGAGTGCAGAGCCACACAGACCCTTGGGTGGAAGAACACAGGACAGTGTTTGTTTCACAAGAGACACAGGACCTCGCACTTAACATTCTCAGTGACTTAGGGGTGCGTGAAATAGGTGAAGGGGATGAAGAGGCACAGACCTCCACGTATAAGATAAGCAGGCCACGGGGACACATGTGGCTGAGAACACTGCAATCGCTCTGCACGAGGGCAAGCATCCCGTACTGCGTGCTTGCGGCAGACCAGCATGCACTCTCCCTGAAGCCAGCCTGATGCCACATATCAGCTTCATCACGACTGTTTAAAAGGGGAAATTCTGACTGGCTTTGCACCCTTTCCTACTCTACTTTGTAAATAACTAGCAAGACCTGGGCTCAGAGTCCAAGGTTTCCTGTGCCTGAAATCACATTGCATCACAGGTTCAAGGCTTTGCTTGCTTCATAAGCAGAGACTTTGACCATAACATCAAGCATTTAGCAATCGTTTAGATTTTTTAAAAATTTTTGAAAGTTGTCTCTTTCTGGGTTAAGAGTCTAACTACTATTCAGCAATAAGCCCTCAGTGGAGAGATGCAGGTGTCCTTGCTCCAGTGACAGCAAGGCGCGCCAGGAACTGTGAGCACATTCACAGAGAGGCTGAAGGCGCTTGTCGCGAGCTTCGTGGGCGTGGCCCCGTGTGTCTAGAATGCCTAGTTAGCTTGTGTCTGCACTGAGACATCTTTGGGCAAATTCTGGGATCCCCTGCTTGCAAATTGCTTTCACCTTGTAGCAACTAATATCTTTGTGTGCATAGGTGCCTGCCCAGTCACTCAGCCATGCCTGACTCTGTGACCCCATGAACTGAAGCCCACCAGGCTCCTCTGTCCATGGAATTCTCCAGGCAAGAATACTGGAGTGGGTTGCCATTTCCTTCTCCAGGGGATCTTCCCACCCAGGGATGGATCGAACCTGTGTCTCTTGTCTCCTGCATTGGCAGGTGGATTCTTCACCACTGAGCCACCAGGGAAGCCCCAGCTAGTATCTTTATATGCTGCATTTTTATATGCTTGTATTTTTATCTAAAGTGGTTATTCTTAGCGTTGGATGCACAGCATAATCTCCTAGACTGTTTTCAAAATATAGAAAAGTTGAACAGAATTTCTGAGTGGACAGTCCAGGCACTGGGCTTTTTTAAAGTCCCAGGTAATTATGATTGCAGTGGGGGTGAAGACCCACTGATTCAGCATGTCAATATTTACCTAAGTTCTACTGATAAGGTTCTGCCACATAGTCCTCTCTCTTGCCAACATGAGATCACCTTTTGTGCTTTCTATAGTGTATGACTCCTTGATCACCTGTGAATTTCTTCCTAGACTCCACAAATTCAGTCTTTCTTTTGCAAGTATTTCCCAAGCCCTTATTAAGCTGCACTTGGCAGTTGGCATTGGAATCCCAGAAAAATGCAAGTCTTGACCGTTGTCCAAAGGAATTCACAGTTTTCTAGGACTGAAATACAGTGCTACAGAAGAAATATAGAAGAAAACCCAAGGCACTTATTTTCCTTGGAAGCACCTGCAGGAATTCTACAGAGGGTGTTTCCCTCGGTTACGTCTTAAAGAACCTTGAGCGTGGCAGTTCAGAGGGCAGCAGGTGAGGTGGTAAGGACGCAGTTGTCTGAACCAGAAAGCAGAAGGGAGCAGGCTGTGTTCCTGAGAGATACCCCACGGCTGAACACTGCTGGAGCGGATATTTTAGGCGAGGAGCCCTGGAAACGGGGCTGGGGACGCTGTCGGCTCGGGAGGACAGCGGCGCCTCAGACGCCGTGTTTAAGAGCTGGAGCCCAGCCTGACGGCAGCACAGGGAAGGCCGCGGTCAAGCGTGTGTTTCAGGAGCACTGGCCGCAGCGGGGGACACAAGCGGGGTGAGGCCAGGGCAGGAGGGGGAGAACTCCCCGGCTCTCACCCTCCAAACCCACCTTGCTCAACCTCGCGCGCCCGGGCAGGAGGCGGGCTTACGAGCCGGCCACACCACACGACCCTGCGGGCTCTGAAGGCCAGCTGCCCTCCTGAGGAGGCTTCGGAGGGAGTCTCTTATTTCCCAGATCCTGGCCTGAGACGCCAGAAGGCTGGACTTCTAGCAAAGGACTGAGGCCATCACTCAGGAACCGGTGGGGTTTTGCTGGAAGGATTCATCAAGCCAGAGGTTCAGGTTTTAAACTCAGTGTGGCAAGTTCCCATAGCTGGGATCCAGGGTCTATGGAGGAGAAGGGGAACCAGAGAAAAAGTGCCTGTTACATGGTTCCTCGCAGGTGACCCCATCAGGGAGGGGGGACAAGCCCACCACCTTGGGTGATGTCCTGGGCGGGGCCAGAAGCTTCCATCAGGGTCCACTCGAGTCTGAGCCCTGCTGACTCTGCGTCTTACTAACCGTGGCCTTCGGGGCAAGTCACGGCCTCCAGCCAAGTTTCCATCTCTAAACTGGGATGAGGGCGTCCCTGGTGGTCCAGTGGCCTCTGAGCGCGCACTGCAGGTGGCGTGGGATTGATCCCTGGTTGGGGAGCTTAAGATCCCACATGCATTGTGGTGCAGCCAACAAAAACCCACTTCATGCGCCTGTGGTCAGGAATAAGTTAGAGCAGAGTGCTTACGAAACGCCGACTTAAGCTGAGTGCTTGCTGAGATCTGGCTCCCGCTGACATTCTTCTTAGCGTTGACACCAATGCCTCAGATGTCTCACAGCAAAGTCCTGGAAATTCCCGTACACAAGCATATTTTTTTGAGCATGAAGGCACCAAAACACAAGCAGATTTCAGTGAGACTTACTGAGCTGGTCCTCGAGGCCGGAGACCGCAAAGAGCAAGGGACCGAGAGAGAGGACGGCGCGCACCCCAGGCCGCCGCCAAGTGCGAGCGGCGCTCACCTGCAGCCGGCACAGTGCAGGCATTTTACTTCCTCCCTCTTTTTCAATACGTCAGATTTTTGTGGGTTTTTTNNNNTTTTACTGATTTTTAAAATCTCATCACTAGATAAGACAGAAAATCTATTTCCACGTTTGGGGAAAGATAAGATGTGTCTGTATGAAAATCCACACACACAGAAGTGGGGATGCAATTCACACATGTTTAATAGCTTCCCGGGAGCTATTTATCAAAGCACCCGGTTCCCTGCGTCAGGAACTCACACGTTTCCCCAAGACTCAGTGGAGTCCTTACTTCACCCCCTGGTGCCCAGTGGCCCCTAGAAGCCCCAGCCAGGGCCTCCAGAGTTGTCTACTCGCCCTCAGACTGGCCCTGATGTGCGGGTTGGGGTTCACCCCCAGCTTCCTCCCTTTCCCCACTTCACACAAAGCCCCAGGTTAGGACAAAAGGCCATGACATTCCGGAACCCAAAGAAGAGAAGCCTGGGACCCCACATACCAGTGTGCCGCACTGCGTAGAGAAACCCACGGTGAGACGCCAGCGTCCACACCAGAACGGCCTCGAGGCCAGAGATGCTAAAAGGGAGCGAGGGTGAGCGCATGAGGCCTAAGGAAAAAGTGCTGAAAGTGCGTTTGCTGATGATCCGACGCAGAAGAAAATGAAAAGGCAGCCAGAGAAGCCGGCACGACACTTCCCAAGAAGTTCTCTGATGAGCGCAGATATAAAAAGACTACGCTAAAAAATAAAGATGAGAACGGATGGAAGGAGGGGACTCTTACGTGGAATGAATCCATGTGCAGCACAAACCAAGTCTGCAAACCATCAGGACCTCAGCTGACCTAAGCACAGAACGAGGCAAAGTCTGCAAAGACAGCCAAGTCTGGGGACCAGAATAGGAAGAGGTTGGTGCATATGGAAATTATGTGTATCTTCCTCACAATAAAAGGGATGTTGTATTGTTTGCATAAATCTGGAAAACAAACCTGTGAAGGGAAAGTCACTGAGTCCTGTCCGACGCTTTGTGACCCCATGGACTGTATAGTCTATGGAATTCTCCAGGCCAGAACACTGGAGTGGGTAGCCTTTCCCTTCTCAAGGGACTCATCCCAACCCAGGGATTGAATCCAGGTTTCCCACATTGCAGCCAGATTCTTTACCAGCTGAGCCTCCAGGGAAGCTCAACAAATATTTAAAAATCCCGTAACATCTCAGATGCCCCGTGGTTCACTGGTTAAGACTGTGCTCGCAAAGCAGGAGGCACAGGTTTGGTCCCAGGAAAGAAACCCCAGGGCTGACCTCCCTCAGAAGGGACTGGCTGGATCTCCTTGCAGTCCAAGGGACTCTCAGGAATCTTCTCCAACACCACAGTTCAAAAGCATCAATTCTTCGGCCCTTAGCTTTCTTCACAGTCCAACTCTCTCATCTATACACGACCACAGGAAAAACCATAGCCTTGACTAGACGGACCTTAGTCAGCGGAGTAATGTCTCTGCTTTTGAATATGCTATCTAGGTTGGTCATAACTTTTCTTCTAAGGAGTAAGCGTCTTTTAATTTCATGGCTGCAGTCACCATCTGCAATGATTTTGGAGCC
>SJYF01000082.1:651224-668109 GCA_006410515.1 Procapra przewalskii | reverse complement strand
TCCCATGAAGTGATGGGACCGGATGCCATGATCTTCGTTTTCTGAATGCTGAGCTTTAAGCCAACTTTTTCACTCTCCTCTTTCACTTTCATCAAGAGGCTTTTTAGTTCCTCCTCACTTCCTGCCACAAGGGTGGTGTCATCTGCATATCCGAGGTTATTGATATTTCTCCCAGCAATCTTGACTCCAGCTTGTGCCTCTTCCAGCCCAGCGTTTCTCATGATGTACTCTGCATAGAAGTTAAATAAGCAGGGTGACAATATACAACCTTGACGTCCTCCTTTTCCTATTTGAAACCAGTCTGTTGTTCCATGTCCAGTTCTAACTGTTGCTTCCTGCCCTTATTGCTATTCATTCCAAATTTAAATCTTTAAAGTGAGTATGGCCTTCCCTGGTAGCTCAGCTGGTGAAGAATCCACCTGCAATGTAGGAGACCCTGGTTCGATTCCTGGGTTGGGAAGATCCTCTAGAAAAGGGATGGGATACCCACTCCAGTATTCTTGGGCTTCCTTGGTGGTAAAGAATTTGCCGGCAATTTAGGAGGCCTGGGTTTGATCTCTGGGCTGGGAAGATCCCCTGGAGGAGGGCATGGCGGCCCCCTCCGATTGTCCTACCTGGAGGAGCCCATGGACAGAGGAGCCTGGCGGGCTGCTGCCCGTAGAGTCATCAGGAATCAAACGTGACCGAGTGACTGAGCTCAGCCCAGAGTGCGTGTGGATGCCCAGCAGCGCTGACTCAGGTGGCCGCTCAAGCAGACCATGGATCTTAAGAAACATTCTTGAGCATCTCATTATACAACCATCACAAATACATCAAGGCCCTTTATAGACAATTCCCCTGGTCTCCCAGGTAAAAATAAGTGCAACTGACTGTTAACTCATCTACGGCGTTTGTATTCTCCTTCTGTTTCTGCATGTTCTCATCTAAGTTTCTTCAGCACAGAATCCCCTCAGTCATACGTTTGCACTGCTCCAAAGCCCTAGAAACAAGGGTCCTTGCACCCCACACAGAAACACATTCTTCTATCCTTAGGTCATTTTATGAAAAGATGATAATTTATAAAACTTTCCAGAAGAAAACTATAGAATGTTCTCCTCTGTTCAATACTTTCAATAAATTGGTTGAGTAGAAAAATTCCTTAAATTGTAAGTTGTCATACAGCAGAGAGAATGTGGACAGAGTTGATAGCAGATAAAACAGCCCATCAGCTGGAAAGCGCAGGATATATCTCACAAGGCATCTGTAAATCTCGGTGTGTAGGTTGATTAAGTAGGGGTCAGAGCTGTTCTAGCTTGAAGAAATTCTAGATGCTTCCACAGACCACAAGCTTAGCCTGATTCAATAGTGACCCGGCTGAAATACCATTGAATTAGGCTGTGTTCAACAACGCAGAAAACTTCACCCTTGGACACAAGTGCTTTGTCTGATCAGACCGAAGTCTGGCTGCCTGCAAAGAACACGTTGAAAAGTTAGACCCTCTGAAAGATTTAAAAAAAAAAAAACAAAAAACATCTGAAAGTCATGTAATAGAACAAAAATTCAATGAACTGTGGACGTTCACCCTGCAGAGGAGAGAAACCTTAGGAAACTGTCTCCCAACATTTCCACAGCCATTATGTGGAAGAAATTTTAAATTGGTTTCCAGTTGTTCCTGGGGGCAGAACTTTAGTTAATGAACAGCACTTACAGAGAAGAAGGCGTCTATGTTTCAAATAAAAGATTTTTCAGCAGCTGGATGGGCTTTTTCAAGCAGTGGTGCTTCCATATGGCACGCGTCTTTCTCCGGCTTACCTCCTTAGCACGGCCATCTCCAGGCCCGGCCCGGCTGCTCCGGTCGGCACTGCTCCAGGCTTCTCTGTGGCTGAGTGACATTCCGCTGTGTGAATGGGCCCCGTCTTCTTTATCCATTCAACTGCGGATGGACATTTAGGTTGCCTTCCTGTCTTGGCTATTACAAACAGTGCCGCTATGAACACTGGGGTCTGTGTATTTTTAGGATCATGATTTCCTCCAGGTCGACGCCCAGGAGTGGGACTGCTGGGTCGCAGAGTAGCCCTGCTTCTGCTGTTCAGGAAGCCCCATGCTGTAGCCCTCAGTGGCGGCACCAGCTCACGCCCCCAGCCAGCGGGAGGTTAGCCTTCTTCCCCAGCAGCGCCCGCTGTGCCGCTTGTGCTGGTCACTCACGATCCGCTGAGCCGGTGCCCAGTGGTGGGTGTTCACCGTGCTTCTGCTGGAGCGAATGGCGGTGCTGGGCTGCCCTCTGACACGCTCCTTTGTGCACATGCACATACGCATAAGATGAATTCCTGAAAGAGGAGTCACTAGACGGAGGGTGTGCGCCTTTTAAATTTTAATAGATGTTCTCAAACAGTCTTCCGGTGGAATTTGGCAGAGAGGATGGAATTGCCTTTCACTGAGATCGTAGCAATTTCACAGCCACCAATAATGTATGAACGCTGGCAGTTTCAACTCGGCTCGGTGGGCCTTTCCTTCCATGAACACCAGATGGCGGAAGAGGCCCTGATGTGTCTGCCACGGTGACTCAGACAAGCTGAGGAGACTTGAAGCCTCGTTTCTGGTTCTGTCCATTCAGACTCAGGGCGTGCACGTGGCCAACCGGTGGTGCCTTATTGAACTGCTGTGGATAGAGGTGTCTTGGTTCATCCATAATAGCAGATGGCAGCCTGTGCCTTTCCCCCCCCCTTTACTTGAAAGCACCCTAAAAAGATCCTCATCTTTGGTCCACAGTTCTCCCCCATTACCCAGACACCACCACCTTTTCTCCAGCCAAATGACAATGTGCAAAAGGAATAAAGAACACCAGTCAGCAATGCACACTCTTACACATAAGCGACACTTATGTGTGAAAGTGACTTATTTCATTCATGTTTCTGCAACAAGGGAGTGTAGGAACATATGTATGTCACAGAAGAATATTCCTTTGAGCAAACAGGAATGAATAATTAAAGTTGATATATTTACTACGATAAGGCTTCCATTTGGCAGTACACCAGCAAACCAGTTTCACAGCAGAAATATTTTTTATTTTTTCCTGGAGAGTGTGTCCTTTGAGCAGAATAACTTCAATTAGAGTGGTACCTGCTTGGCAACTGATGAGCACAATCTGAGACGGGAGTTTATATAGGTGTACTGTGCCGTGCCTAGCCGCTCAGTCGTGTCTGACTCTGTACGACCCCATGGGCTGTAGCCCGCCAGGCTGCTCCGTCCATGGGATTCTCCAGGCAAGAATACTGGAGTGGGTAGCCTATCCCTTCTCCAGGCGATCTTCCCCACCCAGGAACTGAACCGGGGTCTCTCCACTGCAGGTGGATTCTCTACCAGCTGAGCTACAGGGAAGCCCCATTTATATAGATAGCCCACTGTCCACGAACATGGAAAAGCTGCCCACCTGTTCAACATTCTCTAAACTGCAGCGGAAGATTCTGTAGTCCATTACTCCCCTCAGAGGTCACCAGGTAGGACGTTAATGAAACGGTTTTCCTGACCCGGCTAGACGGGACCTGTATGGACACCCGATTACCAGCTCGGTTTCTCCTCCTCCTGAGCAGATGACGGAGGCTTTACTTGTAAAGCGTCTTAGGAAGAGACGTGCCGAGTTTTAGGGACAAAATCACCGAGTTGTAGTAGTTTCTGGGGACCCCAAGGTCCTTAAACTGAACAGAAAGACACCCAGCCTGGAAGAAGGAAGGCTGAGATCGCTGACCATCTGTTATGCGCCATTTATCTCGGACCTGGACTAGGGAGTCATGGCCCAGAGAAGCCAAATGACTTGTTCAAGGGAAAACAGCTTGGGCTTCCCAGAGGCACAGTGGTAAAGAACCTGCCTGCCAGTGCGGAAGACGTGGGTCCATTCCCTGGGTCGGGAAGAGCCCCTGGAAAAGGAAACGGCAGCCCACTCCAGTACTCTTGCCTGGAGAATCCCATGGACAGAGGAGCCTGGCGGGCTACAGTCCATGGGGTCACAACGAGTCAGATACGACGGAGCGACTAACCGACACACACACACACATGCACATATCTGGTTCCACAGCCTACAGCTTCTTCTATTATCCTCTAGAAACTTCTGATAGCAATATTGATGGGCCAAGTGTTCATCTATCGTGAAGCTACTCTTCACACAATTCTAATAAGCTTGACGGTCCGGTTGCTCAGACCTAAGACAAGAAATGAGAGATGCTGCTAGGAGCTGACTACAGGGAACCGAAGGCAACAGACGGACCAAGTCTGGAGGAACAGTGCGAACCACTAGAAAGGAACTGAGGTCAGTCCAGTCGCTCGGTCGTGTCCGACTCTCTGTGACCCCAGGAATTGTAGCAGCCAGGCCTCCCTGTCCATCACCAACTCCGCCAGTTCACTCAGACTCACGTCCATTGAGTCAGCGATGCCATCCAGCCATCTCATCCTCTGTCGTCCCCTTCTCCTCCTGCCCCCAATCCCTCCCAGCATCAGAGTCTTTTCTAATGAGTCAACTCTGCATGAGGTGGCCTAAGTACTGGAGTTTCAGATTCAGCATCAGTCCTTCCAAAGAAATCCCAGGACTGATCTCCTTCAGAATGGACCGGTTGGATCTCCTTGCAGTCCAAGGGGACTCTCAAGAGTCTTCTCCAACACCACAGTTCAAAAGCATCAATTCTTCGGAGCTCAGCCTTCTTCACAGTTCAACTCTCACATCCATACATGACCACAGGAAAAACCATAGCCTTGACTAGATGGACCTTTGTTGGCAAAGTCATATCTCTGCTTTTGAATATGCTGTCTAGGTTGGTCATAACTTTCCTTCCAAGGAGTAAGTGTCTTTTAATTTCATGACTGCAGTCACCATCTGCAGTGATTTTGGAGCTCCCCAAAATAAAGTCTGACACTGTTTCCACTGTTTCCCCATCTATTTCCCATGAAGTGATGGGACCAGATGCCATGATCTTCGTTTTCTGAATGTTGAGCTTTAAGCCAACTTTTTCACTCTCCTCTTTCACTTTCATCAAGAGTCTTAAGTTCCTCTTCACTTTCTGCCATAAGGGTGGTGTCATCTGCATATCTGAGGTTATTGATATTTCTCCCGGCAATCTTGATTCCAGCTTGTGCTTCTTCCAGCCCGGTGTTTCTCATGATATACTCTGCATAGAAGTTAAATAAGCAGGGTGACAATATACAGCCTTGATGCACTCCTTTTCCTATTTGGAACCAGTCTGTTGTTCCATGTCCAGTTCTAACTGTTGCTTCCTGNTACAGATTTCTCAAGAGACAGGTCAGGTGGTCTGGTATTCCCATCTCTTTCAGAATTTTCCACAGTTTATTGTGATCCACACAGTCAAAGGCTTTGGCATAGTCAATAAAGCAGTAATAGATGTGTTTCTGGAACTCTCTTGCTTTTTTGATGATCCAATGGATGTTGGCAATTTGCCTTTAGAAAAGGCAATTCCTCTGCCTTTTCTAAAACTTAGAAAACATTTTTTAATTGTATCACTTTATGATCAGAGAGAGCTATGCAAGCTAGCTACGCAGATGGGGAGCTGAGGCCTCCCTGGTGGTCCAGTGGTTAGCACTTGGTGCTTTCTCGGCCAAGGTCTTGCTTCCATCCCTGGCCTGGGGACTAGGACTTCACAGGTCACATGGCGTGAGCAAATTGTTTTAACTGTGTGAATGAAATGTTTGCACCTTGTTTTATGTCTCTGGATGTGTTCCAGTGTCTCCTAGCTTATAGTCTATGAAAACTTGAGTAGAATTTGTATCCTATGGTTGTGTAAATATTGTATAAATCTTATGTTGAATTGGTTCATGCTACTTTTCAGGTCTACTATATTTGTCTACATTTCTGAATATTCATTCTATTAATTTTTGAGAGTTTGATATTGAAACTCCAACTAAAAACTCTTAATTTATCTACTTAAAAATAGCTGCAATATGTAGTGGGACTCTATGTAACTTTGTTCTGTATTTTCCAAGTCTTCTGTAAATGTGTTTCATACTTTCATAATTTAAAAGATAAAAAAGAGAGAGAAAAATAGGTGAAAATGTGGAAGCTCTGGGGCTCTTTCATGTAAGGGTCAACGCTTCCAAATGTTTTGAACTTGTCATATCATAATGGTGGATTTGCATGCAGTGAGCTATGAAGGGCATTTCTGAGAACTCTGCGCAAGAAACAGTTCCAGGGAGAAAGGCTTTGGCTCTTGAGACACCAAAAGGAGCCAGGTATGGGTCAGTCATGCAATTTTTAAAATTTTCTATAAATTTCTACTTATTTTAAAAATCACGGTAGAACACGTACACAGAGCCCGCGCATTGTCTTGCCCACTTCTAAGTGCATAGTTGGGCAGACTTAAGTGCGCTTGTGTTGCACTGAACTCTTCACCTCGTGAAATTCTTCCACATGGAGTCCTGTGTTTCTCATGTCCACCATCACCAAACCAAGCTGACCCTGGACTCCTGCGCCCGCCTCTCCTGTTGCCCTGTTTTTATTGATGCAGGAGCCCTTGCTGCACCCAGCCCTAGACGCCCCCGGAGACAGGCTCCCCTCGAATCTGATACGCAGAGGAGGCCTAACTCGCAGATGTGTCTCTGAAACGACAGGTGAGAATCCTGAAGGAGCTGACCCATCCCTCATCCTTCTCTCTCTCTCTCTCACTCTCTCTCTCTCTCTCTCTCACACACACACACACACACACACACCCCCCAAGAGACTGCTCTAGAAGACTGCAAACACCCTCTCAGTCACCGAGGCAACTGCGGGATTGGTCCCTGAGCAGACTTGTTTGTTGCCGTGGCAACATTCCTAGCCTGGGTTTGTTTGTTTTGCTCTCTGAATTAGTTACAAAAAGAGGGTGAGCTAGGCGATCAGCTATCAGAGTCTGGAATTTCAGAGAAATAGGACCGAGGTGTGCAGGTGAGGGTCCTCTTCCCCAGGAGCGTCCTTCTCGCGCCGAGTAGGCCGGCCAACGGGAAGCCGGCGCTGCCAGCAAGACCAGGGCGATCCACAGCTCCGCCGCGCAATCCACAGCTCCGTGGGAGTCCGGGAGGGCTCGCGCGGGGAAGGGAAGAGGCTTCCACCTGAAGGCCCCTCAGTCTGGGCTCATTACTGGCTCCTCTGCAGTCAGACCAAGCTGCAGACAGCGGTTCGGAGCGACTGATCTGCAGCCCATCAGCGCCCAGCGGGCGGCGGGCAGGCGCAGTGGCTGCGGGCAGCAAGGGCGCCCACCTGCGACAGGCCCTCACTCCGCACCCTGGGACAAGCCTCCTGGAGGGCGCGGCTGAGAACGCAGCAGCAGTTCAAGCAGCCCGCGTGGCGTGGGCTCTCCGGGAAACAGGGCTGACTTCTGGGGTGGGGCGCGGTGCGGTGGGAAGGGGCGGACAGGGAGCGGCTCCCGCGCCACCGGCGACTCCTGTTCAAACTGCTCTTTTAAAGGAATCACTTACTTCTTCATTTGTGCCTGCGCGGGTCCTTGGCGCTGCGAGTGGGCTTTCCCGGCTTGCGGTGCTCAGGCTTCCCTTGTGCCGCGTAGGCTCAGTGGGTGCGGTGCGTGGGATCCTTGCTCTTTCCGGACCAGATGTCGTCGTGGACCAGCCCCCTGCACCACCATCACAGCCCCAGCTGCGTGTTAATCCTGGCGCTCAGTCCCCACTGCGCGCCAGGCACGGTGCTCTGTGCTCTCCATACCTCGCGTAATCCTCGCAGTTCTAGGACACTGTATGTCCCCCTTTCTCAGATGCAGAAACTGAGGCTCTCGGACGTTAAGCACCTTGCGGCTGCTCTGACATTGGGCTGGGGTTCAGACACGGGCACCCTGACTCCAAGAACCTGACTCAGAGCCCTTTCCGGACAGAACACTAGTCCTCAAAGGCATTTCAGCTCTGTGGGCTTTGGACACTGGAACCAGACTCTTCCCGGAGGCATCTGACTGGCTGTCTTCTGTGGTTAGGAGGTGGGCAGCCTGGGCATCTCTGGCCAGGAGAATGGTCCCCGAGCCTGGCTGAGCTCCAGAACGGCCTGGGAAGATGGTTGAACAGACAGGTGCCTGGCCCTCTGCCCGAGCCTCCCAACCTCTGCTCGGGACCGGGATGAACTTTATGTTCCTCCGAGAGACTGCGAGGCACTGCAGACGGGTGCGTCGCTGGGCTGGGGACTCATGGTTGCCTCAGACGCCCAAGGAGCTCAGCTTTTGGTCTGAGGGAAAGGGACACAGTCCTGAGATTGCGGAAGGCCCCCGGGGAGCCAGGAAGAGAGGACCACCGCCCAGCTGGGAGTGACGTTGAGTGAAGCATCAAGGAAGGGGCTCCAGCAGCCAGAACGGGATGACCCCAAAGAGCACGCGGAGGAAAGAGCCCAGGGCTGGAAACCCACATCGAGCTTAGGGGGAGCTCTGTCTGGTCAAGAACACGCAGCCCAGCTCACCCCCCAGAGCCAGCTTGCAGAGCTCGCTTCTGTGATGAGGAAACTCCGGCACTGACTTGGCTGAACAATGACTGGCTCCTGTGAAGCCTGTGGAGTAAAAAGCGGAAATGTGTTGCATTGACTATGAATTCTGCTCCAAGGGTCCCACTGCTGTGTATCTCAAAATCAAGTTGCAACCACTTTGGACCCCTACCTAGTGACTGGCAGAAATATCAGCCCCAGGATATCCTGGAGGATCCGTTCTTCCCCTTCTTTGTCACGAAGCCCCCCGGCTCCTGCGGCTTTGGAAACCTGGGGGTGGAGACTGGGGCCGAGGCCTTTGTCCAGGTTGGCCCCCATCTTCCAAATTGCTCTTTGGGCTCCAAGATGCTGCGGATAAACCCTGGTCCCTGCTAAGATACGGTCCCTGATTCTCAGGCATGGATCACTGCTCTGGGGGTGGGGGGGAGCCCTCGAAACATCCCCCGTAAAGGCGCCTTCACTGGTGGGAAAGTGCTGCAGGCCAGGGCCCAGGCGCAGAGCCTAAGGGGTCAGCACCCCCCTGGCCGTGTCCGCCTCTCACAGGCCCTCCCAGCTGTTCCAGCCGTGTGATTTCTACAGCGTGCCCTGCAACGGGGCTTCCCTGATGGCCCAATAGTGAAGAACCCGCCTGCCAGTGCAGCAGACACAAGAGACGAGGGTTCGATCCCTGGTCGGGAAGATCCCTGGAGAAAGGAATGGCCACCCACTCCAGTATTCCTGCCTGGAGAACCCCACGGACAGAGGAGCAGTTGGGCCACGGTCTATGGGGCCACAGACTCGGACACGACAGCACCACAGTGCACGTGCCTGGCGGGTGTTCCCTCCCAGGAAGAGGAGTGAGCGGGGCCTGCAGAGAACATTCCTCCTAGGCACTCCCCCCGACTCCCCTGTGATGGCCAGGCTGGATCTTAGGAGGCCAGGACGGCTCCCTTCTCCTGTCACGACTTTCAGCATCTTTGGGAAACAGACAGATTCACACCCGGCGACAGCGGCCCTGCTGTCAGAGCAACTGCAACCGCACCTGCTTCATCCTGCTATCAAGAAAGACTGAATCTTGCCTAAAAGCAGTCACATCCAAGATATTGGCTCAGACGGTAAAGCGTCTGTCTACAGGGTGGGAGCCCTGGGCTTGATCCCTGGGTTGGGAAGATCCGCTGGAGAAGGAAACAGCAATCCACTCCAGTACTATTGCCTGGAAATCCCATGGATGAGCCTGATAAGTTACAGTCCATGGGGTCGCAAAGAGTCGGACACGACTGAGCGACTTTACCTTCACTAGGATCTGAGTTAGTGAACGGCGATCGTCTAACATACCCTGACACTCTGCTGACTCCAATCTAGACGTGTATCAGTCAGGGCTGCGAGGAACTGGCAAGCGATTCTGGCAGGTGCGAGCACAGGGGAATGTCCTGGAAGGGTGTCCGGAGCTCATGGGCTCTTCAGGAAGTCCGGAGACGAGGCCTAGAAAAGGCTGGGCCCCAGAGGTGAGGCCACAGGGAGCTCAGACCATCCTCCACGCCCGCAAAGATCACAACACGACCGCCTGGAGCAGCCCCCTCCCCGCAGGACTGCTCTTCGCCAGATAAGAGTGATGTTCCACGGACTTATGGTTGATGGGGGGAAAGCAGGGGGAAGGGACAGTTGGGGAGTTTGGGATCCACACGTACACGCTGCTCTATCTAAATGGATAAGCAAGGACTGATGCACAGCCCAGGGAACTCCGCTCAGCGCTCTGTGGCAGCCTGGGTGGGAGGGAGTTTGGGGCAGAGTGGACACGCGTGTATGTGTGGCCAAGCCCCTTTGCTGTCCACCTAGAATTAACACAACACTGGCAACCAGCTATCCCCCCATCCTAAATTAAAAGTTTCTAAGAAGGCACAATGTTCTGATGGAAGGTGGAAGGAAACCAAAGTAATGGCACCAGCAGAATAAGACAAAGGTGCTCAGCAAGGGGCCCAGCAGGCAGAGGCTGGGAGTGTTGGGCCCTGTGGGCGAGAGCCTCGTCAATTCCCCCCGCCGCCCCCAGAGGTGCGCGCAGAGGCTGGGAGCGTGTGGGCTGCCCTGCATGTGGAGGAGCCCAGGAGGCAGCCGGCCCGTGTGGCCCCAGCCTCTTCCCTTCCCCAGCTGACCCCGCTCCTGCTCCTCGGGGCCAAGCCGCCATCCCCCATTGCACTGGCGCGAGAGTCTTTCTAGCTCCACACCCTCCTGCATAGGAGACCAGCGGCCTCTCTTTCAGCCCCAGGGACTTCCTCTCTCTGGGAAGTGGCTGGCTCTCCTCTTCCCTGGATGGAATGTCATTTCCAAGTGCTTTTCAGCAGTTTCACTGATTGAACGTGGCTCTGAACTTTTTCCTCCTTGACACATCAGCACTAACATAGTCCTCGAGGACGGGGGTGTTGGGGGGCATCCCTCTGAGAGTGAAGTCCGCAGGAGGGCAGGATTTCTCATGGAAGGAGCTGCTGCGGAGTGCTCGGTTAGGTTAGGGCCGAGCGCCTCGGGGCCGGCACTGACAAACCAGCCGCCCCCGCGCTTTCCGGCTGCTCCTGGCGCTGGAAGCCATAAAGCCTTTGCAGTCAGGGACTTGGCAGCAAATCAGCGCCCTCATGAAAGGTGTACTGCGAAGGGGGCAGACCTGCCTTCCTATGAGTTTGCAATAACAGAAAACCATGTCGGCCGCACTCAGTGGGAAAAGCACCAGCTTTAAGGTCAGAAGGCCTGTGTCTGAGGCCAGGCTTGGTCACAGGCCAACTGTATGAGTTTCACCGGGTTCCTTAAGCTCTTTCAACCTTGGCGTCCTCTCCTGCAAAACCAGGACTTGGTGACGATCAAGTAAAAGTATGCTCATGAGAGTCTGCACAAATATTAGCTTTGGTACTAAGCTGGAAAGTACTATGCCTGGTACTTTGGTACTATCCCTGGAAGGCTTCACAGGTGGCTCGGTGATAAAGAACCCGCCTGCCAATGCAAGAGATGCAGGGTCTATCCCCAGTAAGATCACCCGGAGGAGGAAATGGCAACCACTCCAGTGTTCTTGACTGGAAAATCCCTTGGACAGAGGAGCCTGGAGGGCTACAGTCCACGGGGTTGCAAAAGGTCAGACATGACTGAGCAACCACACAACAACTATTATTCCTGGAAAGATCATATTGTATTGCAGCTACTTACTTGCACACCAGGCTGATATCAGAAGACCAAGCGATTATTAACAGCACGTGTGCCAGAAACTGAGTCGTCGGTCTAAGCCCCGTGTTACAGACGCCCGTTGCGTGAACAAGAGGAAGGGCACTCGTGAAAAGCGCGTGCGCAAGCCTCCAGGAGAGCCTCGGTGCTTTCCAGCGGGGGTCCTGGAAGGGCAACCCCCAGCAAGCAGTAGAAGCAGCACCTGGGGATTTGTTCAAAATGCAGATTCTCAGGCCCCACCTCGCTCGATGAAATCAGAAACTCTGGAGGCAGGCCTCTGTCACCTGTATTTTAACAAGAATAAATGATTATTTTTAATTAAATTTTTTAATTTAATAAAAATTCAGCAAGATGCATGCTCTTCAGATGGATGAAGTTTGAGGTCTGCTGCTTTACATACATGACCTTGGTTAATTGTTACAGCAAGGCAGCTTTACTATTTCCATTTTAGAGTTGAGGAAACCGAGCCTCAGAGGAGAAGCAGGACTCGCCCCGACTCACAGGAATTGCCTGACTCCCGCTCGCTGCCCTGCTCTGCTGAGGGTGGTCTGTTAGATGTTCCTTGTGTCTAAGACGGCCTGTCCTGTAGATGCCTGAAAACTTGGCACAAACCCCCAGACCAGCCTGTGCGGTGACCGCACGCACCAGGGAGATGTGTCTCCAGGGAAACGCAGCCAGCGCAGGCTGAGCTCTGTGCCACGGGGACTCGCGGAGCCCTGGGGCCCTGCGCTGGGGAGGAGGCCTCGCCAGTGACCTCTGCACACCCTCCTGAGGCTTTCCCACTGGGTCCTGTGCCGCCGCCCACCCGGTCCAGCCCTGCCGATAGTGCTCCCCCACCCCGGCCTCCCTCAGCCTTTCCAGCAAGGGCGGAGACCTGGCATGTCCATCCTGTCTTGGCTAAGAGGTGCCCCCTTTCAGCCTAACCTTGGCTGGTTCTGAGGGTGGGGTTCTATATCTGACTCCCACCCTCCTGCTCCCCCAACTCCTGGCAGCTCTGCAATCTCTGGACATGTCACCCACCACCAGGACAAGCCAGAGTCATTCCCAAGGTTTTACCCGGAAACTCTCCTCTGACCACACCCGCCCCCCGACCCCGCCCAGCCAGGACACTTATCCCACACCTGCTTTAGGCAAGAGGGAGAACTCCGTCAGGCTGAACTCTCTAAGTCCTAGGAGAATGTTTGCGTAATTATCTTAAGTCCCCAGGTTTGAGTGGAAAAGGAGGTTCTGGCCAGGTTCAAGCCGCCAGAAGACCCACCGGGTGACCTTCCAGGCTGCCTGTCCCCATGCATAATCCTTCCTGCATCTCACTGGACACTTCCGGTTGCCGAGTAGGCTGGGGCCGTGGGCTTTTAGCTGGGCGTGTGGCCTCCAAGCCAGGACAGCTCAGAGGGAGAGGCGAGTGGAGTTGGTACCTGCTAGGGTCCTCGCTGGACAAGACCCTGATGCTGGGAAAGACTGAGGGCAAAAGAAGGGGGTGGAGAGGATGAGATGGTTGGATGGCATCACCGACATGATGGACACGAATCCGAGCAAACTCCGGGAGATACTGGAGGAGAGCGGGGCCTGGCGTGCTGCAGTCCGTGGGGTCACAGAGAGCTGGACGTGACTTAGTGACGGCGCAACAATCGTGCCAGCACCGCTCATGGACTCGGAAAAGGCCGCACAGTCTGGCAGTGAAGAGCTTCCTTTGGTTGGAAGGGCAAACTCAGCAGCTACTGGACAGGCAGTGGAGGGCCGCTGAGGACAGTCAACCAGGGTTAAGTATGAGTGGATGGCGGGGAGGTTGACACGTAGGACTCAGACTCCCGCACAGAGACGTCTAAGTCAAGAGCGATGAGAAAGAGAGCGAGTGGAAATCCACATGCAGCCCCAGCTTCTATCCTGGCTACGCCCTGTCTTTTCCCAGCTCGGTCCTGACAAGACATGATAACTACAAAATTGACAGGTCTGAGCTCTCTGTTCTTCTTCCTGGGGAAGGTGTTAATGAGGAACGAGATGGCCAAAGGCTGAGCCGCAGGAGGGAGAAGCAGGTCCTGAAACACATACCCGCTGAGCCTGGGGCCCGAGGATCGTCTCCAGGACAAAAAAAAGGTGATCCTGACTCTTTCTCCTGCTGGTCCTTGCTGTTTCCTGCCTGTCCTTTCCTTCCTTCTTTTTATTTTTCCTTTATGATCCTTTCTTTCTTCCGTTCCCACACATCTTAAGTAGGGCACTTACATTTCTTTTTTTAACACTTTTTATTTTGTATTGGAGTATAGGCTTCCCAGGTGGCTCAGTGGTAAAGAACCTGCCTGTCAATGCAGGAGATGCAGGAGACTCGGGTTTGATCCCTGGGTTGGGAAGATCCCCTGGAGGAGGGCATGGCAGCCCACTCCAGCATTCTTGCCTGGGGAATCCCAGGGACAGAGGAGCCTGGCGGGCTGCACTCCACGGGGTCACAGAGTCAGACATGGCTACGCGACTGCAAGCATATACCCGCTGGANGTCCTTCACGTGGTAAGGGAAGCTAAGAGTGATGGCTATATGCTTCTTTGCTGTTTTCTCATTAAACGGCTCTTCAGTGAACCAAAAGCAACGTATTTGATCAATCAACATGTATTGATCTCTTGCAAGATTGAGTGAATGTGAAAAGACATTATCTGATGTAGTTAGAGAAAGATATCTTCTTTTTTAATGTTTTATTTTATATTGGGGTATAGCTGGTTAACAATATTGTGATAGTTTTCAGGTGAGCAGCAAAGAGACTCAGACCTACACACACATGTACACACTCTCCCGAGATGGGCTTCCCTTGTGGCTTAGCTGGTAAAGAATCTGCCCGCAATGCGGGAGACCTGGGTTGGGAAGATCCCCTGGAGAAGGGAATGGCTACCCACTCCTGTATTCTGGCCTGGGGAATTCCATGGACTGTGTAGCCTGTGGGGTCACAAAGACTCAGACAGGACTGAGTGACTTTCACTTCGCTTCATTCTCCCCCAAACTCCCCTCCCATCCAGGCTGCCACATAACAGTGAGCAGAGGTCCCTGTGCTGTACAGGAGTAGAAAAAGATATCTTAAGCTGTGATACCAGTTAATCTTCCCAAGAGTCTGGTGGAACCAATGGCTGATATTTTTAAAAAGAAGAGAGTGGGGCAGTTCCTCGGAAGCATTTGTCTTTCACTTTTTAAAAACTTGGATCCAGACACTGGGTTGTGCAACACGAATATTTTTCTTTAAAAGGCAAGTATATACAGAGATTACCTCTGGGGGATAGAAGGGAAGGAGGCGGTGGAGAAAAAACATTTCTCTAATATTTGTATTTGACCATGTGTCTCACTGAGCCTTCTCTTTAAAAACAGAAAGTAGCTTAAATGAAAAAAAGAGAGCACTCCCCACAGAAGAGGGTCACAAGCAGAAAACACTTTGAAAAACACGTCCCCTTTGCCCAGAGGTACCAGACACTTGCTGTTTCTCTCAGGCTGGCCTGCCTGTTGCAAATCCCAGAAGCATCTCCATTATTGCTGTGGTTGTTTAGCCAGTCATGTCCAGCTCTTTTGGGACCCCATGGATTATGGTCCACCAGGCTCCTCTGTCCATGGGATTTCCCAGGCAAGAATCGTGGAGTGGGTTGCCATTTCCTCCTCCAGGGGATCTTCCCGACCCAGGGGATCTTCCCGACCCAGGGATGGAAGCTGGGTCTCCAGCATTGCAGGCGGATTCTTTATGCTCTGAGCCGCCAGGGAAGCCTGGGCAGTTTGGTAATTCAGTGTTTTCTAGATACTGGCGCAGGTAGAAATGGATACACGTGTTATTTTATTTTTTTCTGCACTGTGCAGCTTATTTTCATAAGCTTAGCTCCACAACCAGGGATTGAACCCTGGGCCCCTGCAGTGAAAGGGCCAAGTCCTAGCCACTGACACCAGGGAATTCTCTAGCTATAATTTTAAAGAGACCCTATGTCTGAAAATTCAGCTTCATGAAACAATAAATTAGAGGTGTTGTGAATGACTTTTACTAAATCCTTTTTTTTTAATCTCATATAGAATTTCTTCAGGTAATGGCTCTTCAAAGTCAGCTTAGCGTTTGTTTGAAGATGATTAACCGTTTGACTTGGGAATTATAAGAACTGAAGACCCAAGCGTGAAGACCATTTATGAGGAACCCGTCAGAAGTGAAGAGAGAGCGTCTTCAAGGTTCTGAGTCGCTGGACGAAAGCGAGCCGGCTCTGAGCTCCTGCAGATGGGAGCCTTGGCGTCCACCGCAAAGCGTCAAGCTCTGGGGTCTGTGGGCACCCACGCTGTCTTCACCCAGCCCGGGTGCTCTGAGCCAAGTCGTACACTCAATAAAAGGGAAAAAACTAGCAAATAGATGGTGACTAGGCCCCCTTGAAATATCCCTTTTGCTTGTTTCTTCTTTGAGCGGCGTGTGGAAGTTCCACGTTGAGTCGCCACCAGCCGTTTCTGCGCCACCAGAGGGAAGGCTGGCTTCTCCCTGAGGCTCTCAGCGTTTGCACGGTCAGCAGCGGCGCTAGCCCCTCACCAGCTCTCCTAAGCTGCAAAAACCGCCCTCCTCTGCCCGCTGGAGGCTCGCCCCTCTCTGCCCGCTGGAGGATCGTCCTCCNNNNCCTCCTCCTCCCCCTGGAGGCTCAACCTGTGGGAACTCCTCTTGTGCAGCCTTGATCGTGTGTCAGTCACTCTGTTGGGTCCAGCCCTTTGCAGCCCCATCAGCCCTTTGCAGCCCCATCAGCTCTTTGCAGCCCCATGGACTGTATAGCCTGCCGGGCTCCTCTGTCTGTGGGATTCTCCAGGCAAGAATCCTGGAGTCATTGCCCCCTCCAGGGGATCTTCCCGACCCGGGGATCGAACCCGCGTCTTCTGCGTTGCAGGCAGATTCTTTGCCTCCTGAGCCTCAGGGAAGCCTGTGCAGCCGCAGGGCTGGCATGGAAGGTGGTGGTGGCGCTGGTTGGGACCACAGCCCATTTCGGGGGCGGGTGGAGGGTCGGGGCCCCGGGGGTCCCGCCTCTGTGCGCCGCTAAATGGGGATAATATTAACATCCACCTCAAAGGATGTGGAGACGGAAGGAGTTAACACTTGCCTGGAAGAGCTTAGGATAATTCCTGGGACGTAGCTGAGCTCTTAGTAAACGGTAAATGTGTTTTTATTGTTTCTGTCTTGTTAAACTTTGTAAGTTACTAGATCATCCTAGGGCAGCTATAGAAGCTGAATTACCTTATTGTCAACGAGAGGTATTTATTAGAGACAAGCTTATTAGACAAGCTTATTATTTATTAGTT
>SJYF01000082.1:624115-638479 GCA_006410515.1 Procapra przewalskii | reverse complement strand
CGCGGGCTTGTTTGCTGGGGAGACGGTGATGACTTTGACTGACTTTCCAAAGGTCGATGACCCCCTCTGCTCCAGTTGTTTTAAGAAAGCTAAAACTAAAGGCGGTGCAGATGCCTCGCTTGGAGAAGCGCTAGTTCTTTTCCTCTTACGTTGCCAGACAACCGCCGCCCCTTCTATCACTTGCTGCTGCCAGCGGGAAGCCCCCCGGCCCCCCAGCCGGAGCGTCTAGGCCTCCCTACCTCCCCTGCCCCGCAGGAGCGGCGCCGGGCAGCTGCCCGCCGCTGTGTGGCTCCTGGACCTCGTGGGGCTCTTGGAGAGCGAAGGCTGCTTGAATGCATCACACACGGAAACCGTCTCCAAGGGCGAGCCCCGCAAACGTGCCAATTAATAGGTGCTTAACTTCTCCCTTCGGGAAGGCTCTATCTGAACCCGTCACACCCGGGGGAAGCTTGAAGGGAAGGCCCCACAAATGTGCTAATAAGGTGCTTAATGTCTTCGTTTCTTTTTAGAAATCCACTCCAAAGCACACCTACGTATAAAGCCCAGCCACCTCTCCGAATTATTTCCGAGGTGTAGTCAGCGCCTGAAGCGGTTGAGCTCCTGGGTCACTGTAGACGAGACAGCTTAGCGTCAGTTCTTGGAGCCTCAAGGCAGAGAGATTGCATTTAGTTAAGGGAAGGTCTTTGGCCTCACGTATCAGCTGTGGAATTCCATTAAAACAGAACAGACTGCCCATTACTTTTGCGAGACGAGGGTAAGGTAGAAAAGAGACTTGGCAACCTATACATCCAGGCTCGCTGAAGACTGCCCACTGTCGTTTGTTAGCCCCTGTGAGCTGATGCGGCCACCAGGTGTGGCCTGAACTGGAAATGAGGATCTCCTTGTCCTCTTCTTCCCCACAGTCAATACGCCTCTTCTCCACTTAGCTGTGGAGCAACCCCTCGGAAGCTCCAGGAAAATATTCCCCCGCACGGTCTAGCCGTGGTTTTAATTTTTCAATTTTCTTCTCTCCTCTGTATCCCTGGTTTACAGCTCAAATATTAAAACACTGATATTTTAAAACTGTTTTCATTTAAATTTTTTTGGGGGGTGGGGAGTGACTAAGTTAATTATAAAGATATGTGAGGTGCTTTGTAAATTTAAAATGCTATGTAAAGCGAGAGATTATGACTCATAACCTTCTGAGAATTTTAATGTAGTTCATCCTAGTTGAAATGGTGTTTGCAATTTAATGTCCATGTCAAGTTCTCTGCTTAGAGAGTAAATTCTCTAAAGTAATTTACAAGAGCAATATAGCTTCTGAATGTGCTTTGAATGCTGTTGGTTCACAGTAAAATCAGATCATAATCTCACATGCAAACAAGCCAAAATTTAGTGTGAAGAGTGGTGCTACGTGGTAATTTCTAGGTAAATAATACTTCATAACAAATGATGAAGCCACTTGTTTGTTTTTAGGGCAAAAAGATTTGCGGTTGGTCTTTAGGGACCAAGTTCAGCCATCTTTGTAGACTTGGCTTTTTAACCATAAAATTCTTCTTGTTGCTTGAATATTGTAGCCAACAACTTTATAGTCATGTTCTTAAATTAAGTACTGAGAAAATGTTAGGGGAAAAAAAACAAACCTGGCAAGAACCTTGAATATGTTGAAATGAGTTCAGTGAGACTTGGGAGGCTAGATCTTCTCAAAGTTGACTTGACTCTGCACTCTGAGCTGTTTAGGCATGTTTTCCTGTCAAATCACTGGGTTTCATGTGCAAACCTTTACCTCCGTACAATGCTTTGTCTTATAACTGGCTTAAGATGTGGTGTCAACAGAAAGTAAGACATTTTTCTTATTTGTTTTTCAGGGGGTTTGGGAAACAAGGCTTCCAGTGCCAAGGTAAGCTGCCGTGTTGGATTTTATTTTCGTTCCAGACAAGAACAGTGTTTCCAGTCATCTTTTATTTGATAAAAAAGCAAAAACACATTTAGATGTTTTCAAAATGTGAAGGCTGTAAACTTGGGCCTGGGGGAAGAACACCATTTGGTATCTTCTGGTACTCTGCGTAGAGACCTGCCTTTTTCTTCAAGGGAATAAAACCTTCCTGTCACTTTTTTTTTTTTTTTTGCCAAGAATGTTCTTGTCAGAAACTGCTGTCTTTGTGTGGGTGTTCAGAGAAGATGGGGTCGCTTGGTGTTTGCGTGGCTTTTCTTCCTGTTTGGCTCATCTTCTACCTAGGAGCTGGGCTGGACTTCTCACTGCGCCAGGCACCCTAGTTAGACGCCTGGGGGTTCTGATGACGGATTGTCAGCCGGAATCAAGTCTGCATGCTTTAAAGGCTGCTGCATGGGGCACGTCTCCCTCACGTCAGCGTTGTGACAGCATCTGACACTCTTGGCTGCATCCACAGAAACGCATTTCCTCTCTGAAGGTGCATTTATCTCACACACTCCAAATGCCCAGCTTTTCATACCCTCTGTTTGTTGAAACTTTTTTTTTTTTTGAGTGCTTTATTGCTCGTGAAGGCATCCTAGGTCATTAGCTCACCTCACTGTCTATATTATGTTTACTTAGTCCTGGTTACATTTCCCATCTGGGCTTCGGTTTATTAGGGCAAGTGGAAAGTACATTCTAGCCTGGAAAATATTATCCTAACGCTGTTTAATATTAAGCGCATTAGAGATACGCAGAGTGTACTCTTTATGACTTTAAAATTGTGCTAGTGAGTTGGTCACGTTTCAGAACCTTCCACGCACTGGTGAATGTGTTTCTTATATACGTTTTCTAAACATTTTTAGCTGCAGCTATTTTATGGCATTACCCGTCAAGCATTCCACTTTTCTTCCCACTGTGCTTAACACCCCTGTTGAATAAACTTATTTGGAGAGTCGCATTGAGTAATCCAGAGAGTCCTTTGAAAAAGAATGAGCGTGTGTTTCAGAGATAGAAGGAAATGTGACTCTTTCCGGTTCTCAGAGCTGTGGACCTGAGCTTCAGAGACAGCATTTGGTCTTTGAACGTGGAGTTTAAGGATGTCACCTTGTGATTCTGGGCTAATGTGATTTCTTTCTCTTGTCATTTTTGGTGATGTGCTTGGGTGGAGACCTATGGAAACTCATAAGGAAAAGCATTTACTAACTGTCCTAAATCACATACAAGAGGAAGCGGGCGCATGCTTTCCAAAAAAAGGTCATTGTCTGCAGACAGAGAATCCAGGATAGTAAAGCTGACCCCTTTCAGACCTGCAGGTTTTGTTGTTGAAATTGTGGAGTGGGTGTGTTGACCATGCAGGACCCGAGTGGGTTCCCGGGAGCGTCAGTGGGGCTTTTAGTGGATTAACAGGTCACTGGCCTCATGTCAGCATCGCCCCCTTTTACCTCAGTTATAAAAGCGATGCTCATAAATTGTACAAACACTGTATAAAAATGAAATTGTTTCCTTGTTTTCTTTCCCCTCAGGCATAACTTCAGACACCCATGCATTCGCTAACTTACACATACTAGTTAAAAAGATCTGAATTTTCAATCACTTTTATGCATTTTCCAGCAGCAGGCAGTGGGCGTGGAGAAATGCTTCTCTCTCGGAACATCACTTCTGCTGTATTCAGTTGCATGTGTGGAAGCATCAAACTGACTCACCTGTCTCTACTGAGGGACGTTTTAATTGTTTCTAAGTTCTTAGCAAATGAGGCTGCCAGTATCCTTGGGCCCTAGTATAGGCATGTCTGCAATAGATACTTAGAAGTGTGTGGATACATTTTAAACTTTAATAAGCACAGCTAAGTTGCTCTCCAGAAAGGTTCCAATTTGTATTTCAGTATCAGTGTGAGAGTACCACTTTCTCTTCACTCTTAACCTGTGTTGGATAATACAAATAAATCCTCTGCATTTTTGCTCTGATAGATGAAAGGGGCTTCTTTCAAATTTCATCTCCTGTGTGAGGTTAAGCACTTTTCCCAACACATTTTAGAAATTTTTTATCTGTCCTGTGAACTTCCTTAACATTTGAAATTGAGGATTTACAAACCAAATTATAGTAGTGAAGGTGCGCTGTTCCGGGTTTTTTTTTTGACTGGGCCACTGAGCTTGCAGGATCTTAGTCCCCCGACCAAGGATGGAACCTGTGCCCCTGCAGTGTGGAAGCCGGGACCCCCAGCCCCTGGACCCCCAGGGGAGCCCCTGCGCTCTTCTTTGCTTTGAAGAGTTGAACCAGATCCCTTTAATGAGTTCCCCTATTATATTTACACGTTAATTCACAAAAGCCATTTCAAATGTAAGTGTATCTGCAGTGAGCTAACTGCTTGTTACAGTCGTTACGTGTCATCTGTGTTTGACTCCGGCAGGCCTATACTAACCTGTTCTCTTATTGTTGGTTGTAACTTAGATAATATTAGCTGGGGACAGTGGTGTTTTTCAGGTTTTAATTTTAATTTATTTTTAACTGGAGGGTACTTGCTTTGCCGTGTTGGATTGGTTTCTGCCATGCGTATGCACATCTCCCCGCGGAACCTCCCTCCCACCTCATCCCGCCCCTAGGTTGTCACCGTTGTTTAATTGCCCAGTGGTCACCCAGCGTTTTCCTATTTTGGTGCTTGCCACGCTCTTTTTAAAAAGATTTTTTTGGCCACACCTCAAAGCTTACAGGATCTTAGCTGCCAGATCAGCTAAGATCAGTGGAAGCATGGAACCCTGGCCAGCGGACCGCCAGGGACGCTTCTCTTGCCTCAGTCGTAACATTTGGTCATTTTAGGATATGTTTACGTTTTCTCAGTGTTCCCTAAGTTAACTTCCTGCTGTCTCAGTTTGACAGACTCGTTCTTATTCAGAAGACGGACTGTTCTCGTCCGTGCCCGGCGGCACACGCGCTGGGGATGGCAGCCGGAGTCGGGCTGGCTTGGTGCTCCTTCCCCGGCACTGACGGAGGGGCAGGGCCTCTGGCTGCTGCTGCCTGTTGCTTTGCTCAGTAGATGACAGATTTGCAGCCAGGCTGGCTTCAGCTTGAGAGGGGCAGGCACTCCAAATGAGTCGTGTTCGTGGAGTAAGATAGCCTGGACTGCACGCGCCATCCTCCTAGTGAATGTTAAGCAAAAATTGGAAAACGAAAGAAATAAGTGAGTTTTAGTTCTCCAGTACTTTGGCCACCTCATGTGAAGAGTTGACTCATTGGAGAAGACTCTGATGCTGGGAGGGACTGAGGGCAGGAGGAGAAGGGGACGACAGAGGATGAGATGGCTGGATGGCATCACGGACTCGATGGACATGAGTTTGAGTCAACTCTGGGAGTTGGTGATGGACAGGGAGGCCTGGCGTGCTGCAGTTCATGGGGTCACAAACAGACACAACTGAGCGACTGAACTGAAGTCCTTACGACTGGATTTGCTACCTATGCCATTTAGAAATGGAGAAGGAGATGGCAACCCACTCCAGAATTCTTGCCCGGGAAAGCCCATGGACAGAGAATCCTGGCAGGCTACAGTCCATGGGGCCGCAAAGAGTCGGGCACAACTGAGCGTGAACACGCCATCTAAAAAGCATGTTTTGTAAGGATGTTCCCGCTTCTCTCCTTTCCTCAGGATACTAACGGGATCAGGGGCTTTCTGCAGGTCTGCGGGGTCATGCCCACTTTTCATTGCTGGACTCTGCTGTCCTTCCGTTGTGGAGCCGGGGAGAACCCTGAACACGTGTCCCCACACGTGACACAGGAGGCTCCCGTGCTGAGGGTGTGCTGCCTGACGTGGTGGAGCCAGGGCCCGGAGCACCGAGGGGGCCGTGGTAGATCTGGAAGCCACAGGACCTTCTGAAGGTTCTCAGAGATGAAGACAAGTGTGCTCCTTTGTAGGTCCGAGACGGCAGCACTCGAATTTGCCTTTTTTGTTTGTTGGGCTTACCGCTCTGTAGGTTGGCTCGGTCTGCTCGGTGCTCATTTCACGTCTGTGAGGCTAGCGGAGAGCTGGTCCTTGCCTGCTTTTTTAAGAAAAGAAAGGACGAGAAGGACGCCTCTCTGGCCCTGGCCGTTCCTGAAGCTGCGCTTGAAGCCTGGAAGGCCTGTCCCCGGCTGGGCTGCGTCCCCAGCAGTGTCCGGGAGCGGGGCTGCAGATGTGCTTCCTCTGGGGCTGCGGAGCCGCAGCGGCGCGTCTCCTGCTCTCTCTGCTGGAGGCGGGAAGGAGCCAGCCCCACCTCTGCTCCTGTCCGAGTCAGGGAGACCCGTGCGCTTCGCTAAGTACGGTGACAGCAGCTACTTTGCAAACCTGCGCGGCTGGCCTGTCCCATCTGGTTAGCTTGCCTCCCCTGTCTTCCCTGCTCCTTCCGTCCCTTCCCTCCTGGTGAATGTCACAAGGTAAACTGTCCTTCACCCAGGCTCTCTGAATACGCCATAGAGTGCGTGCTAAGTCACTTCAGTCATGTTCAACTCAGCAGCCCGCCAGGCTCCTCTGTCCATGGGATTCTCCAGGCAGGAGTGCTGGGCTGGGTTGCCGTTTCTCCTCCAGGGGACCTTCCCCACCCGACCCAGGGATCTAGCCTGTGTCTCCTGCATCTGCCTCATTGGCAGGCAGGTTCTTCACCACTGGCACTGCCTGAGAAGCCCACGCTCCAGAATGGCATCAGAATGGATCCCTGCGTACAAGCAGGATGTGTGGGGTCATCCTCAGGGACTTCATTCACTATCTAGGGCCTGCAATACGGCTCTGAGTCAGTGTGCAATCTCGAGCAACTTCCTGCTAAGAGCACACCAAATACTGAACTTGACCTGTGACCCTGTGAAGCTCTGTATTTTTCCATCATTGAGGGTTAAAAGTCAGCTTTCCCTATACCTTTCCTGATGACATTCCTTCTTAAAGGCCTGTCTCTGGATCGATATTTCAGCTCACCTGAACAGGATGGTGTCTGATCAATATTCTCTGAGAATGAAAGGTAATGTTTTGAATGAAGGAAAAAGAACAGTGGTTCCCCTTTTAGCTGTAGGAGCTGAGGAATTCTAGAAAACCAGGTCTCTCTAAGGGAGGGTGACCTTTAACAGAGAAGGGGATTGAGTTGGCAACTCTTCAGAAAAGGATGTCTAGTCATTCCCACACAGGCCCCCGAGTTCCGAGAGCCGCGTGGTGTGGTCAGCAGTGCTGGCAGGGGCTGGGGGCTGAGAGCCAGGTGGGGCTGCACCACGAGGCTGGCCTCCTTTGACAGTCCCTGTCCTCCCCACGTGCTGGCTTGACTGCCCCTAGACTCTCAGACAGACCACCGATTTTCAAAGTGGAAGCCAGGACTTTCCATTTCAAAACTGGTGGGCGTCTCAGAACCCCCCGCCCCACTTCTCATCTCATTTGTTGCTGTTTAGTTGCTAAGTTGTGTCCGGTTCCCTGTGACCCCATAAACTGCAGCCCCACCAGGCGCCTCTGTCCATGGGATTTTCCAGGCAAGAATACTGGAGTGGGGTGCCATTTCCTCCTCCAGGAGATCTTCCCGGCCCAGGGGTGGAACCTGCATCTCCTGCGTTGTCAGGCGGATTCTTTGCCTCTGAGCCACCAGGGAGGCCCTCCCGACTAGCAGCTATGTGAACTGTAGATGAACTCTTGGTTGTCTGAGTTCCAAAAAGACCAGTCCGAGTAAGAGCGAGTCTAATTTGAAACTCTGCAGGTTTTGCACTGAGGTCAGACTAAAGCCTTATTTCAGCTTCAAAAATGAAATTGCCTGTAATCCCCCAAATGCAGAAAAGTTTGATTGAGGTGGGCAGTTGGAAGAGTTAACAGTTTTTACTTGTTAGAAGCAGAGACGCAGGGAAACAACTGGTGTTGGGGATTCCCGTTTGGCGCCAACTGATGATGAAACGATTTCTGGTTAATGGCTCTCTGAATCGTGCTCTTCTCGGCACATTAAGTGAGAGTGCTTGTCTTCACACCGCACCCCCAAGCCGACGCTGAGGCACGTGGAGTGGTTTCTCCTCCTCCTCGGCAGTAGAAACCTCGAATGTTTATTTGACACGTCCGTTTCCTTTAATGTGCCTTGCTATCCTGAGTGTTTCACTCCCCTGTATGACTCTCAAATTTAAGTTTTCAGGCACATTAATGCTTAGCACACTCATTTCTCTTTTTTTCCCCTTCGAGAGTGTTTTTCAAAGTAGCACTCACTGCCTGCAGAGCTTCCCTGTCGTGTGAGCCCGCTCCTCGCCAGGACGCAGCGTCTCCTCAGTCCTTGCTTTCTCAGGCTCGCCTAACGCTGCTCTTCCTCCCAGCACCCGAGATAAGTGCTTGAGATGTGCTTTCCAGGAAGTGTTTTCTCTCGATTCCTCTCCTCTCCCTGCCTGAGTTGGCCCAGATGGTTCGCCTCACCTGCGAGTCTTCCCCTGAAGTGCCTCCCAGGCCCTTCCCCCCTTCCCCCCTCCCTGTCCTCCTGGGACCCTCCTCCTGGAGCGTGGCTTGTCTGTTTCCCCTGTCCGCCCCGAGGCAAGGACTGAGTCTTCCTTGTCTGTCTCTAGTGTTTAACGCGGTGCCTGGCACTCCGTGGACACGACGGAAATATTTGCTGAGCATGAGATTATATAAATATTAAATGGTATGAAGGATCAGGGTGACTTCTGCCTGCCTGCTATTTTTTAAAGCCTAGCTTATAATACAAAGTCATGTCTGCTGGGAGGAGATCTTGAGATGGCTGAGAAAAGTACCTTCTGAAGCTGAGTGCTGGTGTTCACTTGCTGGGTTGTGTCCGATGCTGTGCGACCCCATGTGAATGGCAGCTCTCCAGGCCTCCCTGTCCTTCACTCTCTCCTGGAATTTGCTGAGACTCATGCCTGTTGAGTCGGTGATGCCATCCAACCATCTCATCCTCTGTTGTCCCCTTCTCCTCCTGCCCTTCATCTTCCCTCGCGCCAGGGTCTTTTCCAGTGAGTCAGCTCTTTGCATCCGGTGGCCAAAGGACTGGAGCGTCAGCGTCAGTCCTTCCAATGAATATTCATTGTTGGTTTCCTTTAGGATTGACTTGTTCAATCTTGCAGTCCAGGGGATTCTGGAGTCTTCTCCAACACCACAGTTCAACGGCATGCATTCTTTGGTGGTTACCCTTCTTTATGGTCCAACTCTCACATCCATACATGACTGCTGGAAAAACCATAGCTTTGACTAGATGGACCTTTGTTGGCAAAGTGATGTCTCTGCTTTTTAATACGCTGTATAGGCTTGTCATAGCTAAGAGTGCTTAATCAAAATATAGAATGGAGAATTCCAGTTTGTCCCTGTAAGTTCTGTGTAATGTTAAACCTCCTGAATTTAGAATGATAGGAATAAAGCGCGTAGTGTGTCTGCCTTCTGACCAGGAAGTGTCCAGGCGTCCGCGAATCTCCCGCACAAGTGAGACAGGAGCCTCTGGTGGGCCGCGGCAGGGCCCAGCCTTGGGCGCAGGGTGAGCAGCTCAGCCGGCACTGGTGTGTGTCTGGCAGTCACTGAGATGGTCCTCTGCTTGGGGATTGCTAGTAGCCGAGGGCAGACTGTCATGTTCCAGAGGGAGCAGGCGCTCGGCTCGACGCTGGTGGTTTTGACCGTCTTGTGCCTGGAAGGATTCTGTGCCCTCGCACGAGGCGGGGCGGGTGGTGGTGTGGGCACCAGGGGAGCCGCTGCCACTGAGTCACGAGCCCTCAGCAGGCGTCAGTCAGTCGAAAGATAAACTCACGTTAAATGCAGCCACTTGCCGGCCACGCACAAGCTCTCGTCTCAGATCCGTTTGTTCAAAAGCCCCCCGTGAGCGCAGGCTGTGTTCATTTTGAAATGAGTCCTGATGAATCTGCCGGGCCGGTGGTGGGGTAGAGCTTGGGTGTAGACTCTAACAGTTCTGCAGAGAACATTTTTCAGAGCCAAACGGAAACTTTTTGGTGCCTACAGAGCCTGAATTTATGTGAGGGAAGGAAAGAATGATGCCGTGAAGGGAAACACTGAAACACGCCTGGGTGACATAGAATTAAGACCTGACTGTCCTCCTCCGTCCGTCAGAATTTCCATGACAAAGCCTTCATTTCGAGTCTCTTCCCACCCGGCAAACCTCTTGTTAGACTCTAAGCTGAGACGTGAACATTTCAGGGCTGGCATGGCCCTAGCAGTCAGATCCGGTTGAAATTACTACAGCTACATTAAAAGAAACCCTCTATTAAATTATACAAAGGGGGAAATGGTTTCTGGAAATAATTTCTGCCGGGGATGGAACAGAGGGGAATGATGTGATAAATTGTCAGCACAAGTTAGGAATTTGTTTAAGACCCAGCTCAGCGAGTGGGGTTGCATGAGGGCAGCTCGTCTTGGGTGGCTTCACTTCCTGTGTTTCTCCCCTTTTGCCTGCACATCTCTAGTTCTGGCATTTTGGGAAATACAAGATTATCTATTATCTGGGGTAAATAGGTGGTAAGAGAAAAGGGTGGAAGCCCAGGACCTGAAGATGTTCTATAAATAAGTTTAGATCCAACTTGTGTAAGAAATGGGATAAGAGAAACAGCTGAACTCGGAGCAGAATTTTATTCTAGAGATTTGATACCTAAGTACCAACTATCCTGTTAGTGAAACTGATTCTTGGAGTGAGGCCTCCAGTCTCTCACCCAGCGCTTCTGAAAAGGTCAAGTGTTATACCCACTCTACAGAAGAGGCACGGGAGCTTGTGACTTGCCCGAGGTCGCCTGGCTGGGAGGTGGTGGAGCTGGACTCGTACCGGCCAGTGCGAGTTTGGACCCCGTGCTGTTGACCCAGTGACCCGCTGCCCTCAGGTCCCCCTGCTTGGTCAGACTTCAGCTACAGCCCTCACTGGACAGTGGAGGCTGGAAGGATGTGTCTTTATTTGTTGTTGTTGAGTTGCTAAGTCCTGTCTGACTCTTGGCAACCCTGTGGTCTGCAGCGCGCCAGCCTTTCCTGTCCTTCAGTGTCTCCTGGAGTTTGCTCAGATTCACGTCCAGTCAGTCAGTGATGCTGTGGAGCCATCTCATCCTCTGTCACCCCCTTCTTTTGCCTTCAGTCAGTCCTCCCTAGCATCAGGGTCTTTTCCGGTGAGTCAGCATCTCTATTCCTGTCTGGCAGGTAGGTTCATCAGTTCCATTTTTCTAGATTCCATATGTGTGCATTAATGCACTATATTTGTTTTTCTCTTTGAGGCTGGTACTGTTGATAGCAGTTGGAAGTGCAGGGTTTTGCATCCTTGAGATTAGGACTGGAGGTTATACACTGAGTTATAATAGACTTATACACGTTAATAAGGGAAATAATAAAGAAATAAAACATTCATAATCTATAAAACCGGTAGCACTTTATGTTTTAAAGACTGCATACCGATTTGTTCAGCCATTGTTCCTGTTCACAATCAGTAGTTACTACGTCCTTCTCCATGGTGCTAAACTCTGAGAAAGAATCATAACCCTAAGCAGAATCGTTGGGAAAGGACGGTAAAGGGGTGCTTCAGGGCACCCTGATGAGAATGTAAGGTGGGCTTTCTGCCCGGTTTCAGATTTGCAAAGTAGGGACTCATAGGAGCCCGCTGCTGTGACAGCACGTGCTCAGCGTGCGCCCCGCCGCCTAGGGAGCTGGCACCCCTGCCTGCGTCCACAGGGCCGGGTGCTGGGCAAAGGCTGAGGCCTCCCCACCGTCGTCCGGCCTGGAGAGCAGGCTGAGGGACAGACTGTCTGTCTCACTGCAGAAAGTCCTCAGCACCTGAAGCTGGACCGTAAGCAGCCAGTCCATTTCACTCATGTCTTCACTCGATTTTCCTTCTGTCTCGTTTTTTAATAAAGCATGATTTGTGTTGCTGTCTGTTGTCACTGGGATAAAATGCGTCGATTCAGGAAAGCTGCGCTCATGCTTGTAAGGGTTTCCTTAGTTTGCTTGGATTTGTTTTCCTCCTCTTCTTGGATTAATGCCTGCAACTATATGTAACTGCCTTAAAAGATGGAAATGGGAGATGGTTCCCTTTTAAAACTTTTAAACTTGCAGCTTGGTTTTTGACTATTTATAGTGTAGGGAGTAGTTTAAATCATACTTTTTGTTCTCAAATATGCTTAATGCAGTTATAATCATGAGAAGTCACATATGAATGCTTAACATTGAGAGGCAGGCTTCCCAGCTGGCACTAGTGGTAAAGAGTCAGCCTCCCAATGCGGGAGAGTCAGGAGTTCCAAACCTGGGTCGGGAACATCCCCTGGAAGCAGGAATGGCACCCCACTCCAGTACTCTTGCCTGGAGAATCCCAGGGGCAGGGGAGCCTGGTAGGCTGCAGTCCATGGGGTCACACAGAGTCGGACACGACTGAGCGACTTCACTTTCACTTTTCACTTTCATGCATTGGAGAAGGAAATGGCAACCCACTCCAGTGTTCTTGGCTGGAGAATCCCAGGGACGGGGGAGCCTGGTGGGCTGCCGTCTGTGGGGTCGCACAGAGTTGGACACGACTGAAGCGACTTAGCAGCAGCGGCAGCAGCAACAGCTGGTTCAGAGTGTTGTGATAGTTGACGGTTTCAGGTGGACAGCGAGGGATCTTAGCCGTAGTGAACGTGTGTCCATCCTCCCCCAGGCGCCCCTCCCCTCCAGGCTGCAGCGTGCTAGTGGGCAGAGCCCCCTGTGTGGGACAGAAGGTCCTTGCTGGTCATCCATGTAAAATGCAGCAGGTCATACACCTAACTCTGAAATCTTCTGAGGAAATCTTTTTCCCATGCTGATCACTAAATGACTAAAATGTCTAAAATCGCTTTTGATTCCTAAAGTAATTTTTGTTGCTTTAATTTGACATTCAGTTCAGTTCAGTTCAGTCGCTCCGTCATGTCCGACTCTTTGCAACCCCATGAATTGCAGCACGCCAGGCCTCCCTGTTCATCACCATCTCCCAGAGTTCACTCAGACTCACGTCCATCGAATCGGTGATGCCATCCAGCCATCTCATCCTTGGTCGTCCCCTTCTCTTCCTGCCCCCAATCCCTCCCAGCATCAGAGTCTTTTCCAATGAGTCAACTCTTCGCATGAGGTTAGTTGCTGCACATTAGTCTCTGAGTGGCTTACTAACATAGGCGCCTCTGTCACTCTCCCGCTCTGATTTCCGGACGGCAGTTCAGAAGCAGGCAGGACTGCTATCTATTCTCTAGGTCGAAGGTCAAGTTTGGCTCAAGGGCTGATGTTTTCCCTTTGCTCGTCTGTGCCACCGAGCATCTCAGCACCTGATGGCTGAGCGTAGTCTGTGTTCATGTGATGCCAATTAACCTGCAAAGTCACATTTTATGAAGACGAGTTGTTGGGTAGGAGCTGGAGCAGTTCATGTTTGAGACTTCTATGCTTGTCTAAAATGAATAATGCTGTGGACTAATTAAGAGAAATGGCAGAGGTACTGGAGATCAGAGGCCGACTCACTGGGCGAGGTTCTGGGCTTACTGGATTCAGTTATAGGATGGTGAGAGGTGTAGCACACTCTTCATGATCAGTGAAAGCATAAACTCAGAATTCATGACATTAACTTTGATAGGCTCGTTCTGAGCAGGGTGCTTGCATAACTCGCTTAATGGTGGAGGATTAACTGAAGTCCCAAGTTTTATCCCAAATTCTGAAAATGCATCAACTTCTAGCTTTTGCTTTCCTGTGTGTCCCTGTCGTGTCAGGCTTTATTTGAAGCTCTCTATACTTTGTCTGAAACTATGTGGAGACGTAGAATTCAAAAACAAAACAGCTGCAGTAGATTTGTATCAGACGGGCGAGATTTCAGCCACGAAGAAGGTGGGCAGCACGCCTAACCATGTGACTTAGTATTATGTGTCTGTAATTAAAGACAGGCTTCTGTTTAGGTTAATCATCTGAATATGCCAAAGCCTTTGACTGTGTGGATCACGATAAACTGTGGAAAATTCTGAAAGAGATGTGAATACCAGACCACCTGACCTGCCTCTTGAAAAACCTATATGCAGGCCAGGAAGCAACAGTTAGAACTGGACATGGAATAACAGACTGGTTCCAAATAGGAAGAGGAGTATGTCAAGGCTGTATATTGTCACCCTGATTATTTAACTTATATGCAGAGTACATCATGAGAAACACTGGGCTGGAAGAAGCACAAGCTGGAATCAAGATTGCCGGGAGAAATATCAATCACCTCAGATGTGCAGATGACACCACCCTTGTGGCAGAAAGTGAAGAGGAACTAAAAAGCCTCTTGATGAAAGTAAAAGAGGAGAGTGAAAAAGTTGGCTTAAAGCTCAACATTCAGAAAACGAAGATCACAGCATCTGGTCCCATCACTTCGGAGATAGATGGGGAAACAGTGGACACAGTGTCAGACTTTATTTTGGGGGGCTCCAAAATCACTGCAGATGGTGATTGATGCCATCAAATTAAAAGATGCTTACTCCTTGGAAGGAAAGTTATGACCAACCTAGATAGCATATTAAAAAGCAGA
>SJYF01000082.1:594459-610728 GCA_006410515.1 Procapra przewalskii | reverse complement strand
CCGGCCCGGGCGGGCGGGCGGGCTGTCCTCCTCCTCGTGTCGGCCTCCTCACTTCTAGGGTTAGTCTGGTGAGGCGGTACTTTAGTCAGACACTAAGCCGTGCCTGGCTCTTCTGACCCCATGGACTATAGCTGGCCAAGCTCCTCTGTCCATGGGATTTTCCAGGCAGGAATACTGGAGTGGGTTGCCATTTCCTTTCCCAGGGGATCTTCCCTAATGCAGGGATTGAACCCTGGTCTCCTGCATTGCTGGAAGATTCTGTACCAGCTGAGCCCCCAGGGAAACCCAGTCTGGTGATGCATCTGCTCAGTAAGTAAACTCAGTTTGCCGAGGATGTACCAACCCCACTCATCTTAAACTGATGGGTATGGAGTTGTCCAGAGCTGTCCTCTAGATTTTAAAAATAGACATGAGCCAAGGTTCTATAGTTGCATCTGGACTTGGACAGCCTTCTGAGGAGGATATAGTGGGAAGAAGGGAGAAACATTTTGGGAGACTGGACCCTCACCAATAAGGAAGATAGTTTTGTAATTTTAACCGGCTCTTCCTGGCAGAGGTTTCATACAGCTGTTTCTCAGACCCGGCCACTGATGGGGAGTAGCTGTAGGTCGAGCTCACCAGGCCACTGTGCTGCTGCGTCGGAAACGTGCTTCCTGATCACAAGGTGGCTTGCTTAGTCGCCAAGTCCCGTCCAGCCCTTTGTGACCCCATGGACTGCAGCTCACCAGGCTCCTCTGTCCTCCTCTCTCTCCTGGGGTTTACTTGCTCAAATTCATGTTCATTGAGTCAGTGATGCCATCCAACCATCTCATCTTCTGTCGCCCCTTTCTCTTCCCGCCTTTAATCTTCCCCAGCATCAGAGTCTTTTCCAAGGAGTCAGTTCTTCACATCAGGTGGCCAAAGTATTGGAGTTTCAGTTTCAGCAGCAGTCCTTCCAATGAATATTCAGGGTTGATTTCCTTTAGGATGGATTGATTTGATCTCCTTGCAGTCCAAGGGACTCTCAAGAGTCTTCTCCAGCACCGCAGTTTGGAAGCATCAGCTCTTCACAAGGTAGCGGAAGGGAATGAAGAGGATGTGCTCACGGGCACCATCCGAGGCCTCTGGTCCAGCCGCGTCTCAGCCTTAGCTTTCTGACGTGTAAACTACTGCAGTGCTGGACCAGGCTCGTCTCTGTCTCACTGGCCTTCCGTAGACATGTATTGAAGAGTGTGTGCCCGTGTGTCGGAAAGAAAGTAGATAGATTGGGGGTAGATGATCATTTTGATTCTGATAACTCCTGTGCTAAAAGGGATAGAATAGATACAGAACTTCCAATGGCTGCTGTTGTGGTATCAGCTGAGAGAGGGCGTGGCCTGTTCTGGCTGGAGTTTCTGAAGCTGACTGCTTCTGGAGTCCTAACCTTCCAGAGAGTTCTCGTTTCCTGGCAGGCTTTCCCACGTCTGCCTCGGCGAGCCTGCCCTGGGGCCCTGCTGTCTGTTTGCCCTTGTGGTTCTTCAGTCACTCAGTTGTGTCTGGCTCTCTTTGACACTATGGACTGTAGCCCACCAGGCTCCTCTGTCTGTGGAACTTCCCAGGCAAGAATACTGCAGTGGGTTGCCATTTCCTTTTCCGGAGGGTCTTCCTGACCCAGGGATCAAACCCATGTCTCTGGTGTCTCCTGCTTGACAGGCAGATTCATCACCACTGAGGCATTACTCTAGTATTCAATTCATCTTTCAAAGTTAGGCCTTCTGAAGACAGAGTGGCTGAAAGGAAAATGGATTCTTTTGTAAAACCCAACTTTCTTAAGCTCCCGCTTGGACTAAAATCCCTTTCATTAACTCAAGAATTTTATTTTTTTTTTCCTCCTTGCAAACCAAGCTGCTGCTGCTGCTGCTAAGTCACTTCAGTCGTGTCCGACTCTGTGCGACCCCATAGACGGCAGCCCACTGGGCTCCTCCATCCCTGGGATTCTCCAGGCAAGAACACTGGAGTGGGTTGCCATTACCTTCTCCAATGCATGAAAGTGAAAAGTGAAAGTGAAGTTGCTTCACTACCCGACTCTTAGCAACCCCATGGACTGCAGCCCACCAGGCTCCTCCATCCATGGGATTTTCCAGGCAAGAGTACTGGAGTGGGGTGCCATTTCCTTCTCCAAGTTGAAGCTAACTTAAATTTAACTTTAGGTCATGCTAAAAACATTTTCTTATGTGTTTTCTTAGAGTTATTGAAAAACTGTTTCTGTAGAGGAACTTTAGTTTCTGTTCTAAAACCCAATATTGTTTAGTCATTTACTACTTAAGGGGAGCTTAGAAAGAAATGTAACAGCTGCTTGGAGTCCATTTAAAGAACTCTCAGCTCCAGAATCTTTTTTTCCTTGACACCTTCCTCTTTCCCCTGAAAACCTTTAAATAGAGACTGTTTCCTCTTGCTGCATTTAAAACCCTCACTCTGTTCAATTTCTTCTGGTTGCTGAGGGTGGTGGCCTGTCTCTGAGGCCAGCAGAGAGGAGAGGACGCCCTATGGGGGCATTCTGGTGTTAGTGTATGTCCTCAAACGTGGGAAGTCCCCCCAAAGCAGCAAAATTCCCCCCAAATCAAGACTCCATCCTGAAATCTGCCCACAACTCCATGAATGCGAGCTTAGTCAGGTTTTCAAATGCCTTTATAAAATTATATAACAGAGGTGAAAGTAAGAGATCTGAATTATAATTTCATTGTATGAGCTAAGCGTGTAAGCCTTAACATTTGATGTCATTTTAATTCTAGGCTTAACAGGAAGGACTGTTTTGGGGTAAAAATGTGGATTAGTTGGTGTGGATTAGTTCTGTGCCAAACATGCATACTTTCCTCTTTTTGTGAATTGCATTAAACTCTTCAGGGGGAACGGAAAAAGGATATTTAAGCCTTACAAACAAGCTGTGCACCATAGTATGTTTGTATCAGACAAAAAGCTGTGGACTTTTGCTTAAGATAATCTGAGTGGTGGAAAATAATGAGCAGGTCCTCGGGGGAGTGGGTGCGAGTGGGTGATTTGGCTTCAGCACGAGTTCAGCGTTAGAAACCCAGCTGCGAATGCAAGCGATCTAAGAGACTCGGGTGTGCTCCCTGGAGGGAAGATCCCCTGGAGGGGAAGATCCCCTGGAGGTGGCGTGGCACTCACTCAGTACTCTTGCCTGGAGAACCCCATGGACAGAGGAGCCCGGCAGGCTACAGTCCATGGGGTCGCAGAGTTGGACACGCCTGAGAGAGCGAGTGCCCCACAGGGGCCGGGGGTGTGCTGGCCTCAGCTCGGCAGCACGAGGCCCCTGTTGGTCCAGCTTGTCAGGTTGTGAGTGTTCCGGGAGCTCAGGCAGGCCGGCCAGCAAAGACTTGCTGTGCCGGCTACACAAACACTGCTCGTCCAGAAGATGAATCTGGACTAAGCATAACCACGGCTTCTTAGCTTCTTTAGGATGGGAGGAAACGTAGAACATAAACCGGAGGATAGAGCGCTCCTTGCGGGGCGGAGAGAAAGCCTTCCCATCGGGTGCTTGTGTCTGTTTGGAGCAGGCGGAGCCCGTCTGAACCTGGGCCCCTCAGAAGCCCTTCATTTAAGGCTCATTTGTCTCCATCACTGAGGAAGCCGCTGTGTGCGATTAGGCCAGAGGCCAGAATTTGGCTCCAGTAACTTGGCAGTTAAGGCATGGGCGCTGGTCACGGTCCCGAGGCTTGGGGGGGCGTGACAGCCCCGTCACAGGGCAGCACCCAAGGCAGGCTGTCCGCGGCCGGCTCTGTGGGTGTCGGGAGGGCAGGGCGTCCGCCTGCAAGAAGTGGGGCGAGTGGTTATTGATTTGAACAAGCCCTCGCATGGGTCTCTGCAATTCTTGACTTTTTTTTTTTTGGAAAGACAAAAACCGCGAACCTCACAACACCTACTGCATCTCTCATTTGTCGGGGGTCCCGGATGCTCGGAGGCTTGCCGGCTTCCTGCTCCTGGAGGCAGAAGTTTGGGGCTGGTTTCCTCGTGTTACGACTGGGCTTGCTGGCAGCAGGCGGTAAATATTAAGTGGGCTCTTCAGATTCAGTGTCAGTCGATCAGATCCATCACATTTCTTTCGTGCGTTTAATGTCGAAGGTGCAAGTTCTGATGGTAGTCAGCAGTTTCTAAGAACTTGACATCTGTTTCGTATGAATTACCCTTTTAGAGGTGCAGAGAGAAGTGAGGCATGTTTTGAAATGTGTGCTTTGGGGTTCTTGCAACATGGTGAGGAGACGTGTCTTACGTTGTGAGTGCCTAATTCTGTCTCCTGGAAAGTTTTGCGGAAGGATATAAATTTAGACAAGTTAAAGTTTTGGATTTTTGCAAAGTGCTTACCAGGAAGGAGCTGTTCTGGTGAGATGAGTTAATGGTAATCAAGCACAAATGATTAACCAGATGCTTGACTGTGCCAGTGTGATCCTAGTACAACATAATAATGGCTTGGAATTTGAAATTGAACTTGACCTGCTTATCTTCTGAGTATTTATGTGAATGAACGTCTTTTTGAATGTTGCCCTAAACATGCATATAGCTTTAAAAAGCCACCTTACATGTCACTACGATTTATTAAGAAAGTGTCTCAGACAGGAAGGCAGCGTGTAAACCTATGGCAGATAGTCTAGTGAATGACTGCAATTCCTGAACAAGGAATTCATGATTTCAGCTTGTCTTATGTGGGCCACAGATACAACAGAAGTGGCTTAATAGACTGTAAGCTGTTGTCACGGTTTTGCAGTTACCGATTTCGGTGCTGGACGGATATTTTCTGGACCCCATGTGGTATGTGGAGTCCTGTGGGTGTAGCACTGACTATATCAGATGGGGCCCTACTTGTAAAGAAGTTCTAAAATCCATCCAGTTAAAAGCTGAATCAAACCAGATTAAGCAAAACAAAACCAAATTCAGAGCTGGAGGAGCTAAGGGAGGCGAGTGAGCTTCTGGACCCATTTGTGTGTTGGTAGAACAGTGGCAGGCGATTAAGAGAATTATGAGAACAGGATGGGATGTAAAAGTTATACAGCAAGATACTACCTTCCCACCGGCTCAGTGGGTAAAGAACCCACCTGCAGTGTGAGGCCCAGGAGATGCAGGTTCGACCCCTGGGGCCTGCAGTGTGTGAGGCCCAGGAGATGCAGGTTCGACCCCTGGGTCGGGAAGGTCCCCTGGAGGAGGAAGTGGGAGCCGGTATTCTTGCCTGGAGAATCCCGTGGACCGAGGAGCCTGGCGGGCTGCAGTCCAAAGGGCCACAGAGGGTCGGACACGACTGAGCAGGCAGGCAGGGCACACATACAAATAATGTAAATGGAGATCTGAACGCCCGGATGAAAGTGAGGGAAGTGCTAGTTTGCTGCATCCACGTCTCAGAGCGGAGCCCACCAGTCCTTCCCCACACTGAAGCAGTTCCTTAAAAGACTTCGGTTTCTTAACAGACTTCACCATCTCAAACAGTCACAAGCTTTTGTTTTCCTGTAGGCAAGCAAATTTGATGTCAATAAGAATGAATTCTCATGTTGAATTTCATTTTCCTAAAATCATTTGTTTGTCTATGTCTCCATCCATCCATCTGTGCACAGAGATACCAAGAATGGTTTTTGCCTAGTGTTAATGACAAATCGACTCAAACAGCAACACGTGTACTTTTGCATTTGTCCTCCTCTGTACTGCGTACCTTCTTAAATTCTTTTTTAATGCCAAAATTTTAAAAGTAGATAGTTTGGATGTTAGGAATATGATTTTTTTCAAATTTTAATTTCTAAATTAAATGTTTTTAAATGAAATTAAATTAATGTAATTTTAATTTCTGAAATTGGGGTGACTGGAGAGCAGTCCCATCTGCCATGCCGTGCCTTGGGTGTGTGTCACGTTGTCCACACAGGCTTCGGTTTCCCAGCTAGCTGAGAATAGACGTGGGGCTGCCGATGTTGAGGCTTCATCCCTGTCCCCTGCCATCGTCTGTGTTTCTTTCCACATGACTTTGTTTTTCTCACAGCCATTCTGGGGCCATACAGCTCTTTGTTATCAGTCAGAGAGACATGGCTTCATTTCAGTGAACAATTTGCCTTTTTTTTTTAATGGAAACCTATTGAAGAGGTGTGTGTGGGGACGGGGATGATGGTGTGAAGGATGTTTCCAGTTTACTCACCCGCATTGTGGAGGTCAGACTGTGGGGACCCCGGTCACCATGCTGCTGAGGCCATCCTGCCGAAGGGTGGTGGCTGGGATGGAGGAGGGGGCGGCAGGGGTAGGAGGAGAGCCGGGCTTCAGAGACCACGGGACTCAGGGAGGCTTAGACGGCTGGAGGGGGCCAGTGAGAGCCCGGCTTCAGAGCAGCGGGACTCAGTGAGGCTTAGATGGGCCGGAGGGGGTGGGAGTGAGAGCCCCGCCTCAGAGACATGGGACTCGGGGAGGGTGAGGCGGCCGCAGCGGGGAGGGAGCGTCCACGGTCTGCTGGGTGCCCAGCTGGCTCGCAGGAGGCTGGCTTGCCCTTCCTGGAGACAAGGCGTGTTGGTTAACAAGCTGGGCACATGTCTGGTTTCTGACGCTGGCCCAGGTGGCCTTGGCCTTCAGTTCAGATCAATAACCTCGGAACGTCTGAGGCATTGTCTTCAGCTTGGCCTGTGAATGCGTCCTGGGGGGCCTGTCCCTCCCTAAGTTAAAGATTGCCAGCGTCTTCTGAGAAGAGCCTCCTCCTGTAACTTCGCTGCGGCGGGGCGGGTGGGGGGTGTGACTCACACAGGTTAGGGAACCGATAGGTGTGTCTCATCTGGGGAGAGGCTCCCTCTCTAAGTCGTAACTTAGCCGCGGCGGGTGGGGGGGCCCTGACTCACACAGGTCGGGGACCACCACGTGTGTTTCATCTCTGAGGCCGCTCCCTAGGTGCTCTTTGCAGTCTTATGAAGCACAAGAATACGAAGGAATGGAAATTTCCTGCCCAGCTTTATGGTAGGGAATTCAAACCTCTCCTAAAAGCCACTTTCTCAGGATGCCTTCACTGACTGGGGTCTGAAAACTGCTTTGCCTTTTCCGTGGTCACACCTGGTAATCACGAGCATCCCTGTGCTAGTGACTTAGGCAGCTATGCTGTGAGATTGGAGTTCGCTTTCCCATTTCACAGATGGGAAGCTGAAGCTCAGAAAAGGCGGGTTCGTAGCGGGCCGTGACCGAGCATCCGGGAGCGCCTGCAGTCTGGGCCGACCTCCTCTGTGGAATGCCCCTGCACAGGCTCGTCGTAGGGCCCCCCTCTCATCCTTCCGATTTGTGTCCTGTCTTCTCTGTAGACAAGGCGCCTTTTATCCTCCGCAGCAGGACTTCATCAGGAAAGCTCATGCCTCATCTTGTTTTGGAGACGGTGGAATACTCGGATTCACAGAGCGTCATTCCCAGGTCAGCCTTGCTCTGGGCGGCCGTCCTGGCCTCCCACACCAGCTTCTCTAGCAGCTCTTAGTTTGTGGGCGCTGTTGGTTTTCGTCTTGATTTTTAGGTTGTGATTGAATTGAGCCTTGTTACATGTTGACTTTTGAAGTGGTCACTTAGGCTCAGCCGGTGTGACTAATGGACAGTTATCTTCAGCTTCCTCTGGACTCTGGCTTTAACGACTCTGAGAGCAGCGTCTGTTTATGTAACCATCACGTGCCTGATCACTTGCCTGATCGGCGAACGCGCGTGGCCTCGGATCGTCTGCGAGGGGCGCCTCTGCCTCCCTTAGCGCGGACTGTGGCCCCCTGGTCCCCTTCCTCGTGCCGTCTTCCTGCAGCTGCTGGCCAGGGACCGCCCTTCATCACTGGAAAGAGGCGGCGGTGTCAGAGGGGGTCTGAGCATCCCAGAGTCCTTCTGGTCGTCAATACAGCTCCTCCTCTTATGAAATTTTATTTTTATCATGAAATTATAGACAGAAAAATGAGTGAAACAGCAGCCTCCAGATGTAGGACGAAATAACTCAAAAGAAAGGTAAATGAACAAAACTAAAATGTCTGGAAGGAATTCATGCCACTCGTAAGAACGCAGCTAAGCACATCAGTGCTGTGTTGAGAGGGTCAAGGATGGGGCTCGGCATCGAGCAGATGGTTAATTTTATTGAATGAGTGTTCAGGGAGGCAGGCAGAGGAATGCCACTGAGTGTAAGCTGTATTTCTAGCATCATCTAGAAGGGACGCGATCACTGCATCGTGAGTAGACACCTAATGACAAGCAGGGATTTGTTTCAGTACCAAAATGACAGACCCCGAGAGAGGAGCAAGGTATATGCTGAAAAGTCAAGGTCCCAGGATCACGCCGTGTCTTATGATACCAGAAACCCATTTTTATTTGGAAACGTTGAATAAGAGCTGACCTTGTGAATCCAGTGTAAGCTGTATCGTGGTTATAGTTCTTAAGCTCTTAGGTCTCGGGATCCTTTACACTAAATTATTGGAAATCCCAAAGGGCTTTTGTTTATCTGGATTTTATCTACCAATATTCACTTCATTACAGATTAAAAATGGGAAGTTTTTAAACTGACAATAAAATAGCAGTGATAAACCCTTCACATGCAAACATGAGTTACATAATTTTGTGATAAAGAAGTATATTTTTCAAGACAAAATTGAAATTTAACATCTGGTTAGTGAAACATGCTTGGACTTTCAGCTCCTTTTGCTTTCAAGCAGTTGATGCCTTTGAAGTATATGTTGAACATATAATAGTAAAAAGGGGGAGTATCCACCTTCTCAGGTAATTGGAGATATCCATCGTGGACAGTAGGCAAGTGGCTCTCTCAGGTGGCTTGTAGTGTAGACTGTGAAGCTGTATCTGTGTCCGTGGCCTCAGGTTTTGAGCAGTTCTCCTAAGTGCTTGTGATCGTCTTTAGTTTGGCTGATACTAACTTCATGTAGTCCTGTGGGTCTTTAAGTGTTGGCACATCATTATAAAACATCAAAAAATTACAGTTGATATCACTGTCCATCTCATCAAAAGCCTTTTAGGTCTTAGGAAGCTGCCAAGCTCATGGCAGATGGAAGCCTCCGAAAGTTTTATTTTTCACTTGAAAGCTTGACTTTTATCACTGGCGATAAACACTGTCAGTTATTTTCCACAAAGTGACAGCTCGCTTCATTTCATGAAAGAATCTGCCAGATCTCCAAGTCTGAACACCCATAGTTTGGTAGCTCTTTCGAGTAAGAACAGCACTCCGTAGACAGAGCGGCATGTGACAGCCGTCGCCCGCGGAGAGCAGCCGAAGCGCTTTCACGCAGGCAGAACGTGAGCATCGGCCTCAAGTGCATCATCGAGGCTTTCTCAAACATGGAACTGGCCTTACCGAGGCTCAGCTTCCCTGGCGGCTCAGATGGTAAAAAATCTGCCTGCCAACGCAGGAGACGCGAGTTTGATCCCTGGATCAGGAAGATCCCCTGGAGAAGGAAATGGCAACCTGCTCCATACGCTTGCCTGGAGAATCCCATGGACAGAGGAGCCTGGCGGGCGACGGTCCATGGTGCAGAAGAGACCTGGGAGCTGGTGGCGGGATGGGCGTCTTGCCTGTCCACCTGGGGATTCCCGGTAAGGCACCAGCTGTCTTGTTACCACAAATGCTTTTTCACCATCAGGGCTGATGTCAACAGAGGGAAGGAGGAAACTAGGACTTTACTATCCTCAGGAAAAGTTTTGTTCACATGGACCCTTGGAGGTCAGTGGCCCACACTTTAAGGGTTTGGAGAAGCCGCCGTAAAATCCCCACGCCACAGACACTGGAGCAGTGGTCTAGGACATCCACCACTGAGGCTTCCTGTCTCCCTAGAAATCCACGCAGGCCCAGGACATCCCCACCGTTCTGCCTCTGGCATCTCAACGGTGTTCTGCATCCCTGGCCTCTGGCAGCAGAAGGCCGGCAGCCCCCTGGGGCGGGTCGGATGGCAGAGGGCTGGGCAGCCTGATGGCTGGATAATCCCACAGGTGAATCGCCCACGCGCGTAACCAGATTGTAAAGTGGATCTCCCTTCAGTCAGCAGCTTAGTTGAAAAGCAGAAGGACACAGTTAAAAATTACAGGTCTCCAAAATAGACACTTTGTGCGAACCTCTAATGTAGCGTTTAGCTGAGGGTGTATCTGGGGCTGCCTGGAGGATTTTCATAAAGCCTTTGTCTTTGGAATGTAACATTGTTATTAAGGGTGTTAGTAATTTCTCTTCAGAAGTGTTCACAGTGCACCAGACCCTGAAAAGGCGTGAAGAGCTAAGGTTGCCTCTCGGGAGCACCCGTCCAGTGAAGAGTTCCCCTCTCCCTGTGTGCGATTCCAGAGCCCTTAACTCCTCGTGGAGGTGGCCTCATCAGCTCCGAGGATGCCTGTGGCAGTCTGTGTGGACAGGTGATTAATGCTGCTCCCTTTTGAAGTTTGATGGGTGTTTTCCTCACAAGTCCTTTATTTTTATATTTTTACTGGGGTGCAGTTGCTTTACAATGGCGTTAATTTCTGCTGTGAAGCACAGGTATCTATTGTTTATGCCCAGTCGCATCGACTCTTTGTGACCCCACAGACTGCAGTACGCCAAGCCTCCCTGTCCTTCACCACTTCCCGGAGTTTGCCACCAAGTTCACGTCCATCGAGTCGGTGCTGCCATCCAGCCATCCCATCCTCGTCGCCCCCTTCTCCTCCTGCCCTCAATCTTTCCCAGCATCAGGGGCTTTATAATGAGTCAGCTGTTCTTATCAAGTGACCAAAATTCTGGGACTTCAGCTTTGGCAGCACTCCTTCCAATGAATATTCAGGGTTGATCTCCTTTAGGATGGACTGGTTGGATCTCCTTGCAGTCCAAGGGACTCTCAAGAGTCTTCTCCAGCACCACAGTTTGAAGGCATCGGGTCTTCCTTGCTCTGCCATCTTTACAGTCCAGCTCTCATAACTGCCTGACCATTGGGAAGACCTTAGCCTTGACTATACGAATCCGCGCCATGCGCACATACCCCCCCTTTGGGGATTTCCTCCCCACGCAGGTCACCACAGAGCCCTGAGTGGGTCCCCCAGGTTCTCATTAGTCACCTGTTAATATGGTGTCAGTGGTGTGCATGCTTCGATCCCAGCACTTGAAAAAGGAAGCGAGTTAACATGCCTCTGGGCGCTGGGTCTCTGGGGCTCTCCCTGGGTGGTGGGAGCCCTGCACGGGGGCTGCCAGCGGGCTCGCGCTTCCCCGGGAGCCCCGTGCAGTGAGCGGTGAGCGGGGCGGGGTGGGGGGTTCCAGCTGCATGCCCTCACCCCTCCCCTGCTCTGCTGGCCTGTTGGGTGGGGGAGGAGTCGCCCTCTGCTCCCATCTGAGCGGTGGAGCCTCGTGTGCACATGTGGCGGCGCCGGCCTCGGGGAGGGTTTCCTGGCCCCCCCTCCCCCCCTGCCCGCCAGCCCCTGTGTTCTCGCACCTTCCGCCGGCTGCTGACTGTGCATGGGCCCTGGACGCGCTCTCCGCTCCCAGGCCTGCCAGCCCTCCTTGCTCACGGCTCTGATTGGTGTTGGGTGTCCCTCTGGCCGCCTGCAGCCCTTATTTTTAGGGCCGTGGTTAATGTCGCCTGTGTGTGAAACGGGAAAGGTGAGCCGCGGCTGCTGGAACTGGAGACGTGGGGTTTTTAGGCCACGCTTCTCCCGTCACGTGGCCCCAGCAGTCTCTTGGGTTACAGAAAAAGTGCACCGCGGGGCCCGGGAGGGGCGGAGCAGCCCCCGGCCCTGGAGCCATCCGTAACTGGAGCCGGGCGTGCCCCGGGCCGGGACTCCGCTTACAGCCTCTCCAGGGCCCCTCTCTGCTAGGAACCGGCTCCATGTTGAGGTGGTCCTGGGGGGACGTGCACGCCCAGGAAGCGTGTCTGTCTGGTCCCGGGTGGGCTCAGGGAAGGCTGGTGTGCCCTGGGTGGTCTGGCCCGGGCACTGCAACAGGCAGCGGGGCTCCTTCTCAGGCGGGTGTCAGTGGGCCTTTAAGATAAGACGAGGGAGGGTGGTTACAGGGGAGACGATCTCTCCTCCTTCTTCCTGAAATAAAATGAGCCGTGGTGATGGTGGTGAGAACTATTTTCCCCCTTCGCGAGGCCTAGCCGCAGTGTTGGGCTGGGGTCCCTGCGGTTGGTGAGCACCAAGGTCTGTGTCCTGGGGTCCCTGTGGTCTGTGTCCTGGGGCTGGGGTCCCTGCGTTTTTGAGCATCGGGGTTCTGTGTCCTGGGCCCTCCTCCCCAGCCTGTGGAGCTGACAGCACGTCCTCTGCGGTCCTTCAGGAGACCCCCCTTCTCCTCCTGCCTCGGTGTATCCTGCAGCCCCCTGTAGTGGTGTAGCAGTTCTCTCTTACTCAAGTGTGAATGTCTGATGGCCGGAGCCCAGTGGGAGGTGTCTGCTCTGACGGCCCCTGTGTCGCTGGCACGTGCACGGAGCCCAGGGCTTGGCGGGACCAGGCGCCCCTCATCTGTGGAGCGGGCTGCTCGGCACCACGTGCCGGGGGTGCGGCCAGCTCACGGGGGGCCTGGGGGCCGGGTGGTGCCAGACTCCTGCCTGAGCCGGGTCAAGCTTTCTCCCAGCTGTATCTGACCTGTGCTGTATGCTTCAAGCCCCTGAAACTCTTCCTGAACTTGAAGATTTGAAAGTAAAGATGTTCACTCAAGGTTTTTAGTGTATTTTAATTTATTTTTAATTGCTTTATAATGGTGTGTTGGTTTCTGCCATACATCAGCATGAATCAGTCATAGGTCTACCCGTGCCCCTCCTCCTGGAACCTCCTTGTCGCCTCGCACACTGCCGTCCCACCCCTGGGTCGCCGCAGAGCGCCGAGCTGAGCTCCCTGTGTCAGGCGGCAGCTGCCCACCAGCTCCTGTTTTGCACATGGGAGTGTGTGCATGTCAGGCTGCTCTCTCGTCACCCCACCCTCTCCTTTTCCCCCCCTCTGTCCCCACGGCTGCTCTCTGTGTCTGCATCTGTTTTCATGCTCTGAAGATAGGTTCATCAGCACCATTTTCCTGGATTCTGTATATATGTGTGAGCGCTTTTAGGCTTTAACGGATCACTTGGGGCCTGGACGGTGATTCAGTACTCATCTAAGCCGCTTCATGGGCCCGCCTCTTAGGAAGGGCTTTGCTGCTGCTGCTGCTGAGTCACTGCAGTCGTGTCCAACTCTGTGCAACCCCATAGACGGCGGCCCACCAGGCTCCCCATCTCTGGGATTCTCCAGGCAGGAACACTGGAGTGGGTTGCCATTTCCTTCTCCAATGCATGAAAGTGAAGTCACTCAGTCGTGTCTGACTCTTAGCAACCCCATGGACTGCAGCCCACCAGGCTCCTCCGTCCATGGGATTTTCCAGGCAAGAGTACTGGAGTTGGGTACCATTGCCTTCTCCCAGAAAGGGCTTTGGGGAACTACAAAATTGTTTTGAAAGTGAAAACGAATATATTCTAGTACACGTTGCTGAAAAGTCTCCTCAGCTCTTCTCCTGGGATTATAAATCATCAGATGCTGGCTTTTAAATGATTAAGCATATGACTGTCATATTAGTTACAAAAAGCAAATGCCTACTCAAACCAGTTGAGGTCATCATGGTGGACTGTGTATATAAGAACGCACAGGGCACTTTGGGGCGGGGGCTGCAAGGGGCTGAACTCGACCTGGCTGTTCAGGACCAAGCCTGAGGGTGCCGGGGGCTCACACGCCAGGCCCTCCCCTCCCTGAACTGGCTTGTTCTCTGCGTAGCGGTGAGGCTTTCTGCACTTCCCTGCTCACAGGTTCTCAAGCAGCCTCGTCAGGTCCTGAGAGTGCCAACACCCAAGTTCAAGCGCTGGCGGGCAGGTCTGGGGTTACGTTCCTGGCAGAGAATTTGGTTGGTTGGTCCAGCCTGGTCGCTGCCCATCGTGATCCAGTGAATTTGCACACGGGGAAGGAGTCTGGGAACCAGCAGCTGGGGGGCTGTCCTGAGACCCCAGGGTCTGGGAGCCGCCTCTGGATCCTGGGACAGTCTGGAGGCAAGGCTGCACAGCTCGGAGCCCGCGGGGCTGGTCCCACCCCAGCCCTGCGTCTCCCCCGCGCTCTCCTGCCCCTCTCTGCGTCAGGGCCGGGGGCGCCTCGTGCTCTCCCGGGCCTGGAGGATCATCCTTGAGTGCGAGATGGGGTCTCCTGGAGCACGGGTGTGGCTCGTGCAGGCAGCCAGATGGTCTCTGCCACAGGCTTGCTGAGACCGTGATTCGGTCCACGTTGCGGAGCGTCCGTGGACTGCTGTAGAGCAGACGACAGGAGAGGACTGTCGGGAGCAGAGAGGACCTCTGGGGCTTGGGCTGATTTTGAGTTTGCGGGCGTTTGGGGAGGAGGCAGGTGGTGCAGGGATGAGGTGTGAGGGACGCTCCTCTCCCAGAGGGCACAGTGTTTCCAGCCGTTTCGTGTTTCAGAAACACTCCTCTGACAGGGCCCTTTGGTAGTCTGGTCTTAATGCCAGGTCTAAGTCCGTCCAGTTGTTGGCTGCTGGCTGGCTTTGCCCAGTTGCACCAAGGACAGTTCCAATTTCATGCTGCGCCGTCCTGAGACCTGTTCAACAGGTGGGTACCTGTGACTGCATTAAGCTGATCAAGTCCCTGGTTAAAGGGTCATGTCCTGGGTCTAACGTTTGAAATCCTCTCCATTAAGGATAGCACGCGCAGATCTTCACGTTTTGCTGAAGCTTAACCGTTTTTGATGACTCACTCTGACCCTAATCTCTATTTTAATTTTTATAATTGCTCTCGGTAACCACCTCTCCGGGCTGTCTGCTGAATGTTATGACCAGTGTCCCTTTCTCTCATGACAGACAGAATCGGGTCATTTGATTCCGAAAGGGAGTTTGCTTTCCCTCTGACTTCTATTATGAAGGCAGTGAGGAATTCCCCAGTAGAAACGTTGTGGAAAATATTTGGGAATGAAGGCATGAAAGTGCTGTCACGTCCCGGTGGCTCTGGGATTCTGTGGCCCTGGCTGACTGTTTCCAGAGTCTCAAGGCGAATGCTGGGCTCTCACTTCAGGCCTTTGCTTCACAATTGCCGGGAGCTGTTCTGTCCACAAGACGGGGCCTGTCACTGTCCTGAGTCAGAAAGTCTAGCACAGAAAGGCTCCTTCTTTGTCAGTATCACCATCAAACTCGACATTAGTCGATCTTGAAAATTTCTGTTTTGGGCAAATTTCTTTAAAATTTGTTTTGCAGAAGGAGCTCGTGGCTGGGATGGCAGACACGATCGTGGCCTTTTTCACACTGTATTACTTAAGATGCACCTCTCGGCTCCAGGGGTCTTTTGCAGGATGAGAGAGTCCACAGTCATCTGTAAGATAACTTCCAACCCAGGACATCAGAATGCAAGTTTGAGAGACTCAGTTTTGTCCTTTCAGGTTCTTAATAGGTAGAATGATAAGTTACATTATCTCTGTCCCCCGCATGCACGCTCTAATGCCTAAGATGGTAGTTGCTTAATAAGTTCTGTTGAATAAAAGAAAAAGAAAAAAATGAACAGATGCATGGTGATTTTCTGAAAATCTTGTAGGACAGCGTTGTGTCTGGAGCCAGCCAGAGTCTGACCTGTGTCACCTGGGGCCTGTTTTGGAGATGGAGGATTAGAGCTTCTCGTGTTGATTGCAATCTAAAGTTCTTACTCTGCAGGACACTTAGCCACAGAAGGCTGGCCTCTTTCTTTTCCCTGCTCATTTGGCCCAGGACCGCCTACTTGCCTAATCAGTTTAAGCGCTTCCATCTTAGGCCACTAATCCTATTTCTCCAGCTGAGAAGCGGCAGAGTGATAGCAGTGTGTCCCATAGCTATTAAGAGATGATATTGCCTTGCACACAAAGTACTTTTTTTTTTTCCTCTGCAAAAGGATGATTAAGCAGAAGTTTAATTTTCATCTGTGTCTTGGCTTTTTTGTGATGTTTCCTTATCTTCTGCTGAGGTCGGGGGAGGAGCATCATTTTTACTGTGGTGATGATGTGATTTTCAGCATCTTAACAGAATCCTTTTTCTCCTCCCTTCTTGCACTTCATCAACCCCTCATGAATTCTGGTTGCCAGAGAGAGAGGAGACAGCATGAACTGAAACAGCCTTTGGCTTGTAGTCTTTTCCGAAAGATTAATTGGAAATAAGTACATTTTATGGTATTTGCTAACGATAGGCTCCAAATTCCTACACATCAGATTTTCTCATTGAATGCTCCTCCCTCTCCCGCCCCCGGTTTATATATGCAGAGAAAGCTTCATTAAAGCTGAGACCATTCTAATTCAGTTACGAGCAGGCAGTCAACCCCTGCTGAATGTGCTGGTGAAATCAAG
>SJYF01000082.1:504733-523483 GCA_006410515.1 Procapra przewalskii | reverse complement strand
GCGGGGTTCCAGGGGACCATGTGCTTATGCAGCGAATCCGACTGGAAAGGGCCCGCTTCACGCTCCACCTATAGCTTTAAGACGCGCCCTTGAAATTGTCACATGCCAAAAGGAAGACCCCCCACCCCCACCACAGAGCCCCCCGTTGATATGCTGACTGTGCCAGTTCATTTCCTTCAGCCTAGGTGGTTAATAGTGACATAGGGTTATGGCAGGAGACGGCTTTGGTGGAACTTGGCGGGTTTAGCATTTCAGGCGGATTCGCAGACTGTAAAATTGCTGTGGAATCTGGGGGGAGGACACTGCCCGATGGTGCTGGGGTTGGAGAAGCCGGTGTGCTGGACGAGGACACACCAGAAACTGCCGGAGAACATATTTCAGACATCCACAGACAGAGCCATCTCAAGATAACCCAGAACAAAATCTCAATCCAGAAAATCTAGGGGAAAAGCTTCTCAAAGGAGAAAAATCATGAGAAAATTACTTTAAATTTGGAAATAAGACATGACGGGACGCAGGGCCTTCCAGTGTTGTTTGGGGCTCTACTGAGCCAGGCCAGCCAAGGGCTATTTATTTCAGGGTGGTCCAGTGGTAGAGAACCTGCCTGCAACGCAGGAGACAGGGGTTTGATCCCTGGGTCAGGAAGGTCCCCTAGGGAAGGAAATGGCCTCCCACTCCAGTGTTCTTGTCTGGAAAATCCCATGAACAGAGGACCATGGTGGGCTGCAGTCCGTGAGGCTGCAGAGAGTCAGCTATGACTGAGCGACTGAACAGCATCAGCTCTTTAAAATAACAGTTCTCATCACAGGGTAAAGTTCTTTTGTATTGATGTGAGATGAAGAATGCTAACTAATTTTGTCAATCCTTATGTTGTATACCTTAAACATATGATATTCTGTATCAATTGTCTCGCAATAAAACTGAAAGAAAAATAGTTTTAAAACAAACAGCAAAAAAAAAAAAAGATAATTCACAATACACAGTCATTTGAATTCATGTGACATGCGGTCACTTGGATATCCTATGAGGCCTACAGTGCAGGGGTTCCTGCTGTTTTCAGAGTTGTGCAAACACCAACACAGTCTAGTTCGCATTTCCACCCCACCCCCAAAAGCCTGTGGACAGCGGCTCCCTCCTGTTCTCTAAGACAGCGGGTCTCTCTTTGTTGTTGCTCAGTCATTCAGTTGCATCCGATTCTTCACAGCCCCATGGACTCCAGCACGCCAGGCTTCCCTGTTCTTTGCCATCTCCCCGAGTGCTCAAACTCACGTTCATTGAGTTGGTGATACCATCCAGCCATCCTCTGTTACCCTCTTTTCTTGCATTCAATGTTTGCCAGCAGCGGGGTCTTTTCCAGTGAGTCAGCTCTTTGCATCAGATAGCCAAAGCACTGGAGCTTCAGTTTCAGCGTCAGTCCTTCCAGTGACTATTCAGGGAGGATTTCCTTTAGGATGGACTGGTTGACCACCTTGGTGCCTTTCTTGGTGGGCTCTACGGCCCCTCAGCAGTGAGCTGAGTGGTGCGTGGATGTTGAGATGTGTCCGTTCTCTCTTGCAGCCAGCTGTCCTTCTACTTCACACTGTGTTTGGACGTCTACCCGTTTCAGTAACTTTATGAGGCTCTGGAGCGTGGTAGCAAGTGGACACCTGGTAGCCACTGTTGGACTCTTAGCTTTGTCCCAAGTTTCACCTCTTACAGACAGTGCTGTTATAAATCCCTCTGTGCCACATATTTTTGTGTGTATCTGATGCGTGTATTTTTAAAAAGGGAATCGCTGAGTGTGGAACTGCTGGTGTATAAAACCGAAAGGCTCTAAGCCGATGACATTGATCTGGTTGTTCTGCTTTCTTGGTGTTTGCATTCTTGTTTCTGCTTCTGTCCTTGAGCATTTCGGAGATGGATTTTCTCATTTCCAGACTGAGCACCCAGCACCGTAACTCACAGAATTGTGTTAAATAAATACCTGCTAGGCTCGCAATGTAGCAAAACAAGTTTGATTCTAACTAATGCTTCCTAATTTTCTCTTACAACGATTCAAAAAGCACTTGAGAAACTTGTACCTTGTTACTCTGAATATCATCTTTAAAGTCATATTTTTATAAATTTAGTTAATGGTTGAAGAATTAGAAAAAATATAGATGAACAGAAGGGGGAAAGTGACATAAAGTCTCCCCAGGCACCATCCTTTACCAGTTTCCTCTGTCTTTGTAGACCCTTCTGCCTGCAGACAAATGCACAATATTTAAAATCTACGCGTAACTCGACATCACAGTTAATTCTGGATAACAGCTTACTGTGTTTTAAAACTTATTTTGCCTTATATTTTCTGGTATCCAATTTAGAAATGTAATACTCATTTTGTAAGGTGGATTTTGTTTTTAATTTTCTTGCTCTTTCTCTGCCCAACGTCTTTATTTGTATGAAAACCTTCCTGGATCCTTTGCGGCAAGCCCTTCCCTTGAGCTCTCTCACCAGTTACCCAGGGGCTTAGGAATCCCCGGGACGCCTTCACATTTCCTTTTGGGACACTTCTGGCCTCATTGCTTAGTAATTAATGTCATGTTCCATATCTCTGATGCTTTATTCATTCCCAGCATACTTGATAAAAGAGGTAATTAATGTATTATGGCTCCTTGTGAATTGTTGTCCAAGATAAACCAAGGGAAATACTTGGGTAGAAATTTACATATTAATGTGGACTGACTTTGTCACATAAGCTCCATGTAATCTCGAGAAAATGAAAGCGTTTTATTTAGGGAAGCTCTCTGCATGTGTTTACCTCTAAGAATCAAAAACTGCCGCTAGCTTGTGGGCAACTTCCGATTTCAGGAGGAGCGCACTGTGCTGGCCTGTGTTGGGCCTGCGTTTCTAACTAGGCTTCAGTGTCCTCTTTTCATTCGGAGGCAGTTCTTACCCCATTTCCAACATTGATTGAAATCAAAGCCAAACCAGACATTAAATATGAAACACTTTTTCCCTAACTTTACCCACAGGAGCTTTGTAATTACATGTCGTGCCTAAATCAAATTTTAAAAAAGCACTGGATTCTGAAATTAGAGAGGGATTTGGAACAACTTCATAATTTCTTTCTGTGAACCATGATCAAGCGTAGTTATTTTCTTGGTTGATATGAATCACATTCCTTTCCATCAGGGCTTGAGTTTTCCTCTGACCACCGACCTGCCTCCGCCGTTCATGCGCAGCAGCCCAGGCCTGCGTTTACCATTTCACGTGGCTCTAGCTGTCGGCTCCGCGGCTCACTCCGGGTGGGGGGGGGGACGTCCCCTGGCCTTTTGTCTTCCCTGAACGTGACCTTGCGTCAGAGCCTTTTGCAGGTACACTGGGAAGACTTGACTTCACCTACTTCCTGATCGGGAAGTTACCCGTTTATGACTCTGTTTTCCAAACTGGGCTAGAAGCTCTTGAAGCGACCTGAGTCTCACTGATCTTTCCCATCACCAGGGCCCACACCCCCCATGGGATGTAGCTGCTGCTCAGCAAATCATTGACCGGAATTTAACTAAACCGAAAGCGTCTGTCCACTGCCTCTGTTTCTTTACAGCCTGCTCTGCTGCTAATTCCTTTTAAGTTTAATTTCTCTTTAAAAAAATCATTGAAGTAGAGTTAATTTATAGTATGCTATGCTGCGCTCTGTCATGTCCGACTCTTGGCAGCCCCCACGGACTGCAGCGCGCCAGGCTGCCCTGTCCTTCCCCATCGCCCGGATGTCCACTGAGTCAGTGGTGCCATCCAACCATCGCATCCTCTGTCGTCCCCTTCTCCTCCTGCCTTCAGTCGTTCCCAGCATCAGGGTCTTTTCCAATGAGACAGCTCTTCACATCAGGTGGTCAAAATATTGGCGCATCAGCATCGGTCCTTCCAATGAATATTCAGGGTTGGTTTCCTTTAGGAGTGACTGGTTTGATCTCCTTGCAGTCCAAGGGACTCTCGAGTCTTAAAGTTTGAAAGCATCAGTTCTTTGGCACTCAGCCTTCTTTACGATCCAGCTCGCACGCTGTTGAAAGCTCCCTTTGTGAGGCGCTCCCACCTTACAGATTTTAGGCTCCAGGCTCTGCTGGGTTCTCTCCGGGGCTCGTCTCTGGTCTTCCGCTGAGTCCTCTTCCCGACATCCCAGCACATCATCTTTCTTGAAACTGCATTCAGGATTTTCACCGTCTCTTCTCAGGTGGCTTCTGGCGTCCCTTGCAGACAGAGGCCAGTGAAGAATTGTGCTTTATTAAGCCCCAAGTCCTTCCATGCCTGCCAGCCTTCCTGGCTTTTTCCTCGGAACTTCACTGTTATTTGTGGAAGGAGTGGCCACATGAGCAAACATGCAACTTTATTTTGAAAGTCAGTGCACATAGATTATGAAATTTACGAACTCCAGAAAGATAGACACAGCTCTCGGCTCTACCCCGGCCTTCAGCTCGTAACCAGGTGGCGTGTTTACTGAACAAATATGTGCTGAAGATGTTGACTCTTCGTGAGGCTGCTAGGATAGCAGGACTTTGAGTTGAGGTTGAGTCTGTAGCCTGGGATTAAAGGAGAGACGAGTTGAGTCTGGGGAGAGTATAACTTCATCACTCACCTTCCCCACTCCGCCCAGAAAAAGCTCCCAGGGGGCACAATTTGGAAACCACAGCAGTGGAGTCTTTCTGAGCTCTCCCCAGTGCTGTCGTTCTCAGATACCCAGTGATGTTCACTGCCTTCTAAACTGGTGATAATCTTCACGGAGGTGGACGTAAAGGTGACTTCCCTGAACTCTTGGTCCCTTGAGGAAGACAGCTGTCTGTTCTCTGGGTGGCTTAATATTTGTGTAGGAACATGTGTTACATCATCAGTAAAGACTGAGAAAGTGCTTTACAGAATCAGCAAACATCAAGCAAATAGAGTCATTATTATGCTTTTTATTGCAAATATTAGCTAATATATAAAGCAGGACATGTAAAAAGAGCCAATGATTTTTACCCTGGGACTCCTGATTACCCTTCTCCATTGAACCCTTTAAGAATTCTGACTGTACTAAACTCATTAATAGCTGTGGAAGATGAGTCTGTACAAATGCCCCTGATATTTTTGAATCGCACCCTTTCCATTTCACTTAAGCAATTTAGGTTTGAAATAACTTTTTGTGCCGACAGTCACCCGGAATCTTTGTGGGCCTTTAGGTCTCCCCATGGAAGTGTGTGAAAGTGAAGGTGAAGTCGCTCAGTCGTGTCTGACTCTGCGACCCCGTGGACTGCAGCCCACCAGGCTCCTCTGCCTGTGGGATTCTCCAGGCAAGGGTGCTGGAGTGGGTGCCACCCCCTTGTGTACAGAACCCTAATTCACATGTCTGTTTCTTGCTCACTGCTGCTTTGCACTTAAAGCTGAGCTCACTGTTCACTGGCGATGCAGGGAGTTTCCAGACACGATGTGCTGGCCCACGGAGCTGCCGGTGGCGATCACCCCCACAGCCCTTCCAGCTGTTCCTGTTCATCCCCATTAGGTGAAATCTGAAGTTGGCTTTCGTGTGAAGCTTTACCTGGATGCTGCAGACTTCTCTTCTCTTAGCAACTGGGCCCCATTTGAGAAGCAGGGTGTTGGTCTGCTCTTAGGCACACATACGCCGTCTGAGTGTCACTTTTATTTATTGAGTCACTAACTTTCTAGATCCTGCCTTGATTTTTTGTGTATACATGTGTGTGTGTGTGTGTTATGTATATGAGTGTATGTATGTATATCGTTGTAGTTCAGTTGCTAAGTCGTGTCCGACTTTTTGTGACCCCGTGGACTATAGCCTGCCAGGCTCCGCTCTCCTTGGGATTCTCCAGGCAAGAATACTGGAGTGGGCTGCCATTTCCTCCTCCAGGGGATCTTCCCTACCCAGGGGTCGAACCCGCATCTCTGGCACCTGCATTGGCTTTGAAAATGGTCTACATCAAAAATAAATAAAGACAAAGGTAAAAGCTGTTCAATGGCATAAAATATACCCTGATCTTTGCATTATAATTGAAGGAGAGAAGAGAGTGGGAGATAAAGGGAGGAAGAGGTGCGGACAGAGAATACGACAGATGCCTTTTCCTTTTCACGTCCCTCTTCTTAACTAGCCTCTGCGCTCCCAAAAGGCAAACCCTGTGTGTCTTGTCCGTCTTGGGGAGTAGGGGTGGGTAGTAGGTGCTTTATAAATGTTTGCTGAGGAATGGAGTGAATGGGTGAAATTATTATAAGTTTGTAAGTTATTATAAGACTGAATAAGCCTTGCACAGACACACTGAGAAGAACACACATTTGGCCAAAGAGACAGAAAAGGCGAGACCTGTGGGTTACACTTCCCGATGCTCAGCCCCACTGCAGCGAGCCAGGCCCATCCCTGCCGAGCGCTCCAGGGCAGACGGAATGCAGCTGTGAGCTGGAGGTTTCCTCTGCACTGAGCATTTGAGCCGACTCCTGAATGTTCTTACTGCCTCCCGTGCTTCCAGAATCCTGGACCTGCAGCTTCTCTCCTGCCTTTCTCGGGAAGGTCTGGGGTGGCCTTGAGCCAGTGGCGTGCGCTCTGCCTCTTAGAGCCTCGTGTTGCAGCAGGCAGGGCCCAGGTCCGCTCCACTCACTCCACCACCTTCTGGTAGGGCTCTCTCAGCTGCTAGTGCAGAAAGCTAGGCTCCAGAGGGCGTTGGCAGGGAAAAGCACGCACTTAGGAGCTTCTCTGTTCAGGTGTGTTCAGTTAGATCCTATGTATGAAGGGCAGCTGTGCATGAAGAAAATGAAAATTTTAGAGCAGTTGCCACTGTTTTGTAAAATATTTACTTGGCTGCGCCGGGTCTTCACTGCAGGTGGACTCTCAGTTGTGGTGTATGGATTCTAGTTCTCTGACTAGGGTGGAACCCGGGGCCCCTGACTGGCAGCACAGTCTTAGCCACCCAACCACCAGGGAAGTCTCAAGAGAATGAAAAATTTAAGGGCATTTGATGGATCATTTGTTGTTGAGATGCTAAGTCTTACCTGACTCTTTGCGACCCCATGGACTGCAGCACGGCAGGCTCCTCCGTCCCTCACTGTCTCCTGGAGCTCGCTCAAACTCATGTCCATTGAGTCGATGACGCCATCCAGCCATCTCATTCTCTGTCACCCCCTTCTCCTGCCCTCAGGTTTTCCCAGCATCAGAGTCTTTTCCAGTGAGTTGGCTTTTCACATCAGGTGACCAAGGTATTGTGGGCAAGAATCTCTTAGAAGAAGTGGAGTGGCCCTCATAGTCAGCAGAAGAGTCCGAAATGCAGGACTCGGGCGCAGTCTGAAAGGCGGCAGAATGGCCTCCGTTGACGGATCAGAGGCATGTGTGGATGTGGGAGCTGAGTGCCAGCCTGGCAGGCCTGCTTCCCTGCCTGCCTGCCTCCCTGCCTGCCTGCCTCCCTGCCTGCCTGCCTGCCTGCCTGCCTTCCTGCCTGCCTGTCTGTCTGCCTGCCTGCCTGTCTGTCTGTCTGCCTGCCTGCCTGTCTGTCTGTCTGCCTGTCTGTCTGTCCTCCTGTCTGCCTTCCTGCCTGTCTGTCCTCCTGTCTGCCTGCCTGTCTGTCTGCCTAATTGTCTGCCTACCTGTCTGCCTGTCTGCCTGTGCCTGTCTGTCTGCCTGCCTGCCTGTCTGTCTGCCTGTGCCTGCCTGCCTGTCTGTCCTCCGGTCTGCCTGCCTGTCTGCCTGCCTATTTGTCTGCCTACCTGTCTGCCTGCCTGTCTGTCTGCCTGTTTGTCTGCCTACCTGTCTGCCTGCCTGTCTGTCTGCCTGCCTGTCAGTCTGTCTGTCTGTCTGCCTGCCTGTCTGTCCCTCCCTCTTGTCTTCTCTGCTCTGTCTCACCCCAGGGCTCCTTGGCTTCAACATGGCCACACCATTGGCCTAGATTCTCTGGCCGGAACACGAGGGCCACCTCTGGTCTCTCCTCTTCACATCTCATGTTCAGTCCCTCAGCTCTTTCTTCAAAATACACCTCAACTCCAAGCAGGGAGTGACACAAAGGAGGAAGCATCTGCGGGACTTGGTGATAGGAAGCTGAGGAGGTTACAGGCGATTCCTCTGGGGAAGGGAGGAAATACTGAATATTACTCAGAAGAACGTGCACAAAGGCTTGGGCAGAATCAGCGTGCTGGCTGCAGGATGGCAGATCACATTGTGTGGCAGAGCGCATTGATTTGGCTTGTTTTCATACAACTTTAACACGTATCATACAAGAAGACCGTTTTCATTGTTACAAACCTGAAACCAATAATTTTCTTTTAACATGTGAACAGAACATAGGCTCAGTTTTTCGTTACTTTCCCCGCAAAGCTGAAAGCAGTTCGCTCTCCTTAGAGGTTTTCCTTTCACTGTGTTCTGATGTGACGTTACCTTTCATTAATCCCTTCCAGCTAAGCAAGATTTAATTAAAACCATCTCACATGATGGCAGCCATTTATGTATTTAAAAAAGGAGCTCTCAGAAGCTTGGCTGCCGTCTTCTGCTCTAAATGAAGTCTAACTATTAAATTTAGTAGGCTCCATTTTTGAATTACAGGTTTGTTACATAATGGCTTTTACCCCATTAATTCTGGACAACGGGACTTTTATGCACATGTTCCATTTTATGTGACTATGAGCTGAAGTTGAAATGATACGGACTTAAGACTTGAGGGAGAAAGGAAATTATTGTTTAAACCAAATGGAAGGTGATACCTAAGTGTGTGTTTTCTCCCCTCAACAAGCCTGTGATCCATGTGATGTATAAACAGGGATGACCCTGTTTTACATGTAAAGAGGTGACAGACAGTCCCGAGGATTGGGTGGAGAGCCCGGCTCTGGGGTGAGGCCCTGGTTCCCATCGCTGGTGCTGATGCTGACTCTGCACAGAGATGTGAAGGGCGCAGGAGCCCATTTCTAATCCTCTGAGACTGTGTGAGTCCTTGGCTCTGAAAACCCAATTTTCCCTGCGTCTCCCCTCTAATCTGGCGTGGACTTTATGTAGAACCTAATGAAATAGAAGTAAATACTTCCTTGGTTTTGCAGCCAGGTCCCCTGGGAACAAAAAAAAAAGCCGTGAATCTACATAAGCAAGACTCCATGTCTGTGCACCTTATTTATAACTTCATAAATCTCACTCCAGGTTGATGCATAATTTAAATTATATTGTGGTGAGCCTGGCATGCTACAGTCCGTGGGGTCGCAAAGAGTCAGACGTGACTTAGCAACTCAACAACAACAACAAGCTATACGCATCTTAAAACTTACGGGTTTCGCCGTGTGTGCACGTGCCGCTCAGTGGGCTTAGCGCACACACAAGATTGCACAACTGTCGCCACCGAGCACTTCCAAAACCTTTTCTCTTTCCAAACAAACTCTGGGCTTGAATGGAGAGCGTCTCCCTGCTCCCTCTCCCTGATCAGCGCCCGCCACCCCAGGGTTGGGGGCAGGTTCCCTTTCTTTATCTTATCTCCATCTGAGTCCTTGAACCCCCCTGGAACACTTGGCAGGGAGCAGCTCTCTAGGGGCTTTTGCCCCCTTTCAGATTATATTGCTCAGTGTTGGCCTGATTCCAGGCGTGCAGTCTGTGCACTTCCTGCTGGAGAGCTGAGCGCACTGGCGGGCTCAGACGCCAGCCGGCTGCAGGGGCCTGAGCCGTAGGGGTTTATCAGCTGTCGCCTGGACCAGAGGAAGCGCTTGGAGGCTGGCGCGCTGAGCAGGCACTCAGCATGCTCCGTGTCTGCTCCACGCAGCGTGTCCGTGATGAACCGTGGAGAGGAAACAGGCCCTGTGGCCCTTGTCTTCCTCCTTCCGTGAGTGGAGCCGAGTCCTTGTCAGGAGAGTGGCTGACGGGCCTGGTCTGAGCGTCCGTGCTGCGGTCCGTCGGTCCTCAGGAGCCTGCGATGGGGTGCTGAGACGGACATGGCCGGGAGGCCACGGCGCCGGGGCGGTGAGGGCCGAGGGCACCTCCGTGGGGTCTCACCCACCCGGGCCCTCCTTCCTCCCCCGTGAGGTCCGCAGCCCCTTACCCGGGCTTCCCTGTCCTGATTGGACCGTCCACCTTCCTGGGGCGGTTCCCTAAGTGCCCCGTTCTGCCCGCTTGTGCCCAGCCTGAGGGTTTTGTTTTTAAAAGATACACTTTTGCATTGACATTGTATTATGACCATCTTAAAGCTGTTTAAAAAGAAAGCAGTCATCCTTTATCCTGCTTCCCTGACACATACACCCACAGCTTCACGCTCTGGGTTTCACACACACACACACACACACACACACACACACACACACACACACACACAGGGTTGGCCAAAAGGTACCATCATAACATCACAGAAAAACCTGAAGGAGCCTTTTGACTGGCCCATGTGTCTGTATTCACTTGTACATACTCACTAACTATGCTTGGAGCTACTTGTCCAGGCAGGCGTGTCCCTGGCACCATGTGCAGACCCTGCGTCTCCTTCAACACCTTCTCCTCACCCGTCCACCGGTGTGAGGTGGGCGGGAACACAGCGTCCAGCAACCCTGAGTTTGGCTTCTGGCTCCTCTGCCTGGAGGGGTGACTGTCCCAAAGCCCCACGTCCATCTGCCCTGTTCATCGCTCTGTCCGTCCGTCCCTCCCACCCCGTCTCCTGTCTGCAAACATCATGAGCTTATACAGACTGGACACCAGAGATCAGTGCAACGCTTTCCCATCCATCAAACACAGATGTCGGGGCACATTACGCAGTGCTGTGAGGATTCGGCGAGATGATTAAGGCCGCTGGCCTGACCCGGCGGAGCGGCCCGTGGCAGGAGGCTGACAGCAGCGTCTGTGGTCAGCCGGCAGGTCCTCCTCGGTATCCCTGGCATCTCGCACTTCCGTCTCTCTCGGGCTGAACAGTGATGGCCATCACTTTCAATCCTAGACTACCTGGGACGCCCCCCTGCCCGGTCCTTAGGGTCCTGACCTGTCCTAGCGACCCCTTCCCGTCGCCACCGTCGGCCTGTCAGAAGCCGAGGAAGGGCTTTCGTCACTCGGGCTCAGGCCCTTCAGTGGCTGCTCGTGCTGCACACACACGTCCTGAACGTCCCCACCAGGCCTCTAAGGGCCGCCTCGATCTGAGGTCTCGCCTCTCAGCAGAGCTGCCGCCCTCTCCCGCCCTCTTCAGTGCGCCCTGCCTCCTGACGCACGTGCAGGAAGGTGGAGCATCCTCAGCAGCGGGAGAAGAGAGCCAGGGTCTGGGGAGGCCTCGCTCGCCCTCTGCGTAGGACTCACCCCGGATTTCTGAGTGAATGTCGTTCTTTTAGCTGAAAGTGAAAGTGTCAGTCGCTCAGTCGTGTCCAGCGCTTTGCGACGCTATGGACTGTATCCCTCCAGGCTCCTCTGTCTACGGAATTCTCCAGGCAAGAATACTGGAGTGGCAGCCACTATGGAGAACGGTGTGGAGATTCCTTAAAAAACTGGAAACAGAACAGCTGTACAACCCAGCAATCCCACTGCCGGGCATACACACCGAGGAAACCAGAACTGAAAGAGACACGTGTACCCCAGTGTTCATCGCGGCTGCTTACAACAGCCAGGACACAGAAGCAACCTCGATGTCCATCGGCAGATGAACGGATAAGAAGGCTGTGGTACATACGCACAATGGAGTATTACTCAGCCATTAAAAAGAACACATTTGAATCAGTTCTAATGAGGAGGATGAACCTGGAGCCTATTCTACAGAGTGAAGTGAGCCAGCAAGAAAAACACCAACACAGTATATTAACGCATATGTATGGAGTTTAGAAAGATGGGAACGATGACCCTGTATGCAAGACACCAAAAGAGACACAGATGTAAAGAACAGTCTTTTGGACTCTGTAGGAGAGGGAGAGGGTGGGGTGACTTGGGAGAATGGCACTGAAACATGGATATTACCATATGTGAAACAGATCACTAGTCCAGGTTCGATGCATGAGACAGGGCGCTCAAAGCTGGCGCTCTGGGGCAATCCACAGGGATGGGATCGGGAGGGAGGTGGGAGGGGCTTCAGGATGGGAAACACACGTATACTCATGGCTGATGCATGTCAATGTATGGCAGAACCACTACAATACTGTAAAGAAATTAGCCTTAAAAAGCAAACAAACAAAAAAACAAGAAAACAAGAAACAGAGTACTAGAGTGGGTTACCATCCCTTCTCCAGGGGATCTTCCCAGCCAGGGTTGGAGCCCAGGTCCTCTGCAGTGCTGGAGGCCTTTACTGTCTGAGCCACCAGGGATGCCCAGCTTATTGTTCAGCAGAAAACACGGGAGCCGTAGGCCGAGCACGGTGGAGCTGGTGCTGCACGTTGAGCGGGAGGGCGCCTGGGACTTTTATTTATCTTCTGTGTGTGTCCTCCATGTTAGACTTTTCATAAACACCTGACTCACTAGCTTCTGTAACTGATGCTTTTTTTATTGATTCATCTTCAGGAAGACTTACGAAAGCCCTGTGGTTTGGGAAATGCTTGCTGCGTGGTGGCTTGGTATATCTGTGGGTGACGCCCCCCAGCTGCTAGGTTCAAGACAGAGGGTGCTTTCCAACTCTTCTCCACTTCAAAGGGCTGTTTTCCAGATCTGGTTTGTGTCTTAAGGAGTGCTTGAAGCTCAGAATTCTGCTAAGGAAGTTCTTGGTGATACCCACGTATTATTTGTAATAAGTTATTCTCCTTGTATCTTACTGACAGGGTCTGACGTTTATCCACGTTCACACACCTGTGTGTGTCGGTAGCGGGGAGGGGAGTGCAGAGTGCCTTACATGTAGCCTCCTGGTTTATACCTCGGGAGGAGGGTCTTACCACCCTTGGTCCTCTTCCCTCAGCTTTGGAGGAGACAAGCTTTAGGTCTCCTGTGCCATGTCCATGCTGGCATTTTGTGGTTCTGTTATCTGGGAATCCAAGCAATACCGAATGAGGCCAAGTCTCCAGTGAAATGCTGTCTGATTGCTGTTTATGAGAGTCTGTCTGTAGCGAAGTTAGTCTGACTTCTGACGGCAGGTAGCCTGTTTGGAGGACGCAGCTTGGCGTATTCAGTCCACGCTTCTAATCTCACTTTTCTTTTCTCTCCACCAGTTTGCTGTTTTGTGGTTCACAAGAGGTGCCATGAATTTGTTACTTTTTCTTGTCCGGGGGCGGATAAAGGACCTGACACGGATGTAAGTAGCCTGGAGACTATTATTTTATTTTGATGAATGTTTCTGAACGGAGTGTTTTTAACTGTTATTTTCTGTGGACGAGTGTCTCTGAGCTGAGTATTTTTAATGCCTGCACTTCTGTTGTTTGGGCACAGCTATTAATGGGAAGACTAACCAGTTCGTTTTGTGTGACTTTGGGCTTAGTCCTGTGAGCCCTGGCAGGATTACCCGGGGCTCAGAGAATTTCCCGTTATCTTGTTTGTTCTCTTCGGCTCTGGGCGGCCAGGTGGGCTAAATCCAGCAGATTTATCGCCGTGGCTTTCCCAGACACAGGGCAGGTCTTTTGGAAAACGAACTTTGCTGACCATGAACCGCCCTTCATTTGCTCCTGACGGTCGGTGAGCCGGCTGGGCTGTCGCTGCATCACAGGCGGTTCCTTCTTGGTTTCATGGGCTTCTTGCTGCCTTTTCATCAGGAGTTGCAGACGCTCCTGTTGGCTTGAATAATCCAACATCCACTTCACTGGACAGATGACCCCTGAAGCTGCCCAGCTCTGAACGTCTGTGAACTCGTGGGCCACTCTGGCTGTGGCCTCCCTTGTTCACGGAAAAGCTGGATCAGTGGAGGGGAGGGGGAGTTTGGAGGCAGGGGAATTACCCAGTGCTGAAAATACATTGTGTGGAGCAGAATCTGAGCTGTGACAGGCAAAGTCATGACTGTAACTGGGAAAGGAGTTGTGGGGAGGCGGGGACCGTGGGCATGTCTGGGTGGCCTGGGCCAGACCTCTGAGGCCTCTGCCGCGTAAACCGTGTGCCCCCAGCACTTGCTCCAGCTGTTCTGCTTGTTTGGTTTGTTTGTTTCAAGTGTCAGAAGTGGGTTATTTTTCTGGAGAGAGGCTATAGAGGGAGAAGAAGAGAAGTTAGGGGCCAGGAGAGAACTCTGAAGATGTCCATCCCCCAGATGGGACGAGAGAAGAAGGTTGGCTGGGGATCAAGAAGGTGAGAGGCCAGGTGCGCGGTTCCCTAAAGGAGCCTCCCTGGTGACTCAGACGGTAAGGAATCTGCCTGCAATGCAGCAGACCCGGGTTCAGTCCCTGGGTCAGGAAGATCCCCTAGAGAAGGGCATGGCAGCCCACTCCAGTGTTCTTGCTTGGAGAATCCCGTGGACAGAGGAGCCAGGCGGCTACGGTCTATAGAGTCACAAAGAATCAAGCACGGCTGAGCTACTAACAGAGAGGCTGTCGGCCGACGCTGGTCCCGTCTGTGATTCTGTTCCGAGTCCTCTGTTGGCCTCAGATAGTGACATGTACACAGGTTTGCCCAGGACAGACTCTAATACCTGAGAAAGCCTCGGCTGTTACTGGGGTTGCCTGTGAATTGTCTTTAGCAGCTCGTTTCATGCTCAGAATTTTGTTCTGTTTTGGCTGATGTCAGGCCACCCCTTCCGAGCCTGGAGCCAGGTGCCGAGCATCAGCGGAGGGCTCTCCGCATGGGGCTGTAACAGCAGGCACACTGGCCATCTGACCCGCCGAGCTCCGGTGCTCCTCATGTTTGGGTGTGTTGAGTTTACTCACATTTTAATAGTCTCAAAATTAAGCTATGAGTTGTTGTTGTGGTTTTAATCCGAGATAAAAAGAAGTGTGTGAGCTATTAAAAAGGTGCAAAAGGAACTGGCCCATCCTGCTGTCCAGTCACCCCACTGCAGTGCTCTCACCTGGCAAATGCCATGGGGAGATGATCCTGGTGGGCTGCAGTCCGTGGGCTAGCAGAGAGTCGGACACGACTGAGCAACTTCACTTTCACTTTTCACTTTCATGCATTGGAGAAGGAAATGGCAACCCACTCCAGTGTTCCTGCCCGGAGAATCCCAGGGACAGGGGAGCCTCACGGGCTGCCGTCTGTGGGGTCGCACAGAGTCGGACACGACTGAAGCGACTTAGCAGCAGCAGCAGCAGCTGTCCAGTCAAGGTTTGCAAGTTCATTTCCAATGGGCGGTGTTGCCTTTGGTCCTTGACATTCAGAGACCTGTGACTGGGGCTTCCTGTCTGCATGCAGGATGGTCTACTTATCTCCAAACTGCCCAGACTGAACTCACTAGAGAAGGACTTGGAAGCACATGAAGGTGTCAGGACATACAGCTGAGCTGAGGATGGAAGATATGTTTTAAGATCATGGGATTATAGAGCTGGGAAGGGGTAAGGTATCTACCCCTGCAGTGCAGGAGACCCGGGTTCAACCCCTGGGTGGGGAAGATCCCTGGAGGAGGGCCTGGCAACCTGCTCCAGGATTTTTGCCTGGAGAAACAGAGGAGCCTGGTGGACCACAGTCCCCAGGGCTGGACACGACTGAACACAAGCCGCGCAAGGGGTGTTAGAGACTTTTCTGGATTAACCTTACTTTATCCACATGGAGGACTATCAAGGAAAGAAAAGGAAATGACCGAGGGCGGCCTCCTGGTGCTCCAGGAACACAGGTGGGTTTGTGGCGATTCTTTTCAGGGTCCTGGAGGGGAGGAGAGGGGACCCTGGCCTGTCGTCCTGTGGTCAGTGAGCACCCCGACAACCTGCCGCCTGGTGTGGCCATTGAGCGTCTGCTCCAGTGTTCAGAAAAGCTTGGAAGGGCATGAAAAAGACCAGAGCAGAGGATGGGAGCACTGCGACAGTGAAATCTAATTTGAGAGCAGCTGCTGCTGCCGCTACGTCGCTTCAGTCATGTCCGACTCTGTGAGATCCCAGAGATGGCAGCCCACTAGGCTCCGCCATCCCCAGGATTCTCCAGGCAAGAACACTGGAGTGGGTTGCCATTTCCTTCTCCAATGCATGAAAGTGAAAAGTGAAAGTGAAGTTGCTCAGTCATGCCCGACTCTTAGCGACCCCATGAATTGTAGCCTGACAGGCTCCTCCAAACATTCCCCCCCCCAGAAATTTTTTTAAAAATAGGTTTTTTTTTTACATACCACAGCGAATGCTTAAGACACCCAGTATCTGTGGGTTTGTGGTTTGAGCTGAGCAGACCCCAGAGCATTCGGAGAGGAGGAAAAGGAAGTCTCAGATCCCGTGGAACCCCAGATGCTGCACCTCCTCTGCCGCCTTCCAGACGAAAGGAGCAGAAAAGTACTGAGGCATGACCTGACGGCGCCCGGATCGCAGGCACCAGATGGGAAGGGAGGCTGACAGCCCGGTTTAAGTTTTTTATGCGTTTATTTGTTCTTGGCCGTGCCAGGTCCTCGGTGCTGCACAGGCTTTCCCCTCGGTGCTGAGACGGGGGAAAGCTGCGGCGCTCAGGCTTCTCACTGCGGCGGCTTCTCTTGCTCCAGAGCGCGGGCTCCTGGGCGTGCAGACTTCAGGAGCTGCTGTATGTGGGCTCAGCACTGGTGGCTCCCGGGCTCTCCAGCACAGACTCAGTAGTCGTGGAACACGGGCTTAGTTGCACTGTGGTATGTTGAGTCTTTCTGGATCAGGGATCAAACCTGTGTCTCCTACACTGGCACGCAGATTCTTTACTACTGAGCCACCAGGGTGGCCCCAATATTCTTCTGAGCACAGATAATCCTCAAGTCCAAAGGAGCAGCCTGGTTGAAAGGCTGCAGGAGTGCCGGGAACCCTGAGAAGAAAAGGTTTCTGGGTTCAGTGGAGGGACCCCCTGGAAACCTTCAGGCCAGTCTCCCAGCTTCCCCAACCCCTGTGGACAGGCAGCGTTCTCTGGTCAGAAATTCACTCCAATCTTATTTACAGAGAAAAGTCATGATTTCTGAGACATTAAGCACAAGCCTCTGCAGCCCGAGGAGAGACGAAAAGGAAAGATTTTCAAAGACCCTTATGCTGGAGGGTCACCGGTCACTGATGCTGCTGGGGGTCCGGCCTCGCGGCTGGGTGTGGGGATGCGGGCTCTCACCTGGGGCTCAGAGCGAGCAGAGTGCCCCTGTCTGGCACCGCAGGGCCGTATGGAGCTGCTGCAGAGTTTGGGTTTGCAGGTGTGTGCCCACAGCGCCCAGCACCCCTGCCCCACGTCCAGGGTTTTATAAGAGAATGAAGGAATAAGGCAAAACGGGTCCATGTTTAGGAATAGCTCTTTACTTTTCTTGACCCAAGTTAAGACGGGAGCCCAGCCTTGGGCGGGTGGCGGGGGGACTGTCACCTCCGTTGGCTTTGGGGAGCGAGCACCATGACGCTGTTCTTCTGAAGGGACCCGGGTGCCCTCGTTTTTTCAGCTGCCCCGGCGCCCGCCCTGGGTCTCCCGTCCTTGGTCTGCCGGGAGGGGTTGAGGCCTGCGGGGCAGGCCAGCACCTCCTCAGACCCCTCCCCTCCACCCGCAGCCCCTCTGTGCTGCAGTCCGGAGCCCCTCTGCTCCTGCTGACTTGTGTCTGCTTCTGAAGCCCCTTGTTCCGCGAGGCTCTGGGGCTTCCGGGGTGTGTGCACGCGTGTTAGCTCACTGAATCCTGCTTTTCCACACGTTGCTTTCTCCGTGCCTCCAGTGAGGAAAGCTGCAAAGCGTCCCTGTCAGACGTCCCTGTCACACCAATCTCAGCCCTTCTAGGAAAGGTCACGTCCAGACTCGCCCCTTCAGTCTGGAAAGAGCAGGGAGAGGAAAATCTTACGTGATGAGATTAAAGCAGTACAGATGCTCAGAGCTCTTTAGACATAAGCCTTGGAGGGCCTCCTGTGGGCCAGATCTGTGGACATGGGAGAAAGCGTGTGTGGGCGCGGGCGGGGCCTGCTCAAGGCTCCAGGCCCTGGGGCTTGTTGGCATCCTGGGGCTCTGTCGGCATCTTTGCTTAGCATTCTCATCAGTGCCCAGCCTGTCCGGGGAGAAAGGGTTCCTGTAGGGCTTCATACTTCTTATATCTGAGCCCAACAACTGAGTCGAATTCAGGGGATTTAAAAATTATACCCTGGGTCATTCCTGAAGTTCCCCTGGGGGAGGCCCCAGCAGGCAGGCGGCCTCAGGCCCTAGGGTGTTTGCCAAGGCACCTGAGAGGAAATGAATGACCTTGTTAAAAGGCGGCAAACTTCTGATCTGGGTGCCCCTGCAAGTCTGAAGACTATCAACCTAGCCGACAACATCGACTGTAAATGACTGACTCAGAACCAAACGTGGGACCCAGCACATAGTTCAGTTCAGTTCAGTTGCTCAGTCATGTCCGACTCTTTGCAACCCCGTGGACTGCAGAATGCCAAGCCTCCCTGTCCATCACCAGCTCCCGGAGTTCACCCAAACTCATGTCCGTGATCCCATCCAGCCATCTCATCCTCTGTTGTCCCCTTCTTCTCCTGCCCTCAATCTTTCCCAGCATCAGAGTCTTTTCAAATGAGTCAGCTCTTCGCATCAGGAGGCCAAAGTATTGGAGGTTCCACTTCAACATCAGTCCTTCCAGTGAATACCCAGGACTGATTTCCTTTAGGATGGACTGGTTGGATCTCCTTGCAGTCCAAGGGACTCTCAAGAGTCTTCTCCAACACCACAGTTCAAAAGCATCAATTCTTTGGTGCTCAGGTTCTTTATAGTCCAACTCACATCCATACATGACCACAGGAAAAACCATAGTTTTGACTAGACGGACCTTAGTCAGCAAAGTAATGTCTCTGCTTTTGAATATGCTGTCTAGGTTGGTCATAACTTTTCTTCCAAGGAGCAAGCATCTTTTAATT
>SJYF01000082.1:474515-486802 GCA_006410515.1 Procapra przewalskii | reverse complement strand
GAGGCTGGACAATAGGGCGATTGTGCCTGTTCTGCTGAAAGACAGTCCGATTGTCTTTTGCACGGAATGCAGTGCAGACCGGAGCACCCTCTTCCCGGGGGATACTGCAGACCTCTGTGCACCAGGCCCCCCGCCAGCAGCTGGGCGCTGGTCCCAGCCCCCACGTCAGCGCCTCTCCGTGCTGCTTTCTATTTTCCTCACTCCTTGTTCTGAAAACTAATAAAATTAATTTTTGTAAAATATTACAAAGAACATTTAAAAGGGGAAACTATTCATGATATTAAACCCCTCACCCCTCACCATGGGCTTTCCTCATATTTCTGTCAGCAAAGAATCTGCCTGCAGTGCAGGAGACCCGGGTTCGATTCCTGGGTCGGGAAGGTCCCCTGGAGAGGGAAATGGCAGCCCACTCCAGTAGTCTTGCCTGGAGAATCCCACGGGCTAGGAGCCCAGCGGGTACAGTCCATGGGGTTGCAAGAGCTGGACACAGCTTAGCAACTCAACCACCACTGCCAGCCCTTACCACATATTTATAGTGGGTTTTCTCAACTAGATGGAACTGCATGTGGTTTAAAGCAGTCTTGATGACTATATAGATGCGTGGGAAGGTTTGTAATACAGCGCTTCGTACAGGAAGATATATCAGGACGTCCCTGGTGGTCCAGTGGAAGGAGACCTCCCAATGCAGGGGTCAGATGCAGCCCCTGGTTGGGGAACTAAGATCCCGAATGCCCCAGGGCAACCGGGCCTGGGCACTGCTGCAAACACCCAGCCCCCCAAAAGATGAAGTGACATCGCTGCAGACGCCTCGTTGGACCTGTGTGGTAAACGTGTGTCGCTGAGACCCCTGAAAGGTGCCCCCATCCTCATGCCCAGGACCTGCGAATGACACCTCCCCTGTGCAGGTCCCTCCCCTGTGCAGGTAAGTCTGCAGAGCGTGCTCTGCCGGCGTGGTTGAGACACGGCTACGATCTTGGGTTGGAGAGATGGCCCTGCAGGCCAGTTATCTAGGAGGCCGATTGTCTAGGCAGAGAATTACAAGAGTGAAACGGGAGAGCCAGTCAGAAAAGGATGTTGCAGCAGAGGGAGAAGCGTGCTGCTCGGAGGGCGGGGAGGGGCCGTGAGCCTTGGAGTGTGTGCGGCCCTCAGGGCTGGAGAAAGCAAGGGTGCAGCGGCCCCCAGAAGGAGCACAGCCCTGCCCCAGCCAGGCCATAGCCCTGGAGGACTCACTGTGGACCCCGGACCCCCTGGCTGCCACGTGATAGCTCTGTGTTTCCTGGGGCCCCTAACCTCTGGGATCTGCTGCCTGATCATCTGAGGTGGGACTGGTGTGATAATAAAAGAGGCAAAGTGCGCTATAATGCGTCGCGCCTCCACCCCCACGACCGCTGTTCGTGGGGGAGGTGTCTTCCACCAAACTGGTCCCTGGTGCCAGAGAGGCTGCGGCCCGCTGGCTGTTCTAGGCCAAGTCTTTGGTGCTTGTGTTACAGGAGGAGTGGAAAACTGACACAGCATCCCCAGATGCAGAGAAGATGCTCCCCAAGTTACAGAGATGTGATATTTTCACGGCGAGTGCGTTTCGACTTAGCTATTAGCGGGTTTGTCTTGGTTGTGTGGTTAAAACTAAGCGGCAGCAAGTGATTTTTAAATGTTGGAGGAGGGTAAGTGGCAGAATTTGAAGTTCAAAATCAGATTATTTCCAAACCTAGGAAGACTGGGACCTCATTTGGGTTTTGCTGTCTCCGGTGGGAGAGACTCCAGCCTTCACGGGGAAGCCCCTCTCTTTCATTTCTGTGGGCCTCTGTCTGGTTTTCAGCAGACGTTCTTTGAGCTGAAATGTTACCTTTGGTAACCGTGGGCGTCCTTGTGATGGGACTTACCTGGTGGTGCGGTGGTACAGAACCCGCCTCCCAATGCGGGAGATGCGGGTTTCAACCCTGGATCGGAAGGTCCCCTGGAGAAGGAAATGACAGCCCACTCCAGCATTCTTGCCTGGAAAATCCTATGGACAGAGGAGCCTGGTGGGCTACAGTCCATGGGGCGCAAAAAGTCAGAAATGACTGACCACACACACACACACACACACACACGCACACCACACTTCACCACCCGTCTCTCCAGCCGCTTACGCTGGACTCGCACTTTGCCTGATGGAGAGAGCTCACCAGGGATCAGTCTTTGAGCATTAAGAGGCATCTGTTGACCCTGGGGCCGTCAGGCCAGGGACTCTAGCCTCCTGCCAGCCCCTGGCAGAGCAAGCAGCGTGTGGCGGCTGGAGGGACAGGCAATGGCATGGGTGGGTGGGCAGCTGCTGCGGCCTGCCTCCTCAGGGCCCGGAGCCGCTGCCACCCCAGCTCGGGCCCCTGACAGGCGGGGGGCACCCGGCCGGCCACTCTGTCCCTGCCAGCTTGTTCCCGGGGCCCTCACTGCTCCCGCTTCTGCTTGTTGCCTCAACAAGAAAGGCAGAGTCCCGGGGTCTCGGGCGTTGTGAGACGACCGGGCCCCTGTTCCCCGCCCTTGGTGGAAGAGGGCCTGCACGGCGGGGCGGCGGTCACCCAGGCCAGGTCCCCCGGGTCCTGACCCGCCCTCCGCTCTGTAACATGCTGACGCTGAGATCAAAGGGAAGCCTTGTGTCTGGAATGACGTCCCGGAGGGTGTTGGGTGGCGGGCGCCCGGGTCTTCGCCTGTTCCCCACCACTGTTGCTCATTATCTGTCCAGCCCTCCTGGGGAGGCCGCTGTCTCTGCATTCTATAGGCCCCTAATTTCCCTTTCCTGCCTGGGCTGGACTCCTTGCCTTTAGAGACATCTCTTTTAAAGTTCTTGTTTTTAAAGTTGTGCCTGTGTCCCACTGTCCAAATCCTGGCGTTTCTTTCCTGCAGTCTCCTCGGCCTGTCACCTGTCACAGCTCTGGACACAGTGCTGTGTAGTGGTCTCGAGAAAGTGATGTCTGAGAGACACGAGCTCTTCCTCCAGCGGCTGGAACCTTCTTGGCCATCTCTGACTAATTCGTCCGTTGTGTGTGTGGCTGGGCCCTCCCCATCAAGGAAGGCGCATCCACAGCAGAGCCACGGGAGAGGCATGGATTGGAAAGTAAAACCCCCACGGAGAGGCTTTATGAGCTTGCAGTGTGTATTGGATTACAGCGTCTGGGCAGAGGAGGAGGATGCAGACTGAGCTATCTGGGTGCTGTTAGGACGGCCTTTAACGTGGTTAACTTCAGCGTCAGGAGGCGAGGCTGCCGTGGCCCCGTGAGCTGAGGGATGGGGGTGCGGCCACTGTCGCCCCAGGGTGGAGCTCAGGGGCTGCTGTGCCCACGTCCAGGTACGGGACCTTCAGAGGGCTGTCGTGAAGTCCAAACGGCAGACACACGTGTGCCGGCGTGGGGCTGGCCCACAGCGACACATCAGAGCCCGGTGCAGAGGGCGCTTGGTGCGATCGAGTGCTTTCTCTACCGGGCTCCCTGCTGGTCTCAGGAGCTGGTGTCACCGTGAAGGGGGTTAGTGCTTCTCTGGATATGAGGAGATGCAAGGATGGGGATCACGAAACCAGGTCCTGAAAAGATCTTAAATGTCGAAGGACCTGTGGCCCCAGGTTCCCTGGAGCTCAGAGTGCCTCACTCTCCAGCCCGAATGCCCCACGGGCGTGTGAGGGCAGGGTCTCCAGCAGCACAGGCAGATGGCGGGAGCCCCGCCGCCGCTCAGTTGGCGAGTGCCAGTTTGCCGTGGACCGCATAGCTGTGTCCATCCTCCCGCAGACTCCGCTCCCGTCCGTGGCACTGAGCAGTTTCCTGCTCTGTGCAGTATGTCCTTGCTAGTTGCCCATTTTAAATGTAGCAGTGTGTGCGAGCGTGTACAGTCCCTTTCAGAAAGACTGCTACCAGACGGGCCGGTGCAGTTTCGCAGTGTGGAAGCTATGCCCCTTAACTTCCTGGAAGAATTACTGCAAGGGCGCACAGCTCCTTGTCTGGGGGTTAGGCAGGCTTCACCTTCCCATCTGTCAGTCCATGAGTATGCAAATAAGTCACACTTCCAGGGAGAGAAGGCATCTGGTGTCGCATCATTTTCGTGTTGTTTTTATTGGGCATGGGAGTAAGGTCGTCTTGCCAGGGTTTTCCTGTCGCTTGTGGTTAGTCAGCTGGCCTGTTAATTTCAAGAAATAGAGGCATTATTGGTGTGTTGTTTGTTCAATCGCTAAGTCATGTTTGACTCTTTGCAAACCCATGGACTGCGGCACACCAGGCTTCCGTGTCTTCTTCCACTGTCTTCCGGAGTTTGCTCTCAAATTCATGTCTGTTGAGTCGGTGATGCCATCCAGCCATCTCATCCTCTATTGCCCCCTTTTCCTCTTGCCTGCAATCTTTCCCAGCATCAGGGTCTTTTCTAAGGAGTTGGCTCTTCTCATCAGGAGGCCAAAGTATTGGAGCTTCACCATCAGTCCTTCCAGTAAATGTTCAGGGTTGACTTCCTTTAGGATTGACTGATTGGATCTCCTTGCTGTCCAGGGGACTCTCAAGAGTCTTCTCCAGCACTGCAGTTCACAGACATTAGCTCAGTGCTCACCCGTCTCTGCTGGGATGTACACTCCGAGTTTTTGTCTTCCCATTTCCCTGCAACTCAGACAAGATTGCCTGTTTTCACACTGGTCTTACGGATGGGAAATGAGTCAGGGAAAGCCCAGTACCTCGGAGGAGTTGAGAGGAAACTGGGAGGGCTCGATCCCTGGATTGGAGGATCCCTGGGAGGAGGAGATGGCACCTACTCTTGTATTCCTGCTCGGGAAGTCCCGTGCACAGAGGCGGCTGGTGGGCGACAGCCCTAGGGTCACAAAGAGCTGGGCACGGCTGAAGTTAAGTAACAAATAGGCCCAAAGCATCTGGTAGGATGTCCAGCAAGATAGTAAGTGGTCGTGATTATTTTTATTTTTCAGTCTCATCCTTGTTGACAATACTTTCTGGCTCAATAATGGTAATCGACATTTGGGGCTTGAGCATGACCTTTCATAGGTTGGGATGGAAACCCCACCAAAGCAGAATTCTCCATTTTGCCAGAAAGCATTCAAGTTAGCAAATTACTGGACGGGGTGGTGTGCCTGAGGGACCCCAGGAGGCCAGGTCTAGGGGAGCTGGGCAGCCGTTCCTACCCCCAGTGTGCTAGTTCCGGGTCCCGAGCCCGAGGCCTTGTTGCAGGCCCAGCCGCATCAGAGATTAGACTTTATCCTTATTGTCCAAGGACCACGACGAGCCCACCCCCTCCCGATTTTTTCAACACTCGGCTGATTCACGCACAGGTAATTTTCACTGGAGGCGGTTCTGTGTTTGGACATCGTGGTATTTCTGCCCAGCAGCCTCACAGCTTCACTGTTGGCTTTTGGCTTTTTCCCTTAACGCCCTCTGCCTTCTTTTAAAAATCTCCTTTGCTCTCTTCAGAGCATCAGGCTGGGTGTGGGTGTGGGGCGTGGGCTGTGTGTGTATAAATAATTGCTGTAAGTGGGGAGTATCTTTCTGTCCTGTGAGTAACAGTCAAATGGCGTAGCAAGAAAGACTGAATATTTAATTTGCGGATTATTCCTACATTTCCCCTTCTCAAGCCTGATAACTGTGTAACTGAGTTTAAGGTTTTAACCTCAGTAGGAATGGCTCAGGTTCCATGAGGGCTTTCCATCAGCCTCGTGCCCTCGGATGGGTCTTTAATTCAGAGAGTATGCGTCCCCCTGTCCTGGGGCCACCAGCTCACTTAGATGCAACGAGTGGCCTTCAGTCACGCCATGAGAGGAGAGTGGAAAGCACAGCACAGTTTTAGAAGAGGCCACCCCCTTAGAAATGGGAGTCCTCACAACCTGAGGGGATGTGAAGGTAATTTTTAGGAATCGAGCTGAACGTATCTGCCCCTGGCTGGGCCTCAGAGAGCCTCAGCTAACGCTGCTCCTGCGCTGCCGAGAGGGCCAGGCTCCCCCACCGGCTGCCCCGGGCCGCAAACTTCTGCAAACATCTGTAGCAGCTTGAAAGCTGCTATTTAAGAGCTGATGAAGAGGCAGCTTGGAGGAAACCTCAAAATAAATACTCTGATTCATCACTGTTGTTCAGGCTTTCCAGCCGTCAGAGCCGGCCCAGGGCTTCTGAGACAAAGGGTGACATTCAGCCCAAGTCAGGAGCCCCGACGTGGCGAGGGGGCGGGAGGGGGCAGCTGGGAGGACAGACTGTGCTGGCTCTGCCTCCTGGGGGGATGAGTGAGCTCCAGACTGGAGACGCTGTCTGCCCGGAGCGGGCGTGGCTCAGGACCAGCCCAGAGCGATGGGTTGGGAGCTGCTGGGTGAGGGCTTCAAGAGAGGCAGATCCGGCGGGTCCTTTATTGGGGGGGAGGGTCTTGCAGACCTGGGGGCTCCACACTTTGCTAGGACAGCCGGGGTGGCAGGGAAGCCAGCTGACGCAGAGAGAACTCAGGCTGTAGGGTCACCTCGGTCCTGCCTCCGTCGCCTGGCTCCTGCATCTCTGCCTGCACCTCCTCTCCGTCTGGAAGGGAGCAGTGGCGAGCCTCCCCATGGAGATGACGATGAGGCCCTGGGCCAGTGCAGGACCACATGGTGGTCATGAGCGCAGTGTCTGATGCTCACGCGTGTGCACCCTTGCACATCTCTGAGCCTCCGTTCCCCAGCCCCCACCCCGAGGTGAATAACCAGATAAGACCAGTTAGGTAGGAAGTGGCTGTTTCTTGTTGAGCCTCACGTGTGGTTGTGTGTGCGCGTGTCTGTGTGTGTGCATGTTTCCTCTGACCGTCTCAGGGCTGGGCAGGGACTCTTGTCACAGGGAAGGCAAAGTTCTCAACCGACTCTCAGGGAGGCCTGGCTTGCTCCTTGCAACAGCTCTGATAAGGTTCTATGAACCAAGACGGGGAAGTGAGGTTTATTTTTTTAAGCAGATTCTAATCTGCCGTTGCTGTCTCTGCAGAGATAAGCCAGAGCCAAGCACACATGACTGTTCAGTGAGACTGCCCAGCGCAGGGCTTCCGCCAGCCACCCCCCCCACTGATCCCATGTGCTCCTGTCCCCCCGGTTCCGAAGAACCAGGGGGCCCTCCACACAGGCAAGGAGACCAAAGGCTTCTGGAGGCTCAGCTCCCTCATAAGTACCCCCCCCACACACACACACACACACATACCCGCTCTCTGGCTTAACTTTATTTCTACAGCAGACAAAGAGCAGTTAACTGGGAATCCAAGGCAGTCTTGCCTCCTGGACTTGGATGTGGGAGGAAAGGTCGTCCCCACCCTCCACACACAGGCAGACGCAGAGGCCGCTGCGCTCCTGAGGCTGGGGCTCCTTGTGCAGAGTGGGGCTCCTTCCCCCACCACTTGGCCCGCAGCCGTGTGGGTCCCCACCAGCGTGCAGCAGACTTGAGCCACGCAAGGAGGGGAGCAGTTACGCAGAAAGTCAAGGAGAAGCATCACCCCTCCAGACCACGTCAGCTGTTCTGGGGGTCACAGAACAACACGCACAAAGCTGTGTGATCACGTGGTTTATGATCAGTCCTGGGTGTTCACTGGAAGCACTGATGTTGAACCTGAAACTCCAGTACTTTGGCCTCCTGATGCAAAGAGCCCACTCATTTGAAAAGACCCTGATGCTGGGAAAGATTGGGGGCAGGAGAAGAAGGGGACGACAGAGGGTGAGATGGTTGGATGGCATCACTGACTCAATGGACATGAGTTTGGGTGAACTCTGGGAGTTGGTGATGGTCAGAGAGGCCTGGCGTGCTGCGGTTCATGGGGTTGCAAAGAGTTGGACACGACTGAGCGACTGAACTGGACGGATGATTCTTTCTGAGCCTTAAGATTCCCATCTGTGTCTGCTCCTCAGTTATCAGTTAAATGTCAGCGTCCCAAGTCCGCATGAGCCTTGGACACACTGTTGGGTCACACAGCAGATTCTTACAGATAGTTTGACCACATTGTTCTGCGTGAGGCTGGTAACCTGCCATGTGGAGCCCATGGGGGCAGTCCAGTGTCAGGCATTGACTGAGGCCCTCAGCTCTCGCTGCAGTTACTTTGGGGACTGTATGAAGACATGGGAGGGGGGTTTAGTTATGCTTTTGAAACTTACAAGTTAATGTTTAAAGATGTTATGCAGAGTGGACCAAACCAAAGAACTTCCTAGGTGGCCTTTTGGTAAAGAACCCGCCTGTGAAAGCAGGAGACATGAGAAGCCTAGGTCTGATCCCTGGGTCAGGAAGGTCCCCTGGAGGAAGACGTGGCACCCCACACCAGTACTCTTGCCTGGGAAACTCCACGGACAGAGGAGCCTGGCGGGCTAAGCCCATGGGGTCGCAAAGAGTCAGACACGACTGAGGATGGAGCCACACTTTTTTTTTTCTAACCTTAAAATCATAGATTATGAGATTATTCTGGGTCAGCATGAAAAACGGGCTCTTGTTTCTCTCTTCGTCTGCCTGGGATTTCCACACTGTTTTGCAGTCAGTTTCCTGAGGTCTTGGATGTCAGCGTCAGACTGGCAGGAGCTCTGGGCCAGTTTTTATGGGCACCCGTGGATGGTCCTTGGCCCAAAGAGTTTTCTGTGTGTGGATGAGAGATGGACAACTGGTAAACCTCAGGCGGGCCAGTAACAAAGCGGGGGCGTGGAAATCCCCGATGAACGCTACTGAGCGCGTGAAGGGGAGAGCAGGGGGGTTATTTGTGCCTGAAGGAAGCCTCTTGGGAAAATGCTCCAGTCAAACCCCCAGGGGCAGGGCGGAGCAGTCACAGCGCAGCATGCTTGCGGGCTCAGTGGTGTCCAACGCTGGTCCCGTGGATTGCAGCCCGCCAGGCTCCTCTGTCCACGGGGTTCTCCAGGAACAACTCTGGAGCGGGTTGTCATTCCCTTCTCCGGGGGATCTCCCCAACCCAGGGATCGGACCGAACTCGGGTCTCCTGCCACGCCTGCATTGCAGGCAGATTCTTTACCCACTGAGCCTCCTGGCAGAGCCTTAGAAATTTCGGAGACTTCAGGAACCGCAAGCTGAGCGGGGTTCCCCTGAAGAGGCCTATGGCCAGAGATGAAAGCTGGGAAAATAAGTGGGGGCAGACTGCAGAGAGCGGACCCTCACCTGCGGTTCTGTGTCGAGCGGACCCTCACCCGCGGCTGTGTGTTGAGTGTTGTTTGTTTGCCTTGAAAAAGATACCATCATGCTATTAAATGATAAAGTACCGATTAACATACACTTCTGTTTTCTCAAATTAAAATTTCATTTTATCTGGCAGGCCATTTCATTCTAGAGTGTGCATCTGATTTTCTCAGGATGGGGGTAGCATTTGGGTAGCATTTTAAAGACAGAATTTGATGAGTCAATGAGGCCTTTTCAAATAAATTACTGTACTTGGAAAATGTGATCTGTATGAGGTATGATACCTTGGAGTTACAGCTAAAGAGTCGATTATTGTTTCATGTCCACGCATCGAATTAGAGTTGAACCAGACTGTTATTCTCATGCACTCTCTGCAGCTGCACACGTGCATGACGCCTGCTCTTATTTCTCGTCAGTCAAACATTTAACAAGTGTGGTTAAGACAGCAGCCCCCAGCGTAGTTGAGCTCTGCTGACGTATCATAAACTTTGCCTCCTAAACGGTCATCGGCTTCCTTCCTGTGACGGCTGATGTCTTTGGTGAATGAAGCCAAAGATATTTATGTAAAATATAACTGGGGGAGGGAGCTTCCTTACAACAGTTCACAGGTACCGATGGAAAGCTCACTGGAAAGACCCTGATGCTGGGAAAGAGTGGGGGCAGGAGCATCGGGTGACAGAGGCTGAGACGGCTGGATGGCGTCACTGACAACTGGGCGTGAGTCTGAGCAAGCTCCGGGAGGCGGTGAAGGACAGGGAGGCCTGGCGTGCTGCAGTCCGCAGGGTCGCAGAGAGTCCCGCATAACTTAGTGGCTGAACAACGACGACAATCCACTTCTAACCAGGAGGGCGCAGAAACCACAGCTTTCATGCAAACTGATGTGCAGCGTTTGTGCGGGCTCCTCTGGAGGCGGTTCTGACCCGAATTATCTCAAGTGGCAGGAATGCAGACCACTTGCCAGTGAGAGAGGGATGCAGGTTTTCCAGTACAAAGTTTGTCCCTTAACTGCAAGAAAGAAATGCTTGATTGTCTCCTGTGTTGCCATTTCCCCACCGCCTCTCGCTGGCAGCAAGCAAGGTCTCTTCCTTCTTGGTGGCAGTACAGATAGAATTCATTCTGAGCACAAACAAAAATCCAAAGGGGGCTGGGAAATCCAGAAGGAAGGACGTTCATGGCAGCAAACGCCTGCTCTTCTGACCCACCGCCATCCTCTCCCCGAATTAAACTCCTCTGAAACGCCCTCCACGTTTCTCTTTAGAGAGACTCTTTGGACCTCGGGTCTCCACTGGAACAGCCTGGAAGGTTACCCCAGCTTCCCTTCGGGGTATTTTCAGCGTCTCGGATGCGCTTCTGACCCGCACCGGGTTCCTACCCTTTCTTCCTGGGGAGAGTGGCAGCAGAGAAGAGGTCACAGGGTTGAAACTGCAGCCTGAGACCACCATCGTCCCGACCTGAGAGTCTCCTCGGAGGCTGATGCCCTTGGATGTAGACAGTTGATTCTCCTGACAGTTGAAAATTCCATCTCGGCCTAAGGAAGCCTCCAGGAACAGGAGAGGGAGAGGGGAGAGGTTCGTGGGGGTGGGGCCCTCAGCCCTATCAGCCTGCGCGGCGCAGGCGAGGGAGCCCGGGTGTCAGCCCCTTGCGCAGGGGGCAGCAGCTCTGGTGGTGGCACTGCTCTGTTTCACCTTTGTTATTCACCAGGGACTTTTTTCTTTGCATCAGTTTTTATTTATTTTTTGCTCACACTCTATAGCAAGTAGGATCTCAGTTCCCTGACCAGGGATTAAAACTGCACCCTCAAAATTTGTTCCTTTTTTCCTTTATTGAAATGTATCTTCCATGTTATAAAATGCACAGACCTTAAGTGTAAAGAGTGATGAGTTCTGAAAAGTATATAGGAGTTAAAAATGGTAACAACATGGGCCATGGGTTTCTTTGATCCCAGATGCTGTGGACCTGTGTTAACACTGAATGCATTAGTCATCATTGCTGCCTAACAAGTTCCCTGGTGGCTCAGAGGTTAAAGCATCTGCCTGGAATGCAGGAGGTCCGGGTTCGATCCCTGGGTCGGGAAGATCCCCTGGAGAAGGAAATGGCACCCCACTCCAGTACTCTTGCCTGGAGAATCCCATGGAGTGAGGAGCCTGATAGGCTACAGTCCAAGGGGTCGCAAAAAGTCAGACACGACTGAGCGACTTCACTTTCACTTTCAAGTCACCCCAAGGCTTACTGGCTTCAAGTAACAGTGTTTGTGACCTCAGGGCTTCACAGGGCAGGAGTCCAGTGATAACGGAACTGGGCCGGTGCCTCTCGGCGTCTCTCAGGGACCATGGCTCCAGAGTGGGCTGGGGCCTCCTCATCCCGGGGCTTGACTGGCGAGGGTCTGAGTCCACGTGGCTCCCGTGACTGCTGGCAGGGCTGCTTCTCACGGCTGTTGGACAGAGAAGCTCAGTCCCTCGCCTCACGGGCTTCCCGCTTGTTTCCCCAAATTGTGCCGTGTCAGGAGAGCAGGAAACGCCAGCAAGATTTCGGTCCGTCTTCTGTAAGCCAGTCGCAGAGGCGACAGCCCAACACTTTGCCCCGTTCCACTAATGAGGAGCCGCCACTGAGCCCAGCCCCACTCACCCTCGACGGGGGAGTCAAGGCCAGCCTGGGCGGGGCGGGGAGCTCCCGGGGCTGGCTCGGAAGCCACCCATCACCAGGCAGAATAAAACATGTCCCTCAGGTCTTTGAGCCCAGGTGCATCTTTTTAGTGGGACATCTGAACAGAGAGAGCTATAGAAAAAGCCCAAATTCCATAAAAATCTGATGAATGATTTTAAATCATGAACTACTCTACCCTCAGATGCGGTTCCGTCAAAGAACTGTCTGGGAACAACCATGAAATACTCATGAGCACTGACGGCAGTTGGCAGAGTCATCTGTCACCTCCTGGCCCCCGGCTTTCCTCTGTGTGTCTCCTGGGCTCCCCACGTGATTTAGAAGTTTTTTCTAAATCCTCGGGAGGGAGCTGGGAAGAGCGTGCTTGACTGGGTCTCCCTGTGACATCTTACGGAAAAGCCTGAGCCCAATGGGGAAATAGACGGGGAAACAGTGGAAACAGTGTCAGACTTCATTTGGGGGGGCTCCAAAATCACTGCAGATGGTGACTGTAGCCATGAAATTAGAAGACGC
>SJYF01000082.1:460415-474398 GCA_006410515.1 Procapra przewalskii | reverse complement strand
TTGGCCACCTGATGTGAAGAGTTGACTCATTGGAAAAGACTCTGATGCTGGGAGGGGTTGGGAGCAGGAGGAGAAGGGGACAACAGAGGATGAGATGGTTGGATGGCATCATGGACTCGATGGACGTGAGTCTGAGTGAACTCCGGGAGATGGTGATGGACAGGGAGGCCTGGCGTGCTGCGATTCATGGGGTCGCAAAGAGTCGGACACGACTGAGCGACTGAACTGAGGGGAAGGGTGTCCCCCTCAGATGCTATTTAAGTTAAAAATATATGTGAAATCCAAGAAGAATTCATCAAGTATTTCGTTTGTCAGACCTTGGCAGTGAACACTACTAATTATTTTTTTGTTCCCGTCGTTAAATACAGAGCCTTCCCGTTCATTTTGTCAAAAGAATTTTCAGTTCTCCACCACTTTCTCCTAAAAGAAAACGTTCGGTGGGAAGGCAGGCTCAGCTCAGCCTGGCCCAGCAGCCGTCTGCAGTGAGGCCGCTCTGGGCTGGGCGGCTGCTCCAAGGTCACCTTCAGGCTTCAGAGTTTCCGTTTGCTGCCTGGAAGCATTCCGTCTTGAATACACTTGAGTCTTTCGCTGAAGGCCCTTTAAAAATTCAAGATTTAGTTTTTATCACCAGAAAACATTGATTAAATATGCATCTGCACCCGGAGCCCCGTACAGCGAGTTTAACATCTGTGCTCCGAGGTCTGGGGAGGACCCTTAAGTTTTTTTTGTAAAGGCACGGCGGCAGCGTTCGTGGGCACTGGGTGGCAGGAGCTACTGGTTGCGTTTCAGCCCATAATCCATGATTTAAAGAGATGGCTGAAGAGTCAACTCCTAGAGCCGCAGAAATGGACACGCTTAACCCGGGGAAGAGGGTGCGGAGATCTCTAAGCCGCCTCCGTGTGCGTGTGCTCAGTCAAGTCCGACTCTTCGCGACCCCGTGGACTGGGGCCCACTGGCTCCTCTGTCCAGGGAATTTTCCAGGCAGCAATACTGGAGCGGGCTGCCCCTGCCTACTCCAGGGACACTCCTGACGCAGGGGTCAGACCGGTGTGTCCCTGGAGCCTCCTGCAGCGGCAGGCGGATTCTTCACCACTAGCGCCACCTGGGACGCCCCAAAGCTCTCTCGAGACGTTTGAGCTGCGATGGGTATGGACAGGGTCTGCCTGGCTGCTCCCTAGGGAAGGACCACGTATGACCAGGGCGGGGACACGGAGACCAGTCTGAGTCACCACGGGACCAGACCTGCCAGCGGCCTGGAAGCTGGACTCGGTCGTCTCACAAGGTCGTCAGCCTCCAGGAACACTCAGGCTGAGTGGTTTCCTTCCCACTCTGCTGCAGGGGATTGGCTCGCTGGCTGGAAATGGGTCGGGGAGAACTCTTGGTGCCAGTCCCTTGGTCCTGTCTGACGCTGTGGGACCCCGTGGACTGTAGCCCATCAGGCTCCTCTGTCCATGGTATTCCCCAAACAAGAAACTGGAGTGGGTTGCCATGCCCTCCTCCAGGGGATCTTTCCAACCCAGGGATCCAGCCAGGGTCTCCCACACTGCAGGCAGACTCTTTACCATATGAGCCACCAGGGAAGGGGTAGAATACTATCTACAGGATTTCCAGTATTTTTCAAGAGACTTGGGTGAGGACCTAATGAACTATTCAGAGATTCCTCTCTGTGAAGCAAGTTGCATAAAGACAGACAACTTGGTACAAATTGCGATTCTAAACTGATTAGTAATGTATTTTATTCATGCACTCTGCTTACAAATGCCGATCACCGCTTAACACTTCTGAGCTCACTGATGATCCCGCAGTTACTCTTTGAAATGGGTGCAAACTCCAACACAAGAAAACCCGGAAAAACAATTATGTACCTGGTCTAATGGATTATTTAAGCCTTAAAAGTGAGAGGGGTGCATTAGGATTTTCAAATGTACAATTTCAGTATAATTGTTGAGGTGACTGCTCTCTCAGGCACTGAAGCGTAGCTCCTGTTTTACACAGGGCTGGGGTTTTTCTGAACAGTTTTAACAAAGGGCCAGTGTGGCTTCTGGGGTCTTTTGTAGCGGAGCACACAGAATTCTTCAGCAGACACAGTGGTGTGTCTCCCCATGCCGTCAGAATGCGGAGAATTGTTTTCCCATGTTTTTCCACTGCTTTCCCTAATGGATAGAGGGAGACCCACCCACCTTGGTAGATTTTCTGCAGGCCTGTGAGGTGGGAGTTAGCTAAGGAACAGCATTTGAGTTCATGTTCAGACAGGCGCTGTAAGAGGCCAGTCTGGGGACTTCTCCGGGCGGTCCCGTGAGCGCGACTCCTCGTTCCTGGGGAAGGGGTGGTGGGGAGAGTTGGGAGGTTGGGACTGACACACAGACACTATCGATGCTGTGCATAAGGTAAAGTACTAATGAGAAACTACTGGAGAGCACGGGAGACTCCACTCCGTACTCCGTGGTGACCTAAGTGGGAAGGAAATTCAAAAGTAGAGGGGATTTATGTAGGCGTGTGGCTGACTCGTTCCGCTGGGCGCTAGAAACTAGCACAGCAAAAGTAGAGGGCACATACGCATCAGCTCAGGTGCCCAGGCGCTCAGGGGCTCAGGCGCTCAGACGCTCAGGCGCTCAGGGGCTCAGGCGCTCAGGCGCCCAGGCGCGCCCGACTCTGCGGCCCCGTGACCGCAGCACGCCAGGCCTCCCTGTCCATCACCAGCTCCTGGAGTCCACCCAGACTCGTGTCCATCGAGTCGGTGACGCCGTCCAGCTATCTCATCCTCTGTCGTCTCCTCCTTCTTTTGCCTTCAATCTTGCCCAGCATCAGGGTCTTTCCAAATAAGTCAGCTCTTCGCATCAGGTGGCCAAAGTATTGGAGTTTCAGCTTCAACATCAGTCCTTCCAATGATTCTTTAATGTCCAACTCTTATATCCATACATGACCACTGGAAAAACCGTAGCTTTGACTACATGGACCTTTGTAGGCAAAGTAACGTCTCTGCTTTTTAATATGCTATCTAGGTTGGTCATAACTTTCCTTCCAAGGAGCAAGTGTCTTTTAGTTTCATGGCTGCGGTCACCATCTGCAGTGATTTTGGAGCCCCCAAAAATAGTCTGTCACTGTTTCCACTGTTTCTACATCTGCTTGCCATGAAGTGATGGGACCAGATGCCATGATCTTAGTTTTCTGAATGTTGACTTTTAAGCTAACTTTTTCACTCTCTTCTTTCACTTTCATCAAGAGGCTCTTTAGTTCTTCTTCGCTTTCTGCCATAAGGGTGGTGTCATCTGCATATCTGAGGTTATCGATATTTCTTCCGGCAATCTTGATTCCAGCTTGTGCTTCATCCAGCCCAGTGTTTCTCATGATGTACTCTGCGTAGAAGTTAAATAAGCAGGGTGACATTATACAGCCTTGACATACTCCTTTTCCTATTTGGAACCAGTCTGTTGTTCCATGTCCAGTTGTAACTGTTGCTTCCTGACCTGCATGCAGATTTCTCAAGAGGCAGGTCAGGTGATCCAGGATTCCTAACTCTTCACGAATTTTCCAGAGTTCGTTGTGGTCCACACAGTCAAAGGCTTTGGCATAGTCAATAAAGCAGCAGTTTTTCTGGAACTCTCTAGCTTTTTTGATGATCCAACAGATGTTGGCAATTTGATCTCTGGTTCTTCTGCCTTTTCTAAATCCAGCCTGAACATCTGGAAGTTCACAGTTCACGTACTGTTGAAGCCTGGCTTGGAGAATTCTGAGCCTCACGTTACTGGCGTGTGAGATGACTGCAGTTCTGAGGTGTCTGAGCACCCTTGGCATTGCCTTTTTCGGGAGTCTGTGCATGCGTGTGGCTGGCTCTCCCTGCTGCACAGTAGACGCTGACACATTGTCAGGCTTCACGCTCCCAGTGCAGGGCCACAGGTTCAATCCCTGGTCAGGGAACTAAGACCCTGAGTGCTCGAGATATGGTCAGAAAACATAGAACGCAGTCTGGGTTTATCATAGGTTTGTCTGCCTGTGACATACTAGACCCTTTCACTCCATTGTTCCTACGGTCCCACCACCTGCGTTTTGTGGGTGTTTTGTCTTTCTCACTTGCAGTCAGAAGGATGGGATCCCGTGGCCCATCTGAGCAGGCGAGGCCACCGGCCCCACGTGGTCTGAGTGCCTTGGTGGGCACGAGCGTCCGCCAGTGTCCGGGGCCTCAGGGCGCAGCTACCAACTGCCCCTGGCTGCCAGACCCTGAGATGTTCGGGGACTTCGCAGCCCTCGCCCAGGATAGCTGTGCAGCCTGCGACCCCGGGAACATGGCAGGGCCCTCCCCGCTGGCTCCAGAGCCCAGGCGCACGGCTGTGGGTTTGGCCGGCACTGCGTTCAGGCCCCGGGTGCTTTATCTGACCGCAGCTGCGTGTCAGGCACCATGGAGATGGTAAAGGGCATGAACAGACATTCCCTCCTGAGGCCGTGGTCCAGGTCAGGGGTCCCCAGTCTCCGGGATCTAAGGCGGGGCAGCTGTAGCAACGACAGAAATAAAGTGCACAGTAAAGGCAACGTGCTGGAGGCGTCCCGAAACCACCCTGCACGCCCACTGTCTGTGGACAGATCGTCGTCCACACCACCAGGTCCTGGTGCCAAAGGCTGGGTACGGCTGGTCCGTGGCGAGACGGCAGTGAAGGCGTCTGCGCGCAAACACACTGAGCGAGTCGTGCCGCCTGACTGGGGGGAGGGAGAGGGCCTTCCTCCCGGGGGGGGCGCAGCTCTGCTGGGGCTGGGCCTTCGCTCCTGCTGGGGGTGTGGGTCGGGGTGGGACGTGAGAGGAGCAGTGGGGTGACTGATGAGGAAAGGCCCCCGGTGACGGCAGCAGAGTTCCAGGTGGCCTCTTGGAGGTCCTGACAGGGCTGGCTCCGGCTGGGCCCCCTCCCCGTCACTGTCCACAGCTTCTTACTAGAGGCAGGTGGACGGGTCCCTGCAGACGGGCGAGGCAGGGCAGTGCCAGGAAGCCGGGCACCTGGACAGACTCGGTGCTGGAGCGGCTCCCTGCCCCCTTAACCTCACCCTTGAACTGTGCCATCCCTCTGGGTTCGGGGGGACCGGCTCACCAACCCTCACCTCTGCACCCATTACAGCTCCTGTACTGGAAGCCTTGGGCAAAGGAGCCCTGGAGTCAGACTGTCTGTGGGGGCGGATCCTTAGCAGCCCCGCCTTAGAGCCAAGGAAGCTGAGCTGAGAGAGGTGGGGGTGATTCAGCCCAGACCCGCGGGCAGATGCGGGCACAGCTGCAGAGAAGCCCTGGGCAGAAGCGCCCACCGTCTTTTCCTGAGAATTTTGTGTTGATGCTTTTGGAAATCTTCGTGAACTCCTTCTTGCATCTAATATTTTAAAAATCCTTTTGGAGTTAATTTAGTTAAGGATTAAGCCAGTTAGAACCCCAGGACTGTTTCAAGTAAACAGCTTAGAAGTGAAATGTTGGTGGAACCCAGCTTATTCCGCTGAGCACGGGCATGGTAATTGGGCTCCAGTCTCTCCATGAGAAGCCGAGCAGCTTCAGGTCTAATGAGTCCTGGCCGCTGGGCCAGAGAGATTTGGGGATTCTCTGTGGACGGCGTTTCTCTAATAATCCCTAGACTGTAGGATGGCTGAGGAGCCCAGGGCGCAGAGCTGGGGCCTCTGGCCGAGGGTGGTGTGGGTGTCAGTGAATGAGCCCCATTCAGATCGGGAGGGAAGGTTTAATTTAGGGCGTTGGCTGTTCTTCTTCAAGGAGGATGTGTCCCCAAACACAGCAAATCGGTCATTTGCACTAGAAGAGCCGGAAGGCAGGTGCAGGCAGGGCTGCTCCGGCCTCCGGAAACGCGAAGCGCACTGGCGCGTTTGGAATGCTCAGGAGAGGTGCGTGGTGGCAAATCCAGGATGTAGAGAAAGGGTCGGAGGCCTTGGCTGGGCCTGGAGGCAATCAAGAAAATGAGCCAATGAGAATTCAATTTTAATTGTAAAATCCAATGGCATCCAAATTGATGCCATTTCTGTGAAACGTTGGGAACATTTCCATAGTCATCGCTTGTCAGGCGCAGGGAAATATAAAAAGCTGTCTGTGTTTCAGGCCCGTCAGGGTATTCTTTTTTTTTTTTTTTTTCCTTTTTGAGGCATATTTGGTGTTTGCAGAAGCTTCCCCAAGTTGTGAAGCAGCTCAGTGTAGTGGGAAGACCTGGGCTGGGGGTTTGCAACCCTGAGTGTGCTGTGTGACCCTGGGCATGTCACCCGACCTCCCAGAATCCTTGCTGACTCATCTGTGAAGTAGGAGCGACAGCATGAGTCCCTCTGCTGCGTGGAGATGCTGGGGGTCCGAGGAGACACTGAACAGGGCAGTGGTTTGCAGGCTGTGTACCCCCATTCAGAGGAAGTCTGAATCTCCTCCCAGCTCTGGTTTTTAAGTTCAGGCTATACGTTCAGATCACTTTGTAGGATTTAAAAATATGCCAGGCCCACCTCCAGTGTTTTTCTTTTATCTGGTCTGGGTTGGGGCCAGGCCTTGAGGCTTTCAAAGCACGTAGGTAATTCTTCTGTGCAGCTTGGCTGAGAAGCTGGGGCCTGACAGGAGGCAGGTTTGGGAGCCGGTGGCCTGGGCCTTGGAGGGGGTCCGTCATAGGTCCGCAGAGATTGTCGGCTGTCGTTCCACAGGATGCTGCCTTCTCCTCTGCTCAGCTCCACCCCTTTCAGATCTTCCCTGCAGGTTATCTCATTGAAATATGGATTCAGGACTTTCCCGGTGGTCAAGCAGTTAAAAATCCTCCTGCCCGCGCAGGGGCCCTGGGTTCAGTCCCCGGTCTGGGAAATCTCACGTGCTGTGGAGCAGCTGAGCCCGGGAGCCACACCTGCTGAAGCCCGAGCCCTCGCACTCTGCAGCCAGAGGAGCCCCCCCCCGGGGAAGCCCGCCCACAGCTGGGCAGCAGCCCCCGCTTGCTGCGGTGCGGGAAGCCCGCGTGCACCAGCGAAGACCCAGCACAGCCAAGATTTTTTTTTTTAAAAAAGGAACTATGGATTCAACCAAAGCTTTAGGGTTTCAAAGTCCTAACAAGGCAACTGCCCGAGAAGTGGGCCTGTGGAGAGCAGGAGCCACTGTTTCCCTCAAAATGTGTCGTTTTAAATGGTTCCAAAGCCTGTAAGTTAGTCCGGTGAGGTTAGTCCGATGGAGCAGAATCAGGGTAGATGTTCACAAAGGATTGTTTTCCGATGCTTTTTAATTCAGTCCGGAGATCCCCTGTTTACCAGCCGAGTCAGAGTTTAAATTCTTGAGTGCAGAATTCATTAGCCTGCTTTGATGAAGAAATCCAGCTTCCTTGTCGGTGTGTTGGCTGAACTCAGAGCTCGATGCTGCTTTGAGTTATAAACATCACACTGCAACAGGCAGAGGAGAGCCACGCGTCACCCTTGGGGCAGCGTAACAGCTTTAATTGTGTGACCGAGAAAGTACGTTCTCTAATCAGAAGAGAGCAACCCTCAGCTTTACAGTATCATTCAGGGTGTGTCACTTCCACGCCCAGGGGTGATGCCTCTCTCAGAGATAAGGTGCATAAGCCAGCATATCACACGACATCCTTCATATGTGGAGTCTAAAAATAAATAATGCAAATGTATCGATAAACTGATATTTATATTGCAGAACTAAAAAGAAGAGAACCAGGGTCTTGAAAGATGTTTGCACACCCGTGTTCTCGGCAGCATCAGTGACAACAGACCCGAGGTGGGGGCAGCCATTGACGGGCGGATGGAGAGATGAGGTGTGGCCCGTCCACGCAGTGGAGGAGTGTTTAGCCCTAAAGAGGAAGCGACTTCTGGGCCCTCCCTGGTGGCTCAGGGGTTAGGGCTCTGAGCATCCGTTGCAGGGGCCTGGGTCTGATCTCTCGCTGAGGAACTCAGAGCCCACGTGTCACAGGTGCAGCCAAACAATGGGCAGATTTGACACAGGCTGACACAGAGGAGCCTTGAAGGCGTCGCGCCAAGTGAAAGCCCAGTCCCAAAAGGACAAACACTGTATGATTTCATTTCCTGGAGGTTCCGGGGGAGTCAGATCCATAGACAGAAAGCAGAGCAGCGACGCCTGGGGGCCTGGGGGAGGGGGTCGTGCAAACCTCACGTGAACTTGTTGTTAGAGTTTCAGTTGGGGTGATGGCAGCGTTCGGGGAGTGGATGGGAGTGATGGTTGCACAGCGCGCTTAATGCCACTTTGCTGATTACTTTAAAATGGTTTCAATGGTTATATGTTTTACCAGAGTAAAAAAAAAATCGCCAGGAAAACGATGGTGAAGGAGCAGGTGTGTCTTCAGGTCTCTCTGCCTGGTCAGGAAGGCCCAGCCCTGGAGAGGCTGGCAAGCCCGCAGCGTTTTTGGCAGCCTGGCGCTACCTCTAGCTTAACGGTGTGCGGGAGAAGTAGCCATTTCTCAGATGCATTGAGGGCAACCTGGGAGGGACCCAGCATGCGATGGAGATGATGGAGACGAGTGGAGGGAAAGCCGCCACTGGTCCGGGCCACCCCTCCCCCGCGAGGCACCCAGCATTCCTCCAGGGCCCACGAGTCTTTTGTGTCCACCAGCTGGCGTGCTCAGATACTCCAGTGTATGCGAGATATATTTTAAAAACTTAGTATATGTTCCGTCCTGTGAGAAATGCTGTGAATGGAACAAGCTTAAAAGGTTTACTGCCTGCTGAGTCACTTCAGTCGTGTCTGACTCTCTCTGACCCCATGGACTGTGGCCCGCCAGGCTCCTCCGTCCATGGGATTCTCCAGGCAAGGACACTGGAGTGGGTTGCCATGCCCTCCTCCGGGAGACCTTCCCGACCCTGGGATTGAACCCGCATTTCTTAGTCTCCTGCCCTAGCAGGACTGATCCACCCGGGAAGCCCCAGCATCAGCCCTGCTTTGGAGGTGACCACAGTGAGGACAGAGAATAGCACATGGCTGGAAACAGACCAGGGAGGCGGAACTTACCTGGGATTCAGCTGACTGCAAGTCAGGTGGGCGGTGCTGTGTCCCTCCCGGATGCATGGTCTCTGGGGCGGACTGAGTGCCCATGAGTCAGCTCAGGGAGGCTTTAACAGAGGGACTTTCTTTCCCTTTGGTTCAGGATGGAATGATGATTTCCCCATGGTTTCTGGTGAGTCTGCCAGCTGTAGTAGCCTCTCCATACTGTACGCGTGTTGAAAACTGATCGGCTGTGGTAGGGGCAGCATTCTGGGTTAACAGGAGAGTTGGGAGGCGGTTTCCGTGTTACCGCCCCCTCGCACTGTTTGCTCCGTTCCCAGCGCGCTGCGTGGCGTGGTGTCTCTGCTGCAGTTGAGCCGGTGTTGATGTGTTGTCACTGTGGAGACTGAAGCCCGCAGCGCACACAGGGCGCCCCGGCTTGTGCTGCGTCTGTCAGTCTGTGGGTTGTGGGGGGTGACTCGCGTGTGTCCATCATCACTGTCCTACAGAGTGCTTCCACTGCCCTGGGAGTCGTCCCTGCGCCTGCCCCTCCCCCTTCCCTTAACGCCTGGGAGTCGCTGGCCTTGTTGTCTCCATAGTTTTGCCTCTTCTGGAAAGTCTCACAGTTGGAATCAGACAGTCCTCAGACATTTCAGGCTGGCTCCCTGCCCCTTAGTTGCTAAGTCACGTCCAGCTCTTTGAGGCCCATGGGCTGCCGCACGCCAGGGCTCCCTGTCCTTCTCCATCTCCGGGAGTTTGCTTAAATCCGCGCCCGTGGAGTCGGTGATGTCATCCAACCGTCTCATCCTGTGTTGCCACTGCTTCTGCACTCTGTCTTTCCCAGCATCAGGTCTTTTCCAGCGGATTTGCTCCACGCATCAGGTGGTCGGAGAATTGGAGCTTCAGCATCAGTCCTTCCAGTGAACATTCAGGGTCGCCTTCCTCTAGAATTGACTGGTTTGACCTCCTTGCAGTCCAAGGGGCTTGACTTGACATTCTTGAATTCCATTATATCCAGACCTAAATGCGCTAAAGCCCACGCAGCCACGGGTCTTTGTTTCCTAAAGTCACTAGCTCATCTCAAGTGCTCGAGCAGGTCATGGCTTGGAGGAGTGTGGCAGACAAGCACTACTTTCCTAGCAGACCTGCTCAGCAAGCGTCACAGGAGCCACCTCGATAGGTTAGATTATTCTCGTAGGCACATTTCAAAAATGAGAGACCGGTACAATGTCAGTATACTTCACTTAATCCAGGATGTTTAAAGACCTGCCGTTTCCTCGATAATCACTGCTAAGCTGTGAAGGTGCTTCACGTTCTCGTTGCTGAGGCGTCTTTGGAATCTGATGTGAATTTCACAGGCATCACATGCATCCTCTCAGGCCGCCCACACCGCAAGCGCCCCAGCATCACAGGACCCACAGCTCCCAAACTGACCAGCACAGACCCAGAGTCTGGATTCTTCAGATCCAAGTCAATAGGGCAGAAACAGTGGTATTTTTCATGGCCCTTCTCAGCTCAGGACATCACGGGTAAAATCTGTAGGAAACCAAAATTTTGTTTTCTTCTTAATTTGAAAGCAACCAAAATGACCTCCAGCGGGTGACTGGATAAACTGTGACCCATCCAGACGTGGATTATTATTGAGGGATGGAAGAGCTCTCACGTGATGACAGAAAGAGCTGTCAGCCATGGAAAGACAGGTGTGAGAGTCAGACCACAGAGAAGGCTGAGCACCGAAGAACTGCTGCTTTCCGATTGCGGTGCTGGGGAGGAGTTGCGTCCCGCGGCCGACAACCGTCTTCTCTTGCGAGTGGGAGCCCACACTGGGCCTGGCATGTAACACGTGCAAAAGGCAAGCCTTTCTGCTGTTGTAGGTCAGCATCGAGGAGGAAGGAGGCTGCGTGGGTGACACTGAGCTCCTGTCCTCACCCCTCTGTGCAGTGCGAAAAGCTCAGGATGCACGCGGGCGGCTCCTTTTTCAGCATATGAAGTGTCAGTTTTGAGCACGCAGGAGAGGGCGCTGTGGTGACTAAAAGACCATGTGGGCAGGACCTGGTGCAGCCTCAGGACAACTTCCAGAAAGGTCCAGAGCTGCTGTGGCTGGGACGGCGCAGGAGACTGACCCCTGCTGGTGAGGGAGGTACCAGATTGAGGATGTGAAGCGAGGCCGCTGTTGGTCCCTAAGAGGGCAGAGATCCTGCCAGGCCCCCTGCAGCTCTGCCCCCGGGCTGCGCCGTACGCCAGCTCTCTCCGTGCAGCTGCCACGGTGCTCTGGGGGACTGTGCACGTAGTTGCTCAGTCGTGGCTGGCTGCAATCCTGTGGACCGTAGCCCGCCAGGCTCCTCTGTCTGTGGGATTTTCCAGGCAAGAGTACTGGAGCGGGTTCCCATGCCCTCCTCCAGGGGATCTTCCTGACCCAGGGATTTAACCCAGGTCTCCCACACTCCTGGCAGATTCTTTACCAGCTGAGCCCCCAGTTGGATCTGGCAGTTGATAGATTTTTGGTTCCTCCCCTTCCCCAACCCAGGACCTGACTGCCCCCTCTCCCTGCCCTGCCCTCTGTTCCTCACGGTTTCTGGGAAATGGAAAGTGGCTCCTCCGTAACAGCACATAAAGTATGGGGTCAGAGGTTACCCCAGAACTAGACACGTGATAACTTGATGCCAAGGTACACTGTGATTTGGAAAGTTTCAGTGTGATGTTCATCTCAGAAATATTTGAAACTCTTCATATCTTAGAAATGAGCATCAGATGGGAAGAAGTCCAAAAGTCTGAGTCCGTGCCTTGACGGTGAGATAGCAGAGCCTTATGAGCCAGCGGATGGGGAAGGTGAGAAGTGACGCGCCACTGAGGACTGCTGTCTGTGTGTCTCCTGGAAAAAGTTTCCAGTAGAGCACACACAAGCACTGAACGCGAAGGAAGAGGGCTGTATGTGAAGACAGGAGCTCTTTCCCGGTGGCTCAGAGGGTGAAGAGCCCGCCTGCTGTACAGGAGACCTGGGTTCAGTCCCCGGGTCAGGAAGATCCCCTGAAGAAGGAAATGGCAATCAGCTCCAGTATTCTTACCTGGGAAATCCATGGAGACAGGAATTCATGGGGTCGCTAAGAGTCAGTCACGATGGAGTGACTAACACTTCACTCACTTTGCAAAAATAGAAACGCAGTCTCCTTTTCCGTGGAGGTCAGCATTTCCCCCTCTGGGCTCCTGTGCTTGTTCTGGGCAATGCTCTTGAGTGTTGCAGGTGAGAAAGGGTCCTGTGGTTTAAGGAACGGGAGTCTGGCTCTCACTCAGAAATGCACGTTTTCTCTGAGGGCGTCAGAGACCTGCAGAAGTCTGATCATCTTTAACTTAGCCAGCCAGTCACTGCTCCCAGAGATGCAAGGCTTTTTGGAATAGCTTTTGGGAAGTTAATGAAGTAGGGATGTTTTTTAAATGAAATTTAAGCAATGGACTTTGAGATATACAAGGAGTTCCTTGTGGTACAAAATGACACTATAATCTCTTCATTTTGAGATGATTTAAAAATCATTTCCTCATGTTCTATTGTCTAAACTTACCAGCCAGGGAAATGAACGCCTTTGTATGAAGCGGCAGAATTGAGAACAAAGCTTTTCTTCCATCTTTGGGCTTCTGCTTCCATGTCGCAACAGGACTTGTGTGAGGATATTTAAGTGAAAATGTGGGGTCTTTGAGAGTTTTTTCTGTGTATGCTTAAGGTCAGCATGCTCATGGCTGTGTCTTCAACTGCTGAGCAGGGCGAGACGGGAGGTGGATGGTCTTTCTGTTAATTGAGGCTGGGACAACATAAAATCCATGTATAAAAAGTGTCCTGCTCCACAGAGTCCCACTGAACACAGAACCCAATTCCAGATAGATGGTAAGTCTAATTTTAAACCTGAAGGTTCTAGAAAATGAAATGGCAGAGAATACACGTTTAAACAGAGGAGGAAAAGCACCAACCAGAAAAAGGAGAAGATGAGCATCTTGGAGCACAGTAAAATCAAGAGCTTCTCTCCATTAAGGCCCTGAGAGGGGGAGGCGAGGCGGGGGTGAGGGGCGATGGTGCGCGCGCTGAAGGACTTGCGTCCAGAGCAAAAGAACTCCCACAGAGCAGTCACGAGAAAACGGTCCCCGGGAGAGCAGGCAGTGAACCCGCATACTTGGTACAGGAAAGTGCAGAATCGCACAATAAACAGGGGAAAGTGTGGGGCCTCAGTCATCATCAGGGGAGAAAGAAAATTAAAAACACCTGGTTCCGGACTGGGGCAGCCGCTATGGAAACCCCTCAGTAACAACCCTGGGACCCAGCAGTTCTGCTCCGAAAGGCCTGCCCAGAAGAAACAGGCGCCCACCTGTCCCAAAAGCCAGGCGTTGGACACAGTGTCCTGAGCCGGAAACAGCCCACCTGCTCCCCTGGGCAGCGTCCCATGTCTGTGTTGCCCCACAGCGCAGCCGTGTGCAACGTCGTGTGAAAAACCTGCTACGTGTGATAGAAATGCGATTTTCTGATTCCATGTATGTTGAGTTTCCCTGGTCACTCAGCTGGCAAAGAATCTGCCTGGAATGCCGGAGACCTGGGTTTGATCCCTGGGTGGGGAAGATGCCCTGGAGGAGAGCATGGCAACCCCCTCCAGTACTCTTGCCTGGAGAATCTCGTGGACAGAGGAGCCTGGCGGGCTATAGTCCATGGGGTCTCAAAGAGTGACTAACACTCTCAGTTTCGCATGCTGGGTTGGCCTGAAAGTTTGTTCGGGATTTTCTATAACAGCTTACAAAAAACCAGAACAAACTTTTTGGCCAGCTCAATATATAAAGTTGAATAAAAGGCAAAACTCGTCAATACTGCTTTCGGGGGAGGATGGCTGCCTGGAAGAGGCCCCGGGGTTCTGACTGTTGGTCGGGCTGTGCACACACCAGGAGGGCCTCATGGGACGGGGCCTAGGGCTGTGCACACTCCACGAGGGGCTCCGGGATGGGGTGGGGTGTGATCACACCAGGAGGGGCTCCAGGATGGGGTGGGGTGTGATCACACCAGGAGGGGCTCATGGGAC
>SJYF01000082.1:418280-446723 GCA_006410515.1 Procapra przewalskii | reverse complement strand
CCCCGCCTGCACCCCGCCTGCATCCCACCTGCACCCCGCCTGCACCCCGCCTCTGGCCTCCTCGTGTGGCTGCCTCCTGCCCGTGCCTGCCTGCCTGCCTCTCCTCTGCTTATAAGGAAACCAGTCATCGGATGTAGGTCCTACCCTGACCCAGGGTGACCTCATCTTAACTAATGATGTCTGCAAACACCCTGTTTCCAAGTCAGGTCTCATTCTGAGGATCTGGGTAGAATGTCATTGGGTTGCTATATTCAACCTAGAATACAAACCTAACCACTTCGTTATTTAGGTACGACTCTTTAACTGATTGCAGGTTTCCATGTATGTTACCTCCCAAACAAAATAATCTGATAAGATATATCTATAAGAATATCTAAGATAGCATATTCAAAAGCAGAGACGTTACTTTGCCAACAAAGCTCCGTCTAGTCAAGGCTATGGTTTTGCCAGTGGTCATGTATGGATGTGAGAGTTGGACTGTGAAGAAAGCTGAGTGCTGAAGAACTGATGCTTTTGAACTGTGGTGTTGGAGAAGACTCTTGAGAGTCCCTTGGACTGAAAGGAGATCCAACCAGTCCATTCTGAAGGAGATCATCCCTGGGTGTTCTTTGGAAGGAATGATGCTAAAGCTGAAACTCCAGTACTTTGGCCACCTCATGGAAGAGTTGACTCATTGGAAAAGACTCTGATGCTGGGAGGGATTGGGGGCAGGAGGAGAAGGGGACGACGGAGGATGAGATGGCTGGATGGCATCACCGACTCTATGGACATGAGTTTGGGTGAACTACGGGAGTTGGTGATGGACAGGGAGGCCTGGTGTGCTGCGATTCATGGGGTCGCAAAGAGTCAGACACGACTGAGCAACTGAACTGAACTGAAGCTATATCTTAAAAATTGGGGTGGTGATGGTGCTATGTATTTGTGCATTTCAAGAAGAGCTTTTAAGAAATCCAGATGGGAACTGGTGTCTTTGGAGTATTTACTGCTTGTAGGCACCTTCACCTGTGTTCTCTCATTTAATTAGGTCAGCGTGAAGTGAAACTCGCTCAGCCGGGTTCCACTCTTTGCTACCCCATGGACTATACAGTCCATGGAATTCTCCAGGCCAGAATACTGGAATGGGCAGCCTTTTCCTTCTCCAGCTGATCTTCCCACCAGGAGTCGACTCGGGGTCTCCTGCGCTGCAGGCGGACCCTTCACCGACCGAGCTGTCCTTGCAGTGGCTAAGAGGCACCATGGTTGTCACATATGAAGTGCCCTGCAACCTTGCTTCCTTTTACTGTGCTTTTTCTTTCCTGGCTTTTTTGGAGGTGTGTGCATGCTCTTTTTGTCATGACTGCCAGAGAGGCTTTAGGGGTAGATGTATAGCAGATGTCCTGTCTTTGTGTAAAGATGTTGTTATTCATGGGTGTACCATTAAGAATTGCATGCAGCTGTATACAATAGAAAATCTCAAATAACAGCAGATTAAATAAGAGCACTTGTTTCCTTTCCACGTGAACAGAATACAAAGGGAGAAGGCAGGGTTTATGGAGCGTTTCTACAGAACAAGGATTTCAGGAACAAGCTCTCTGCTATACCGTCCAAGCCCATGGCTGCCATGCATAGTCCCCTCGGCCCCAGAATGGCTGCTGAAGCTCCAGCCCTCGGGTTGGTGTTCTGTGCCACCCAAAGGGCAAAAAAGGCACCTCTCTTTAAGCAGTGTTTCAGGAAGTCCATGTAACCCTTCGCCTGTATCTCATTTATCTCACGACCACACTTTCAGTTCAGTTCAGTCGCTCAGTCGTGTCCGACTCTTTGCGACCCCATGAATCACACGCAGCACGCCAGGCCTCCCTGTTCATCACCAACTCCTGTTAGTGCTGGAGAAATATTTTCCTTCAGTATGGATCTCAGTGTGCCCAGCTAAAATGAGGATTCTGTGACCAAGGCGGGAAGAAGCTGGTGCTCAGTTGGTAACCGGCATTGTCTGGTGTATGTAAGCATGGGATTATGGTCTGCAGGGCACTGCGGTCAGAGGGTCTGATCTGGGAAGTGAGCCATGCCTGGAGCTGTGTTTCCAGGGTATAAACATCCTGCTTTAGAACGAGCCTTGCATATGATTTTTCTAACAGCTCGTGCTTAAGTAGAGAGCCGCCTGCGAATAAGGCACAGCGGCTGCTTCCGTCCACCTCCGTGACTCACACCCAGGCTGGGCTGGGACCCGCTGCGCACAGAGCCTCTGTCCGCAGCCCAGAGCCCGTGCCCATGTTGATGGAGACCGCTGGCTGGAGGCTGCACGTTAGGGACACGTTTGCTCTGAGCCATCGTCACAGTTAATTAGCTAGTTAGCTAAAGCCTTGGTAAAACCCTGATGCTGGGGAAACCGAGGGCAAGAGAAGGGACCGCATAGGATGAGGTGCTTGGATGGCATCACTGACTCAATGGACATGGGTTTGAGCAAGCTCCGGGAGATAGCGAGGGGCAGGGAAGCCTGGCGAGCTGCAGCCCATGGGGTCACAAAGAGTCGGACGTGACTTAGCGAGTGAATACCCCCACCAACAAGTGATACAAGCTTGTATTCCAGAGAGCTCGATCTGGAGAAGAGCCAAGTGGCTGGCAGTTTAGGCAGGAGCAGGGCAGGGGTCGGGGGGTTGTGAAGGGTCTCTTGGGGCCCGAGGAAGTGACCAGGGGCTTTGAAGGGTGGACGACGGCCAGCCTCAGCCCAGGAGCAGGAATTCCAGCCTCCCTGGAGCTGGCTGGGGGCGTGAGTGAGGCGGGGACGCAGGCCTGGACAGCTTATGATATAAAACATTGTTTGAATTAAGTTCCCTCGTTTATCATTCTGATTAACACAGAACATTTATAAACCACAGCCTCTGGAAAAGTGGCACAAAATGCATTACACCGTGTCCTCCGCAGCCTCTTCCTGATGAAATATACGAGGAGCCCAAGATCAAAGGCACAGCCGTCCGGGCGCCGGCTCGTCTCGGGGCCTGATGGGGCAGGGGCGGCCTGGGGCGGCCCGCGCCCTCCCGTGCCTGCCGGCCTGCCTGGTGCGGCTGTCTTCCTCCTGAGCACATCTGGTCCTCGGGTCTGTCCCTCTCCCGGCTCCTGGGCTGGCTCCAAGCCCGTCTTTGTTCTTCAGCAGGGCTCCGTCCATCTGTCACCAGAAGCCTCATGTCATTATCTGACTTAGACACCAGCGTCGCCGATGTCCCCGGGGCGGGGGGTGGGGGGACCCACGGAGACCAGAACAGCAGATTTGATGGTGAACCGGGGGACAGGCCAAGGTTTGTCCCTAGGCGCCTGTTGCCTCCGTTTGGGTGACTTATGCGTGGATTGGCCTGGAGCTGCCAGCACAAGCCGTCTGCCTCCAGCTTCCAAAAGGTGAAGCGGAGGTGTTAGCCACTCAGCCTTGCAACCCTCTGCACTGTAGCCAGGCTCCTCTGTCCATGGACTGCTCCAGGCAAGAATACTGGAGTGGGTAGCCATTCCCGGCTCGGGGGATCTTCCTGATCCAAGGATCGAACCTGCATCTCCTGCCTTGGCAGGTGGATTCCTTACAGCCAGAGCCACCTGGGAAGCTCGCTGTCTGGACACAGCGTGTCCGCTTTCCTCGAGGACATGGGCTGAGCTAGTGACAGAGTCCCCACCAAAGAGCTCGAGACAGGTCACAGCTGGCGAGACCAGAGCCCCATACTGCAGGTGTGAACGCTCCCTGCCTCTTCCCCGCACCGCTTCTGTTCATCTGTCCATCATCTTGATTCTGCCTTATTTCTAGAACCTTATTTCTAGCCTCTCTCTCAGAAATGGGCAAGGAAGGGAAGCCGTATGAGTGAAGCTGATCCCGTTGAGCACAATTAGCCCCCAATATCACACACCCGTCCCTCGGGAGCTGAGAAAGGAAGGCTTTATGGGTTTAAGAAGCCCTGCAGTCTCGGGAGTTGTCCAGGACATGTATCCTGANNNGGCGGGGGGGGGGTGACTCTGCAGAATGGCTGACAATGCGCTTCTCACCAAGGTGGCCGCAGCCGGGCGCCTCTGACGAAAGCTGCCCCGTGGACGCCAGATCAGGGCGACGCAAAGAAGCAGACGGCGCTCGCTCCGCCACCGCTGCTCCCAGCACTGGCCCTCGACTCCGCGGGCAGCGCCCTCCCGGGGCCTCAGGTCTGAGGGTGCCAGCTGTGTGGGGGAAGCGTTCGCGCTTCTAACCGGCGAGTGGCAGCTGGTGGCCGCTGGCGGGCCTGCTGGTTTTCCCTTTCCCTGGGAGGAAGTGACAGTTGAATGCCTGGCATTTCACATGGCCTATTTTCTCCGTGGGAAATTTTTTAAAATACCCATTAAGGCTGGTTTGTATATGGAACACAGGGCGTAACACAGCCCTCAAATGAGTATCATTATCTGCATCTGTGAACTGACAGCCCTCTGGGCATGGCCGGCCAGCCAGGTCCTCCAGCCTCGGGCGTGGGCACAGCCCAGCCCTCCTCTCCCCTGCTCGGCCTCTCCCGGAAAAACCTCACCAAGCAGATGTGATCAGAGCCCCTTTGAGACCTTGGGAAGGGAAGGAAGGAACTTGGGAGTGAAGCCGCCCCTGAGATGCCTGGGAGATGAGGATTTTTCTTAACCCTTTCCTAAGCCCATTCTCATGAAGTGATGGGACCAGATGCCATGATCTTTGTTTTCTGAATGTTGAGCTTTAAGCCAACTTTTCACTCTCCCTTTTCACTTTCATCAAGAGGCTTTTTAGCTCCTCTTCACTTTCTGCCATAAGGGTGGTGTCATCTGCATATCTGAGGTTATTGATATTTCTCCTGGCAATCTTGATTCCAGCTTGTGTTTCTTCCAGTCCAGCGTTTCTCATGATGTACTCGGCATACAAGTGAAATAAGCAGGTTGACAATATACAGCCTTGACGTACTCCTTTTCCTATTTGGAACCAGGCTGTTGTTCCGTGTCCAGTTCTAACTATTGCTTCCGGACCTGCATATAGGTTTCTCAAGAGGCAGGTCAGGTGGTCTGGTATTCCAATCTCTTTCAGAATTTTCCACGGTTTCTTGTGATCTACACAGTCAAAGCCTTTGGCGTAGTCAATAAAGCAGAAATAGATGTTTTTCTGGAACTCTCTTGCTTTTTCGATGATCCAGTGGATGCTGGCAATTTGATCTCTGGTTCCTCTGCTTTTCTAAAACCAGCTTGAACATCTGGAAGTTCACGGTTCACATATTGCTGAAGCCTGGCTTGGAGAATTTTGAGCATTACTTTACTAGCTGGAGAAACAGTGGAAACAGTGTCAGACTTTATTTTTGGGGGCTCCAAACTCACTGCAGATGATGACTGCAGCCATGAAATTAAAAAACGCTACTCTTTGGAAGGAAAGTTATAACCAACCTAGATAGCATATTAAAAAGCAGAGACATTACTTTACCAACAAAGGTCCGTCTAATCAAGGCTATGGTTTTTCCTGTGGTCATGTATGAATGTGAGAGTTGGACTGTGAAGAAAGCTGAGCGCCGAAGAATTGATGCTTTTGAACTGTGGTGTTGGAGAAGACTCCTGAGAGTCCCTTGGACTGCAAGGAGATCCAACTAGTCCATCCTAAAGGAAATCAGCCCTGGGATTTCTTTGGAAAGAATGATGCTAAAGCTGAAACTCCAGTACTCTGGCCACCTCATACGAAGAGCTGACTCATTGGAAAAGACTGTGATGCTGGGAGGGATTGGGGGCAGGAAGAGAAGGGGATGACAGAGGATGAGATGGCTGGATGGCATCACCGACTTGATGGGCGTGAGTCTGAGTGAGCTCCGGGAGTTGGTGATGGACAGGGAGGCCTGGCGTGCTGCGATTCATGGGGTCGCAGAGAGTCGGACACGACTGAGCGGCTGAGCTGACTGAAGCCCGTTCTGAGGTTGGAGCGAGGGAGGCGGCTACATGCAGATGCGGGTGGCTGTTCCTTAGAGACAGCCCAAAATATTGAAGAAAACAGCCTTGTGTTTTGGTGATTAAAAAAAATTTTCAAGTCAGCCAGACTGTCACAGGCTTCCTTCAGCGGCCACAGAGGTTGTTGAGAATAGACTCATGACCTCGTGTCTCCCAGAGCCCGGGAGCGCCAAGTCACCCAGTCCCGGGACGGCAGCAGGAGACCAGACACCACCCATCCCGCTTGTCCCTGACTCGCGAAAACTTGGTGAAACGGGGAGAAGCTGGAGAGCCGCTTGGCCAGTCTCTGGACAGCCCCTCTTCACTGCGGCCTGGCTTCCTGAGACGATGAAACGCCCCGCTCCCTTGTAAGAGAGTTTCCGTGTCCTCCGCCTTCGGAGGGAACTGCATCGCGTGGCAGGAAGTAACCGTCCGTCCAGGAACTGGAAGTTCCACAGAGAAAACTCAGGCCGATCTTGCTGTTCAAGAAAGATGGCTTCTTCGTCCCTGAAATTTTAGATGAACTGAACTGTCCAGTAAACGAAATCTTAGGGCTGCAGTCTTCAGACCTAACAGAGCCAACTCGAGAAATACCCGAGTGCTTGAGGCCCATGAGCTAGCGTTTTCTTGGTAATGACTTTGCGGTTCAACTGTGTCTTTAAACTGCTGATGCTCAGCTGTGTTCCCTGAATTAAAACTCGGCAAAGATTTGAAACTGAGTTCAGAGTCCACGTCAAGAAATAGTTCTGTAAAAATCCACTTAATGAGAGTCACGGCAACGCATCGGCTTGCTGTTGCTCAGTCCATCGGTGTATCGGCAGCGTGAATCCTGAGTGGATGTGGATGGAAGCCCCTGAGACCTGATGTGACGCAGAAAGCCTGGCCTCGGGCAGGGGCGTGAGGCAAGTGTCCAAGGGCCAGCTCGAGGGCAGTGTCCAGCCCCTGAGTCACAGGCCAGCTTGTCCGGCTACCCTTGGAAGGTCTGAAAGCCCTTCCTGGTGATTCTGCCCTTGTGATGCTTTGGAGGAGGAGCAGGAGAAAGGATGTTCATTGGAAGGACTGAAGCTGATGCTCCAATATCTTGACCACCTGATGCAAAGAGCTGACTCCTTGGAAAAGGCCCTGAGGCTGGCAAAGACTGAAGGCAGAAGGAGAAGGTGGTGACAGGATGAGATGGTTGGATGGCATCACTGACTCGATGGACATGAGTATGGGCAGACTCCGGGAGATAGTGGAGGACAGGGAAGCCTGGCGTGCTGCAGTCCACGGGGTCACAAAGAGTCAGACACGACCTGGAGACTGGGCAACAAGGAGAAAGGGGCGTGCGCTTGAACTCAGTGCCTCTAGGAAGGTGTTCTCTGAGTCCTGGCCCCCTGTGGCTATTTAAATGGATTAAAATAAACAAAGATTCAGGTCCTCAGTAGAACTCACTGCATTTCAAGTGCTCTGCACATAGCTGGCGGTTAGTTCAGAGGGCGCTGCGGTGGGTCCCCGGGGCTGATGGACAAAGCCCGTCTCCTTGTCCATGATGAGAATCTTCCGGGGTGAAGGCTGTGCTTCCCTGTGGAAATGTCCCTGTGTGCAGAGCATGCTGTCTTCTGAGCTCCAGTTAGACTCTGTGAAATGGCATCCATTTGGCTGTCGAATGCCGTGGGCTTGATCAAGAATAACAGAAAAATAGCCTCCCGGAACAAACGGAACGTTCGAATTGCGCGTGTCGTTGAGGCTGAATAAAATCCAAGCCTGTTTTAACTTCTCTGGAGTAGCTGATGGTGAAGGCGAGGGCCGCCCCGGCTCTGAAGTGCGGCTTTGTGGGAACTGCGTCGGCAGACTCCCCCTGCCGATGTCCCGATGGGGACAGCCATCAGGTCTCCCCTGGCCTCCTTCCCTGATGTCACACTGTTCCCCTCTGGTGGAGTTCAGGGGTGCCTGGCTGGCTACTCCAGGAGTGGAAAAGGGAATCCGGAGGTTGGACATGGACGGAGTCCCTGCGGTTTCCTGCACCCTGTGTTCACAGGCACTGGTGGCAGCGTGTTAACAGCAGTGAAACTGGAAGTAACCCAAATGCGCAGGAACTGGGGGCTGGTTAAATACAAGTGGTGCAGCCTTATGGTGAAATATCTTGCCGTGTCACGTGACACTGCTTTGCAGTTAACAACATCGAGCAATGCTTGATAGGAACGGATTAAAAAGAGTTAAAAAGAAAAGAGACCAATCTGTTTATATGATTCTTAAGAAAACACGCAAATCCACACACTGTCTTTTTTGAATGAAGCATACCCCAAGTATATAATTTTCCTTTCTATTTTAACTAATGATTTTATTTACATAAGTGAACATGTAAACAAACAATTGAAAATTAATAATGGTGACTAATAATATTTTATGATAAGCTGCACATTAAGAAAGAAATAAGGCTGTAAGCAGAGAGGCTGCCAGACGCCAGGAAGCGAACGTGGAGCACCGCCTGGGGAGCACGGCCTCTCGGGAGGCGCCTGTGGGGAGCACCGAGCGGCGTGGGCGAGGAGGCCGCGCTGCAGGAAGGACACCCTTCCCCCTGCCTGCCCCCTTGGACTCCGCAGACAGGAAAGAGGCAGGAATGCAGTTTCTGCCTCCTCTGCTGCATTTAATCAGTCGAACAAACACCAGCTGCTTGGGAATCTTCCAGTCTGAAAGGGAGGTCCGAAACCCAGCCTTCCTGCAAGTAACGCTGGACCTCTTCGAGTCCCTGACAGACATCCACGCAGCGTCCCTCCCCACCCATCGTCCACCTCCACCACGTCCTGCGTGTAGGAGCATCCCACCTCATCTCGAGCGTCAGCCAGGGCTCCTCGTGTGAACATCAGCCCACTTCTGTCTTTGCTAAATGAAACAAGACTCTGGAATCAAATGTGTCTCTGTGTGTCTCTGATTTGTTCTCAGATAGTCCTCTAAACTTAGCCATGGATTTTTTTTTTTAGGAGACAGCCGTTGAGAACTGGCAAGGGTTCACATAATTAAGATGCTTCTTGGGTTCCTAGGCTGATTCCTCCTCAGACTGAGGCACTGGAGCTAACTAAATCCTTCATTAGAACAAAAATTATTTGGTGCTTTCAAAAATGCTGTAAAAGCTCATCTCATAGAGAGGAGATGGGTGCTTGCCGGCGGTTAGGGGCGGGGAGGGCTGGCTCTGGGGGCAGAGGGCTCAGGGGCTTCCTTGCGTGAATGTGGCCACAGAGCTACACACACAAGTGAGTCCGTGCAAGTGCTGGTGAAACCCACGCAGCAGCTTTGTACCCGCACCCACCCCCGGGCTTTGACCCTGCCCTGCAGCTTGGTAAGGGCGCCGTCATTGGAGGGAGGCTTCCCAGGTGGCGAGTGGTAAAGGGTCCACCAACCAGTGCCGGAGACGCGGGAGGCGTGGGCTGTAAGACACAGATGATGGTCGATTTCTTTCCTTGGGGAGTCAGGTTGACTTTAGGAAAGGAAGACGAATGCTATATCCTTGGAGAAACACCCATGAGCTCCCGAGTACAGAGTATCAGAGAGGTGCAGGAATATGTGGGGGGCTGTGTCTTGCCCCCACCGCTTGCTCTGTCCTGTAGGAGGGTGAGGGGCTCTCCAGCCTTGCTGAATGTGTCCTAAGGGTCTTCTGTCTCTGGTGCCGGTTCTTTATCTTGATGAAACCCCAGGCTTCTCAGGTGGCTCTAGGGGTAAAGAACCCGCCTGCAGTGCAGGAGACGCAAGAGGAGCGCGTTCGGCCCCTGGGTCGGGAAGATCCCCTGGAGGAGGGTGTGGCCACCCACTCTAGTGTTCTTGCCTGGAGAATCCCACGGACAGAGGAGCCTGCAGGGTCCAGCCCACGGGGTCGCAGAGTCAGGCACGGCTGGAGTGAGCGAGCACACACGCTCGAAGCCCATTCTGTTCTGATGGATAACACTTACCTCCACAGTTGGACCACGCTGTCAAACTCGGCTTGGCTGGCAGAAAGGTTCTTACGGGTTCTCTGCCCAGCTAGGCGAGATTCTGTCATCATTAAATGTGAAGAGGCAGACTCTTAAAAAAAAAACAAAAAACTATATAAATCTCTAGCAGCAAGGCTAAATAAGCCATAATCTACTTATATTAGGAAATGCTTAAATCAGAGGAGTTCGGTCTCTCTGTAACGACGTGGCCAGGTCTCCAAGATGTGTCATCTGAGGAAAAGAGCAAGCCACCGAGGGAAGAGTGAAACATGACGGAGTCCACGTGAAAACCGGGTAGCAAGTAAGCTCAGAGAGAGAACAGTCAGACCCCTCTCCTCTCGACAGATGCACGAGTAGCTTGCCTCTGGGGAAGTGAGGAGACAGACCAGCTTCAGTGGTAACAGTGAGAGAAGCCTTAAACACTGTCTACAAGATTTGGGTTATAGAAGTGAACTCACATCTACGCCATCCAGATTGCCACGGACCCCAGCTGAATTTATTTGGCGATAGTTCAGCCGGTTCACGAGCCCATTCGAGGGACAGCTGTTGTGTCTGGTGATGAAGGGGCTTGTCTGCAGCGTCTCCAGTCCAGCAGCCTGCTGAGAAGGCATCCACACGAGATCGCTGTGCGGCGCGGGGTCCTCCAGCCGCCAGCAAAACGGAAGTCTTAATTAAAAGCTATAATATAACCAGCATCTCCTTACTTTGTAATAGCCTCTGTACATCGCCATCATCTCAGGAAAACGTGACATTTATTCATTACAGTTTTCAAATTCCAAAAGAATCTTTGATGGTTTAGTTTGAAATTCTGACATTAAAATAAGATGCTTTAAATATGCAAGTATTCAAACCACAAAAGTGAAAGTGTTAGTCGCTCAGTCACGTCCGACTCTACAGTCCACGTCCATGGATTATAGCCTCCAAGGCTCCTCTGTCCATGGGATTCTCCAGGCAAGAATACTGAGTGGGTTGCCGTGCCCTTCTCCAGGGGATCTTCCCTGACCCAGGGATCAAACCTGGGTCTCCTGCGTTGCAGGCAGATTCTTTACCGTCTGAGCCACCAGGGAAGCCCCCAAACCACAAAGTCTAAATATTATTCATCAAAAAGATAAGGAATATCCTGATTAGCTTGGAGAAGGAAATGGCAGCCCACTGCAGCGTTCTTGCCTGGAAAATTTCATGGACAGTGGAGTCTGGCAGGCCACAGTCTGTGGGGTTGCGAAGAATCGGAAACAACTGACACACACACACACACACACACACACACACACACACACACACACATCCTAATTAGTTATCAGTTTCTTCATTTCATCTCAAAGACTGTTTATAGTACGCCTACTGTGTGCAGGTGGTGTGTGAGCAGGCTGGTCCTGGAGCCTGAGAAGGACTGTTAGAGGCTTGCTTGCCCAACACATGATGTCCAATGTAATGGTTAGAATCGTACCCTGGTTATGTAAAATCACCTTCATCTGATGATCTGGTTTGGATAGTACTCTCAGGTTAACAAAAAGTTTTAAGTAGAAATTTTTTAAGTCATAGAGTTTTTGTTTTTTTTAAAAAACAAAAAGCCTGCTTCCCAAGAAGTTTAAGATCGCAAAAACAATGCTGGACTCACTCTTGGAGCAGAGGTTTTGACGTTGTTTGTGTGGGTGACATTTAGGCCCAAGCCTGGCTCACAAGTGTGGTTCATGAGAACACGTCAGATGGTGAGAGCAGGGGCCTTCCTGGTGCTTAGAGGGAGCAGCTTGAAGCAGCCTCGCTGCTCTGGGCAGCTGAGCAAGGCCCAGCCCAGGGCTTCACTGAACAACAGTCTTTTCCAGAAGCTGCTGCACCCTGAACTGCAGCCCTCAGTGTGGCCGCTTCCATCCTCTGAGAAAGCTGTGGGGCAGTGACGCCAGGGTGACCTCCTGCCAAAAGCCTGCCATCATTTCACTCACCAGATTAAAAGGGCTTCTGAAGGGATGTCCGTTCGAATAAAAACATCTTCATCAGAGAGCATCATTGATTGCCTCCCTCCTGGGGAAGGAGGGCTTCTGACTTCTCTAGAGGCTCCACATTGCGCGTTCCTAGATGAGTCTCCATCCTGGAAGCCTGCGATTTAAAACTCGTCTGGAGTACGCCTTCTGGATACTTACAGATAATCAAGATGTCCCGGAAATGCACGGCTCATCAGCCTCAAAACACTGTGCACTGGAGACCCACGGGTTTACTTTGGATATATTACAATGTGATGGTGATGACTTTGAAAAGTCCTGGTAGAAATGCTGAGAAATTTTCCAATGATGCTGCTACATTATAAAACTAAGATAGGAAAAGCAGGCTAGTAGATGCTTCCAATAGAACTTGAAATTCTCCTGTGCTATTCTTTCCTGAGAGGTCTAGATTTAGGCGTCTAGGCTAGACTTCGTCAGTGCCTATGGAAATTGGTTTAGACAGAAACGTTTCTTCTCCCGCAAAGGTGTAGCAAAGAGCATCTGAGCAGAGCGTTTCCCACGTTCATTATAAGATAATGTCAGGCTTGTGACATATGACAGCGGGTTTCACACTCCACTTAATGAGAGGTTGCCAGTGCCTGGAGAAATAAAAAGTAAGGTTTGCACGTATTGCACGAAATGAAAAAAATGTTGCCAGCCTGGGCGTAGTGCAGCTTCGGTGTGTAGACCAGCCGCGTGTCTGTGGCAACGAGTGTGGCCGGACTTGCCATCACTTTTGTGTGGGTAACTGTGGGGTATCCCCAGTGAGCAGGGCGGAAAGTGTGCTCTGTCCAAGACCTGCAGGTCCCTCTCACACGCATGTGTTGGCAGTTCATGGCATGTGAGATGAGAAATGGCTTTAGAGGATGCTGAGACAGATTTCCGCATACAGGTGGCCTTGCCATCCCAGGAGAACCTATTCTGTTCGTCTCTTTTCTCCTCTTGCTTTGGTTTCCAGGAAGCCTGGAGACAATGTTAATACTTAATTGCCAGCCTTGGTTCTGATCCAGTGGCAAATTCCGCCCTGTGCTTTAGGAAATCTCTTTTATGACTGATGAGCATGTTAGGGTTGGAAGTCGTCCTCCCTTGTATTCGTCCTGACATTTCTCAGGTTGCAAAGCCCTTTCCCATTTGTTCCCTGAGTCCCACTCCCCGTCTAGGACATTGGCTTATTTCTGCCTCGTAAATAAATGCCATGACTTTTCCAAGGCTGCTGACTTGTGTCAAGGCTGGATTCCGAACCCTGTAGAGGCTGTTAGAGGAGAGGCGTCGGGTGTGAGGCAGCTCCCGTTCTCAGGGGTGGTCGCCAGGCAGGAGGTGGGGTTGCGGTCACTGTCCTGCCACCGTGGGCCCGGTCCTTGGCTGCGCGTGGATTTTAGGGTGTGAGGACTCCTGGTCTCCTCCCACCTTGTCCAGAAAGGCAGCCCCCATCCTGCACCTTCCCAGGTGAGAGCCTGGAGGAGGAAGCCCGGGTCTTCCTGAAAAGTGAAGCGAGTCCCCGTGTGCCACAGCGAGAGATTGATGTGATGGCCAGCTAGCAGGACAGCTGCCTGGGGCCGCCGTGCGCCCGGGCTCGGGGCCCGCGTGGGAGCTGCCAGGCTGGATTTATCTCTCGCTGATGGTTGACGCCGTCCTTCTGTGGGGACGATGGGCTGTCCTTCCCCCTGGCCTCCACGCTGCCCTCCACATGGTGGGACACAGCCTGTACTGTCCGTCCTGGGGACTTTGGGTTAGCGCTGACACCAGCCTGTGCCCGTGATATTCGGTCCAGCGTCCTGGGATGTTGGGAGAACTGGTAAGAGGTGAAGCCCCCGCTTCAGACCACGTTCACAGCTGCTCCCAGCCAGGAAAGTAACCGCCCAAGGAAGGTGTTGGTTCCTCTGACCCCGAGAGACATTTCCAAATAAACTAGTGCCCTGCCTCAGGCACAGACACACACGTGCGCCTGGAACGGCTCAGGCACTGGCTCAGTATTTGTGGGGAAGCCTTGTAAAGCAAAGGCTCCCCGCCTTCACGTCCCTGCCGGCCTCAGGCTCACCCGCAGGGCGTGGTGAAGCCTGTCCCTGGAGTTTAATTCAGCTGGTCTGGGGAGGGGCTCCATGAGTTAGTTTCTAGCAAGTTTGGGGTCATGATGACGCCCCCTAGAGACCGTACTCCAGACAGCACCACCTAAAGCAGACGTGGGGGGCCTTGTCCTGTAAGGGCCGATTAGTGCTTTAGCCTTGCGGGTCATTAGGGTTCCCTCACTCAGCTCGGCCATTGTGGCTGCAGAGGAGATGTCAAGGGATGAGCGCAGCTGTGTTCCAGTAAAACTTTATTCGTAAAATCAGTGGTGGTCTTGCTTCAAAAAAAATGTGTTGCGAATATTAAAAAAAAAAAAATTTTAATGTTAGGAACCAGAGCCTCGTTCTGAGTGAATTTCTGAAAGCTCTCAGATGGGAACCAGTGTTAAAGTCTTGGCATTGGTCGAATCTCAAGACTTTGAAGATCACTAGCATCTGTGTGTGTGAGTGTGTGTGTGTGAGTCCTTCAGTCGTGTCCGACTCTTTGTGACACTATGGACTATAGCCCGCCAGGCTCCTCTGTCCATGGGATTTTCCAGGCAAGAATACTGGAGTGAGCTGCCATTCCCTTCTCCAGGGGATCTTCCCGACCCAGGGACTGAACCCCGGGCCTCCTGCACTGCAGGCAGACGCTTTACCGTCTGGGACGCACATGGTGCTTGGGAATCCGTGCTGCTTTGGGTGTGTGTCTGGTCTTACCTGTGTTTCTGGAAAACTTGTCCAAAAGGAAGCGGCCCAAACTCTGCCGACTGGGTGCAGAGTCGCTGGGTTCAGCCTCACGCGCACACCCTGACGCTGGGCCCGGGGGACCCGCACGACCATGTGGTCTGAGCCACTCTGCTCGCCTGGGGCACCTCGATGCGCTTGGTGGCTCTGGCTCCAGATGAGGCGGTTCTGGTGGAAGGCCCGACGTGTGCAGGTCACACCTGGAAAGAGAGGAGGTGCGGGTGTCTGGCGCCCGGCCCAGAACAGGAGCCCCACCGTCACAGGGCATCAGAGGACGGGGCCCAGGCGGGTGGCCTGGACCGTCGCCGCGGGGATGGGAGGGCAGGCCTGAGCGTGGTCCTCTCGTGACTGACGGTCTGCGCACCGCTTCCCCCTGCAGGACCCAAGGAGCAAGCACAAGTTCAAGACCCACACGTACGGCAGCCCCACCTTCTGCGATCACTGCGGGTCCCTGCTCTACGGCCTCATCCACCAGGGGATGAAATGTGACAGTGAGTATGCTTTCTGTCCTTGCAGCGCTCCCCGGGGGCCAGCAGGGCGCGGTGATGCTCAGGAAGTGGGTAGATTTCATTCAGATATGGACTCAGTTACAAAAGTACAGAATCCCTCCACTGGCGAGGTTCTAGTTTCCTATATGGCTTCCCTGCCTAATTATGAACCCGGAAAAGCACCCGATTTCACGCAGTCGGTGCTGCCCCCAGTTTTTCATGGTAGGAATCTCCAATCACTGTTAAATGCAGGCTGGTCAGACCCCCCCCCCAAGCAAATGCCACGTGCTGAAAGAAGACACCCACCCCCGATTCCACATTTGGCTCAGCGTCACGATGAGCTGAGCGTCCACACTCATTATCCGCCCGTGCCTCCAATTAGTGGGTGGACTGTGGGAAATCCAGTGGGCTCTCCTTGGAGCCAAAACCACAGTGAAAATAGGAACAGGATCCTGCTTTAAGTTCCCTCATCTTGCGTAATTATGGGCAGATCAGGTCCTAGCAGGCCGGTGAGAGGTGAAATCGCGGAAGACACCCGCCCTCTCCCCTTCTCCCTTCGTGTTCTGTGTGTGTGTGTGCGCCAGCTGCAGGAGGCGAGAAGGACATCTATTTTTTTCATGGAAACTCTTTGCTTCGATTAATCTCATGTAATGAGATTCCCCCAGGCTATTTATTTGTTTCAATGAAATTCTATGTTTAGGGCAGGAGAAGGTAATTAGAGAAGGTAATGATGCCTGTTTTTCTAGTAGGAAGAGTTTCGGCAGTCAGCAGGTTGTCGCTTGATAATGCTGCTGCTGTGGCCCACAGCCTCATCTGTCCCACATGGAGCAGACACACGCCTGCCTCATCTTCCCTCAGGATCCGTGGTAACCCTCCGCGGCTACAGGGGCCAACCGTGTACTTCTCTGGACGGGATCCGTGTCTAAGAGGACCCCGTGCGGTTGAAACCCACGTCGCTCAGGGTCAACTGTACATTGAAGGCAAACTGTGAACTTTATGGACGAAGCGGGTAGCTTCTCAGAACGCAGGCCTCACCTTGCCGAGCCCTGGACCCTAATAGCCTCGAGAAACCTCGGTGGTCAGGTGGTTTCCTATGCGTCCAGAGATTGTCAGATTCCAAAGAGACCAATTTCCGGGTTAGTGTGGGTTCTAAGTGCATTTGTAAATACACTTTTGACTGTTGAAAAACTTGGAGCAAAAGTGAAGACTCGGCTGTGTTAGGCACTCCACGTAGCAAGTTGAAGGTGCCCTTGAGACTGATGCCCGCTGCCTCCAGGGGCGGAACAAGCCACCTGTCTCCGCTGCATCCTCGTCCCGTGTCGGCCAGGACCGCGATCTGTGCCCTTAAACAGGGGTGCCAGTTTAAGGGGTACCCTTCTGCTCTTCTGAGTGGACCAGCATTGGGGGTGCTGCCAACTTTAACACAGGCCAGGAATGAATGCATCCTCGAGGCCGAGCTGAGTCTCCACCCAGCATCCCCAGCACCTTGGTTTGTAGTTGTGTTAGGATCAGAGGATGTTAATGGTTACCCAGGAATGTCCTAATAGTAAATAAGTGGTATAGATTTCAATTTATTAGCCAAATGTATTCTAATAAAATGCAGGAGATGAAAGTTAAGATGCGGGTTCAGTGGGTCGGGAAGACCCCCTGGAGGAGGAAATAACAGTCCACTCCAGCATTCTTGCCTGGAGGATCCCATGGACGGAGGAGCCTGGCGGGCTGCATCCTTGGGGTCACAGAGTCAGACACGACTAAAGTGACTTAGCAGGCACGCGTGCTAATAAATAACATGCCCCAGGTTTATATGTTAGGATTCTGCTTCAGATTCTGTTTATGGACTGTGTTCCCACCTGAAGCAGTGTGTTGCTTTGTGTCTTTAATTCTTTTTCTTGGAGTCCAAGGGGCTCTGGGCTGCTGTCTGTGTCTCTGGGCTGTTGTCTGGGGCTCTGGGCTGCTGGGAGGGGCTCTGGGCTGCTGTCTGTGTCTCTGGGCTGCTGTCTGGGGCTCTGGGCTGCTGTCTGGGGCTCTGGGCTGCTGTGAGCGGCTCTGGGCTGCTGTCTGTGCTCCGTGCTGGAGCAGGAGGAGCGTGAGCTGGTGGTCAGGGGCCAGATCCCTCCCCTGACGTGCACGGCTGAGAGCCCCTCTGTCCATGCTCCCACACCCTGTAGCGTGATGGTGCTGTGGGCATCCCCGCTTGGTGGGGAGTCGGCTGCCCCCTGCAGGCTCACCTCCCAGTGGGCAGAGCAGGAGCAGGAGCATGCGCTTCCTGGGACGCACCGGCTGAGTGATGCGGCTGACACGGGACGCAGCCCGGGTCCTTTCTCCACCGCCCTCCTGGGCCCACGGCCGTCCCAGAGGTGCTAGCCTTTACTCCTTCAAGTTCTCCCCAAGTGAGGTGGTCAGTGCAGCTCACAGCACAGCTCCTCGAGAGCCCTGTGTGACTGAGACCTGTGCTTCACCGTGCTTCTTGCCATTTAGTTCATTGCGTTAAAGTTAAATGGGCTTCTCGGGTGGCTCAGGTGGTAGAGAATCCGCCTGCAGTGCAGAAGATGCAAGAGCTGAGGGTTCGATTCCTGGGTCTGGAAGATCCCCTGGAGGAGGAAATGGCAGCCCACTCTAGTATTCTTGCCTGGAGAGTCCTGTGGACCGAAGAGCTAAGCACTCAAAACGAGAGAGGCAAGAAGGCTCCACCTGAAGTGTCAGAGAGCCTTGTGGTGCCCCCGGGGATTCTTGCGGGTTCCAGGGGCCACCGGCTCCTCCGGAAGCCTGAGGTTCAGGGCCAGAGGAGCAGGAACGCCCACGCAGAGGCTTATGTTTGTGCTCCGTGCACAGGACTCTTTCCAGGGCGTCTTTAGTTCTCCGCAGTCAGACTGACCTTCTTTAGTACCCCCGTCTCGCCCACGTGATGTCAGCTGGTGAGGAATGCCCTATCAAGCCAGCTGTGTATTTGTTTTACGCAGAATAATATTTAAATATTTGAAGATAGGTTTAAAATATCAATCACAGGTTCTTTTAAAAACAACAACAAACAAAAGCGAAGCGCGTAAGCCTCCTTGGAGATAACGAGCTCGCTGAGGAGAAGAACGTTTTTGAATGTCATAGCCTCAGCCCCAGGTGCTCAGGGAGGCATAGGAGGTGCTCTGGCAGAAAGAATCCCGTCTGAAATGTGTGCACTGCTTTCGTCTGTGTGCATAAAGTGTTCACTGGTCCCTGTTTGTATGCATCCACCTGCCTGGATTTTGTTTGCTGCTAACATTGTAGGCATGTTCGGGAGACCAGGCGGGGGTGGTCTGCTTCAGTTGCGGCTGGGCAGACACGGAAGGAGTGTTTCAGGGACGCGTCGCTCGCAGGCACCTGTGCTGTGAGGGACAGTTCCTAGCAGTTCTCTATGTCACCGACGCTCGACAGCGGAGTCTCAAGTCAGAGGGTGGCTCGGTTCCGCTTCTGTTCACGCGACCGAAACACAGAGGCAGGGGCGGCTCCGGGCCACGCGCAGCCTCACGCTTCGCCTTCTTGCCTCGCAGCCTGTGATATGAACGTGCACAAGCAGTGCGTGATCAACGTGCCCAGCCTCTGCGGGATGGACCACACGGAGAAGAGGGGCCGCATCTACCTGAAGGCCGAGGTCACGGATGAGAAGCTGCATGTCACAGGTGAGGCGCCTCCCCCGCCCTGCGGCTGGGCTGCCCGCCGGCCTTCAGACCAGGGGAGGCCAGCCCCAAGGCCGGGCTGGACGCAGAGCCGCTGGCTCACGTGCACCCGCCTGCCGGGTTCGCAGGCACTCGGTGTCCCACGAGCCACGAGCGCCGTGTGGAGAAGGGCTCTGCGGGCATGGCTGCCCCCCTGGGGATGGGCCACCAGAAGCCGTGGCGCCAGGGTGCCCTGGTGAAGGTGCAGCCTGGGGGGGGGGGGCAGGTGCGGGTGGCCCAGGGGTTCCAGGGCGTCGGGCTGTGACGACCTGATGAGGCGGCCGTGATGATAACAGCTGCGCTTTGGGGCGTTTACACTCCTCTGCTGTGCATGGGGTGCTGAGAAACGCACATGGATTAATTTACTGCATTTCACAACTGCCCGATCACTAGTGTCGTTTCCAGAAGAGGGAACCAAGACCCCAGGAGACAGGGTCCTGCAGAGTCGTGGCGTGAGTGGGGGTCCCAGGCCCTGTGCTTCCAGCCGTCACCCCCCCGCAGCGCTTACCCACGAGGGCCCGGCCACGGTGGCTCCACGTCCGTGTCCCAGGCCGGGCGTCCCCCTCGGGCCGTGTCTGGGTGGGCGCTGTCACAGCGCAGCTTATCTGGGCTCCCACAAAATCCACGCTCAGCCGCGGGGCCTCAGGGCGACCAGACGTGTCTGCCGCAGTGCCCACTGAGCTGAGTTAGGGTGGAAGCCCCAGACGGCAGCCACTTTTGCTCCTTGTTCTGGGCCCACCGTGTCCCACCCGACGGGCACGCCCTCCTCCTGGCCAAGAACATCCACTTTCATGAGATGAGGCTCGTGGGACTCATGGGACTCTCATGGGACTGTGTTCCCCCTTGTATTTAGGAATTCTAGGCTATCACAGAAGCGGAAAAGCTGACTGACTCTTACTATAAATAACAGAAGATCTTATGGAAAAATGAAAGACTTGGAGGGTCTGTTGAAGGAAAGAGCTGGGGTGGGGGAGGCTGACCCAGAGGAACTTGCTCACGTTGTTTTCTTTGAAAACTAATTAAGTTTTCTATCCCGTGCTGTCCTGTCAGATAAGAATTCAGGGAAAATCAGAGGGTCTCAAGGTGTTGCAAGGGGAGGGTCCCTTGCTTTGCCACCGGGTGACCTCATGAAATGAACCGCAAGCAGCTGATGACCAGCATGGGGTCGTGTGTAAAGTCCACACGGCAGACACGGGCTCCCTGTGACTCTGTGTCTCAGAGAAGTTGCTTTATTTTCTCAGAACCTTCCGACCTGCATCCTTGCACATGGGGCTGCGATTCTCACCTACGTTCCCTCTGGTTGGACTGATGCTGCGGGGTTTGGGGGATCCACCCTGACTGATGGCCGGGCCCCTGGGCCCAGAGCAGGTAGACCCTGGGGGTTGGTGCCTGAGCCGGTCCACACCGCCACAGCCCCTCACTGACCTCTCTCTCTTTTCTACTAAGGTTCCTCCATTGTCAAAGTGACGTAGTGGGGCAGGGAGCATAGAGCTTCAGAGAAAATCACCATAAAACAGAGACTCACCGAGTGGTAAGGGATGGAGTGGCGTTAGGCAGAGCGCCTGTCCTTTGCCCTGAAAGCCCGGTGGTGGCCCCCGCCCCGCAGGCGAGCAGGCAGACCTCAGCCGGGAGGGTCCCGGCCCCACCTCGGGCAGGACCACCTGGCCATGGGTTGCTCCCAGTCCTGGTGCTTTTGAACACAGACTCCAGGCTGTGCGTGCTAGACTGGCCGCATCATGCCCAGGCTGCTGCCTGAGGGGCCTGGCTCCGCCGAGCCTCAGGAGTGGCTCCGGGGCCCCGCTGGGGCGCTCAAGTGCCTGGTGCAGGAGAAAGGCCCAGCTCACAGGGGCAACAGGCGAGCCTCCCGGGGCTCGGGGGCTGATCGTGCCATTGTTGCCAAGAGTTGAACTTGACTGTGGAATCGTCTCGGGGGAGACACCCACACTCAGTCAGAGACTTTTCACGCATGGAAGCCAACCAGTGGCGTCTCTGGCTACAGTCCGGGCGCGTCGCTGGAGAATTGGTCTGCTTGTTTGTGCAGAGAAGTGCTCTGCTCTAGGACCGTGAGCTCAGCGGCTCCTTAACACTAACAGCAACAGCCGCTCAGTGGCCGAGCACGTCCCCCCAGAGGGGCACCTTTGAAGCACTTCACCCGAGTGACTTGTTTAAACCTGTGCAGAAATTTATTATCCTTACAAAGGATGAAACTGAGGCACGAAGAAATTAACTTGCCTGAAGTCACACAGATCGTCAGTTTAATGGAAGCCTGTTTAATGGATAGAGGTGGACATATTTTAATGATGGTACCGGGAAGGATTGGAATCTCATCTTAGCTAAGGCTGCTGTAATAATACCATGGACTGAATTTCTCGTGGTTCTGGACAACGGGAAATACAAGATCAAGGTGTCTGTGGACCGTTTCTGGACAGAACCGTCTTCCTGGCGTGGAGCGGCTGCCTCCTGGCTGTGTCTTAGGGAACGGGAGAGAGGAGGTTGAGAGGGAGCTGGGGGCTGCAGGGAAGGACGCCATGCTATGGAGGCTTCGGGGCACCGTTCCCACCCTGAGGGCTCCTCGTGACCTCTTCACTCCAAGACCCTGTCCCTGCACCATCCCCAGGGGGTTAGGGCCTCAGTGTACAAAGCTGAGGGTACAAACATTCCATCCACAGCAAATCTGATTTAAAAACACAGTAGTTATTTGTGTGCAGGAAATTCAGTCCTAAATATAGAATGCGAAACTAAGGGAAATAATCATTTCTTTAAAATTTGTAGAGTAATTTTAGATGTTCAGAATCAGAATTAGCCTAACTTCAAGGAGAACGGAAGCATAAATAATAAATAGTGAGTAACAGTACTCGGAGACGGCGATGGCGCCCGCTCCAGTGCTCTCGCCTGGAGAATCCCGGGACCGAGGAGCCTGGCAGGCTGCAGTTCATGGGGTCGCTAAGAGTCGGACACGACTGAGCGACTTCACTTTCACTTTTCACTTTCACCCATTGAAGGAAATGGCAACCCACTCCAGTGTTCTTGCCTGGAGAATCCCAGGGACGGCGGAGCCTGGTGGGCTGCCGTCTCTGGGGTCGCACAGAGTCGGACACGACTGAAGCGACTTAGCAGCAGTGGCGGCGGCACTTGCGGTACCAAAAAAAAAAGTGACAAAAGCAAATAGCACAGAGTTCCCTGCGTCCTTCACGCAGCAGCTCCCAAACCACAGCTCAAGTATCAAGGCAGTCACATTTTTAAGGGGCCTGATAAACTTGTGAACCACAGGTTGGTCAATGGAAAGGTTGTAAAGAGTCAAGGAGTGAAGTCAGATATCATGTAGTAACACATCTGTATATGAAACCTGGGGAAATGGTACTGATGAAGCTACCCGTAAGGTAGGAAGAGACACAGGCGAGACCTGTGGGCGCAGCGGGGGCAGGAGAGGGTGGGGTGAAGGGAAGGAGTAGCCCTGGATCGTATTCATGGCCATGTGAGACAGGCAGCCAGCGGGGAGCTGCTGCATGCTGCATTCACGGGGAGCTCGGCCGGTGCTCTGGGTGGGGCCGGGGAGGGGCAGGATGCGGCGGAAGGACACGCAGGAGGGCGCGTGGAAGGACACGCAGGGTGCGGGCGGAAGGACACTCAGGATGCGCGCCTAAGGACACGCGGGAGGGCGCGGTGGATGCGCACGGAAGGACACGCGGGATGCGCATGGAACGACACACTGGAGGGCGCACGGAAGGACACGCGGGATGCGCACAGGAGGACGCGGGATGCGGGCTGAAGGACACGCGGGAGGGCACGTGGAAGGACACGCAGGGTGCGGGCAGAAGGACACTCAGGATACGTGCTAAGGACACGCGGGAGGGCGAGGGTGGATGCGCACGGTAGGACAGGCAGGAGGGCGCGTGGAAAGACACGCAGGGTGCGGGCTGAAGGACACGCGGGAGGGCGCGGTGGATGCGCACGGAAGGACACGCGGGATGCGCACAGGAGGACGCGGGATGCGGGCTGAAGGACACGCGGGAGGGCGCGGTGGATGCGCCCTGGCCACGGGCTCCCGTGCTGTACGGCGGAGGCCAACACAGCGCTGTAAGCAGCGCCCGCCAACAAGGAAACGAGCGCCAAAGAGGAGCTCCGACTTCCCTTCCCGGACAGGCGGCCTCGGGGGAGCGCGCGCCGCCGGCAGCAGATCCGCCCCGGGGTCGTGACAGGCGGCTGCGGTGGCACAGCCGCGTCCTGCGTCCTGCCTGGGCCCCGCGGGCCACAGGCCTGGACCTCTCTCCGCGCTGAGCCTCACCGCCCGCGTTGCGCGGACGCCCGCAGCCCCCGAGCGCAGAGGCGCAGGAGGCCGCGGCGACGAGGCGCGAAGAGGCAGCGCCCGAGCTTGAGCCCAGGTCCGACTCCCGAACCCAAAGGCGGAGGCCCTGCCACGTCTCTCATCAAGAGTCTCTTTGGGATAAACAGCAAACCCGTAAATATTTGCTCAACCCACGTCAGCACCCCGCCGTGTCTCCGAGGTGGTGGAAGGTCCAAACGTGGGACTGACGTCCAGGGGAGAAACGGGCACCGCGTGGAGCGTTTCACGGACGAGCCACGCCCACATGTAACTGAGAGCTCAGTTTCGCGGGTGCTGGACGGTCGCTGCTGAGAGGTGCTGGAGGGCTAAGGGGAGGGGGCGCGAGAGACCCCTGGAGGAGGCCGAAGGACAGGGGTGTTGAGAGGCCAGCGGGAAGAGCGCAGGAGCGGGCGAGGGGCGGTGAAGGGATTAGCCCGCCTTCGCTTTTCCAGGGATCGCGCACGGATGTGAGAGCTGGACCATCAAGAAGACTGCGCGCCGAAGAACTGATGCTTTTGAGCTGTGGTGCTGGAGAAGACCCTTGAGAGGCCCTTGGACTGCAAGGAGATCCAACCAGTCCATCCTAAAGGAAGTCAACCCTGAATATTCCTTGGAAGGACTGATGCTGAAGCTGAAGCTCCAGTTCTTCGGCCACCTCATTGGAAGAGACCCTGATGCTGGGAAAGATTGAAGGCAGGAGGAGAAGGGGGACAACCGAGGATGCGATGGTTGGATGGCATCGTCGACTCAACGGACATGAGTTTGAACAAGCTTCGGGAGATGGTGAAGGACAGGGAAGCCTGGTGTGCTGCAGACATGACTGAGCTCGCGCACACAACACACGCACAGTGAGAACAGAGACATCAATGACAGCCCGTGACGAGCCAGCTTCTGGTGCACATACAAGTGGCCTCTTGGGCCACACTCTTAAACCGTAGGCACTCGTGTTGATCGTTAGATTAGCTCCATTTCCATTTGATCTGTGCAGACTCACCCAGTTTGAAAATAATTCCCAAAGTAAAATAGAAACTCCCAAGGGACTACTGGGATGGAAATTGCCCTTTGGAAAGCAGAGACCAGGGTCCTTTAGAGACTGGCGCAGCATTTATGGGAAAGGCTTCGGCTTCCTGGCGTATTTTTACCTCTTGCCTTTGGGCAATGGTGCGATGTTATCTGAACAGTGTCATTTTTTTTCTTTTAATATGTGATTTTAATAGGTTTCCTACATTCCCGTGTGCTTTTTATTCTGTTTGGAGGAAAAAAAAATATCCCTCGTGGGAACCAATTTCAATTTAATGTTGTAAATAACTGGAAAAAACATCGTAGGCTTTACAGCTGTTTCAGGAGCACATCTCCCCAAATAGAGTGTCCTGCAGAAGAGTCTGATTTTCTCAGATACTTCGTTTGTTAGTTCTGCGTGGAGATGGAGGTTCTAATCGGGCTCCAGGGGAGAGGGAGAGCTTCCTGCAGGTATGAGGATGTGAGGCTCCCGGCGGCTGCGAGATTGCATCCTCTGAGAATCTTCTAGAACTGTGTGGGGACCTGCCGTCAGGTTGTTGATTTAAATAACAACGTTCTATATATGCCATGTGTCCTTCCACTGTTTAATAGCACAGCTGGGGCAGCCGGGGCAGTGAGACTCAGCTTTGCATAATAATCACTCTCTGATTTGACCATTGGTCACCCATTCATGAGCCGTGCAGCAGGCTCTCTGCCAGGCCCCTGGGGATGCTGAGATGAGGAAGACGTAGAGATTACTGTGGGATGTGTGGTCTTGGGGGGCATTAAGACAAGGAAGAGAATGACAGGGACGTGCCTGTTAGCATAGAGGCCCTTGGGGTGGCCACTTGCCCGCTCCCAGGAAGCCACAGGTGGCTTCCCAGAGGCCCCGGGAGGACCAGTGGGAGAGGCCGCCGCGTGGAGATGCGGGCCAAGATCGGCTTGGGGTGTGCAGGACTCGACCCCGGCCCGGGTGTCAGGGAGTCCAGCGTGCTCGGCCTTGAGGGGAATTCCATTTTGTGTCCATGGGCTTAGGGCTACAGTCACTACCGTTTAGCGTGCACGGGTCTTAAACGTCACAGAACAAGAGCTCCGAGTTAAACGCTTTTTTCCCAAACAGGAACGTTTACGGTGCAGGTGGCTCCTTTTTTCACAAGGACAGAACATCAGTCTCCTCCCCTGAACTCCAGGGGTGACCCTGAGGTTCATGGTGACCCTTGACTTTTTGTGGATGGCGGGCGGGGGGGGGGGTGCTGGCAGCCCATTTGTCCCCTGGAGGCTCTGTGCAGGAGCTTCCCGCAGCGGCCGGAAGGCCTGTGGGGTGCGACTGCCCCTCTGGGGCTGCCAGCGGGGAGGAGCTGCACCCAGCCGCTCGCTGAAAGGAAAAGGCATTAGCTGGAGGTCATTTCTCTTAAATAAAAGCTTGGGATTCAATGCAGCTCAGGCACAGGAGGGGACAGAGCCCGATTGGCTGGTCCTGGTTTGGGCTGGGAGGGCAGGCTCAGGGAGCTGCTTATTCGGGTACGTCCAGATTGACCATCATCAGTGAGCTAGTAATACAGTTGATCACCCAGTTACCGTGTTTCCATCAGATCCCTCCACTTCTCAGTAACTTTCAACATTTGCAATTAATAAGACATCTGGGTGTTGTGTCTGGAGACCTGCAGCCTTTCACCGATGGTTTTAGCATCGAGGACAAACTTAATCAGGTTTCATGTTGGTGGACAGGATGCTGAAGTGTTCTCGCGTGAGTCTCAGTCTCGGAAGAACCCACCTCAGGCTGGGCCAGTGCTTGACGTCCAGGCGCCCCTCTGCGCAGGCAGACGGGATCGACCTCGAGGCTGAAAGCACCTAGGGCCTGCGTGTCCCGGAAGGTGCTCGCGCGTTGCCCGGCTCAGACGCGTGTGCTTCTAGGCGGCGGCCGGTGTCTTCTCAGTGGGTTCCTTTACTCTGTTCTCCCCCGACTGGACATTCCCGCGTCCTGGGTGCCCCACGCCTGTGTGACCCCGCCAGCAGCTGGTAGCTCCCTCCCCAGGCGTATCCCTTCCGCCCCCTCCACCCCTGACGCTCAGAGTTCTCACTGAGGAGAAGAGCTGTGTGCCCTCTCCCGGGGGCAGGCTGGCTCCACCCGCTCACCTCCGTTGTGCTGCTAATGGGCTGTTCAGGTGGCCAGTGCAGGGGACTCGAGAGACGTGGGTTCAATCCCTGGACCGGGAAGATCCTCTGGAGGAGGCAATGGCAACCCGCTCCAGTTTTCTTTTCTGGGAAACCCCATGGACAGAGGGGCCTGGAGGGCTACCGTCCACAGGGTCACAGAGAGTTCCAAGACTGAGCGCACACAGGTGCGGGCGGTTCACCCCGCTCCGTCAGGAGCATCGCTCACACTCGGCGCGGTGGCCTCTGTGAAGCCCCTCCGAGCGCTTCTTGCTCTGCCTAAGATGGGCTGCTTTCTCATGCCCTCGACACCATCTGCCACGTGGCTGTGTGTTTATTAATGCTTACGTGCTCATCTCCCCCCTCCAGATCATTAGCCCTCTGAGGTCAGAGATGGCATCTTATCTCCTGTTCCCAGTGCCTTGAATTTGCCCCTGAGATGTGTTGAGTAAATGATGATGATGATGGAAGGGCCCAGAGGGCACAGCATTGAGAAAAACGACTCTGCTCTTCTCTCGCTGTGCTGGGTCTTTGCTGTGGGGCACAGGCTTCTCTGGTTGTGGCCTTAGCTGCCCTGCAGCCCGAGAGAGCTTAGCTTCCCCAACCACAGGCCCTGCATCAGAAGACGGCTTCTTTACCCCTGAACCAGCAGGGAAGTCCCAGAGAGGACTCAGGGTTACACTGTGCTCCTGCATCCCAAATCTAAGCAAGTCTTACCGTCTTAGCCTTCCGCCTGAATCACATGGAAGGGGTCCCGTTTCAGCCTATTTCATATAGCCATGTGACTTCTGGGATCCTTCAAAGAAACATACGTCCGCCAAGAAGAGGTCACATCTTCTCCAAGAGAGGTGCCATTGCTTACAGCCTGACTGTGGGCCTCGTCCTGGCCTCCCACAGCGGCAGAGCTAACCGTCCAGTGTCCGCCGGCTGCCTCCTGTGGACAGTCCCTCCTGCAGGCTCCCTGGGCAGTGAGTCAGACCCAGCGTTCCACGCTGAGCGCTCTGGGTGCTTGAGGGCGGCACTACGGCCAGGCTGGGGCAAGGGTCGCCAGCGTCGTTTCCTTAAGGCACTGTCTGCCTCTGTCCTCAACAGCCTGGTCTCCAAGCTCAGAGTGACATGGCTTCTTTCTCCTGCTCAAGATGAGCTCCAATCCTTTTACAGGATTCTTTGTAGGAGCCTCAGCCCTCCTTCCGCTTTGACTTCAGTGACTCCTGCCCCAAAGAAGCATTTTTAAAGATGGGGTTTGAGCGCCTAATCCCCAGGAAGAGGATGAACAAATTATCTGTGGCGCCTCTTTCAAGACCAGCCCTGAGGCGCACAGGGACCTTGCCACTGACTGAGCCGGTCCTTCTTGTGCGGGATCTTAATTGCTTCTAATTATAGGATTATCATTTAAGCACCAGATTAATTGCCATGAAATTATTGTGAGCAACTTGATCATCTTCTAGAAAGTAAATGCCTTAGCCAAGTGAGGAGTCTCTTAGAGGCTTGAAAATGATGTCATTTTAATCAGTTCCACTGAAACGTACTTTTAACTCTTGATGGGCAGAGATGTTATGAGGATCGGGATGGGAGAGGAATGTCCGTCCTGGTTCTGCACCAAAAGGCTGGGCAACTTCAGTGCCCTGTGCTGGGGAGTCATTTGGCTTCCCTCTGGAAATGTCCCCAAATGTGGAGGCTTCTCCTCTCTTGATTCAGCGAATCTTCATGAGTGGGTGGTGGGAGTGCGCCAACAAGAGGCTTAAAGAGGTAGATCCTGTCTTCGGTCCAGTCCTAGCCTATTCTGGCGAGCCCACGTTTCCCCACATGTTCCGGGAGTCTGCAGGCAGTGGTGTGCGCGTGCTCCAGGCGTCGGCATCGAAATGGGGCTGAGAAACCTGTGTTCAGCTCAACTTGCAGGCACCTCCCTCCGCTGGGAAAGAACGCAGGTCACCTGAGAAGGCCGAGATTTGGCTCCTGGGGTTGTCCTAAAACAGCCTAGCTGCGGGAAGCTCGCTCCCAGAGTGCCTGGGGACCCGCCTTCCTAAGAAGAACGGCGCCTGTGACTGCCACCCACCCTCCTGGGCAATTAGTGCAGGGTTTGTGGTTAATTAAAGACAGTCAGGGTCCCTTTTAAAATCAAAGCAGGCATTCTTTCCCCAGGATAATGGAGCGAGAACAGATGCAAGCAAACTTCCTATAC
>SJYF01000082.1:398730-418063 GCA_006410515.1 Procapra przewalskii | reverse complement strand
TTCCAGTATGTTTTGAAAAAAAAATCCCTCGGCATACATCAAATGAGTAACACTGCATTAAGGCAGGATACAGGAACTTATGTTTCTAGGATCATAAAGGTGATCTGATGCAAAGAGCTGACTCACTGGTAAAGACCCTGATGCTGGGAAAGGTTGAGGGCTGGAGGTGAAGGGGACGACACAGAATGGGATGGTTGGATGGCATCACTGACTCAACGGACACGAGTCTGAGCGAGCTCCAGGAGATGGTGAAGGACTGGGAAGTCTGGTGCGCCACAGTCCACGGGGTCGCCAAGTATTGGACCCGAGTTAGCGGCTGAACAACAGCAAGAACAATTTCAGCCAAGTCTGAACAGCAGATGCCTTCAAGGGATGTCTTGTTTGCAGTGGTGGACGTTCCCACTAACAGATGTACTTGGGTCGAAGAGGAGCGGAGGGCCCCCCCATCCACCCCCCTGGCCCGGGCAGAGGCTCCGAGGAGCAGAGTGAAAAGCACGGATGTGGTCGGGAGCCGGACTATTCGGTGGGGTTTTGGGTTGTGACGGACAAAACTCAATTCCAACCCACTCTTAGAAAGGAGAGATTCCCCCCGAGAAATTGGGTCTCTTGGTAGCTCGTGGGCGGGGCGCCCTGGGGCCCCAGGGGTGCCGGAGGCAGGGGCAGGCTCCGCTCACCGTCCTTCTCCAGCTGCTGCTTTTGTCTTTTTCATGGCAAGCTAGGCTGCCCCCTCTCTGCGGGAAGCGCGGCCCTCGGCCGCCTCTGACAGCTCCGTCTCTCCTTCGGCGTCGGGCGTGAATCCGCGGGGCCCAGGGAAGGCTGTGTTGGCTCGTGTTGGGTTGAGTGCCCCCTCTGCGCCCTAGACCCTGGCTGCCAGGCGGGGCTTGTCGGAGGGCAGTTGACGTGTGCAGGAACGGGGGTGATGCTGAGCAAGCAGAATGACAGGTGGCACCGCACTTCATCAGCCAGGGTCGTGCAGAAGGGTGGTCGGGGGTGGGATGGGGGTGAGAACAGGGTCTTTGGCTTTGAGGCCTTTTTCTTTGATCTTGTTGCCTGTGTGTGAAATCACTGAAGAGCAGAGACGATGTCTAGGCTTCGGTATGAAACTTGTTCATGACTCACAAGTCCCTTTGGGACAAACGACCGTATTCCCAGCCTGGCCGGTCTCCTGGGACAGGCCAGGATAAAGAAAGTGTTTGGACTCAGCTGTGTTTGTCCAACCCTGCCACGCGGCACATTAATCACCCCTTTTATTCAGCAGCCATAGAGCAGCGTGGAGAAGGCCATGGCACCCCACTCCAGCACTCTTGCCTGGAAAATCCCATGGCCACAGGAGCCTGGCGGGCTGCAGTCCGTGGGGTCGCGAAGTCGGACACGACTGAGCCGCTTCTTCACTTTCACTTTTCACTTTCGTGCGTTGGAGAAGGAAATGGCAACCCACACCAGTGTTCTTGCCTGGAGAATCCCAGGGACGGGGGAGCCTGGCGGGCTGCCGTCTATGGGGTTGCACAGAGTCAGACACGACTGAAGCAACTCAGCAGCAGCAGCAACATAGAGCAGCACTCCGGGCAGTGTGTCCGTGGTTCTGATGGAGAGGAGGTCCTGTGACACTGGTACCCTCTGAATCACCCCCCTGAGGATGCAGGACGATGGGCTCAGGAAGCACGGAGGCTTCCTTGGGGCTGAGACCCGGACGAAGCCCCCTCGCTCTCACTGTGGGCTGCTTGGCAGCACGGTCTGCAGGCCGAGCGGCTCTCTAGGTCCTGGCGGCTCTGCCTCTCTCACCCGCACAGCTCTGCTTTCGTGGAGAGTTCTCGCTGCGAGAGCGAACAGCTGGAGACACGCTAACAATGCCTCCACGTCTTAGCTTCTCTCCGAGAAACACCAAGCTACCTGGCTTCCCTCCAGCCGGGAAAGAAAGGCGAGGCGGCGCATTTTCCCTGCGAGTCAGCCCGTCAGGCTCCCCCCGCGGTCAGGAAAACGACGTGCCCCCTGCTTGGTGTGTGAACTGAGGCGACTTCCCTCGGCAGCAGGCGCCCTTGCCTGGCCCTCCCCGAGCCCTTAGGCCTTCGATGCCGCAAACCCGTCCCACCCGCGTCTCTGGACTGAGGCGCTGCCTCTCTGGCCTCCGGCCCGTTTAGCCTCCGCCTACCTCACTGCTGGGTGGAGACGGTGGTGGCGGTGGTGGCGGAGGCACCACGGCTCAGCGGTGTATGAAGAGCTTGGTTATTTTGCCGGATTAAAAGTTTTTCATCCAAGATCCTTGGCCCCTAGTCTTGCCTTTTTTTCAGAGTTAATTTAGCCTCAAATAGGCTCGAGGCACGTGGTCGCCTTGGGAAGTTCCAGAGTGTTGACAGATGGGCTCAGAGAACGACCCCAAAGGCAGTGAGCGCACCCAGGGTCGTATTTTAACTGCGGAGGAGGCGACCAGAGGCTCTGCCGGGTGAAAAGCGTGTAGCCCTGACGTGGGGTGTCTAGCTAATGTTTTTCTTCAGCTTCGTATTCTCAGATTAAAGACCGCGGTGGAAGCACAGATGGAAGGGCCTCCGGGAGATGGCTCGTTGCTTAGGCCTTTGTCTCCTAAGGCTCTTGTGTTCCAGAAGCAAATACTGATCCGAGCCCCCCAGTAGCCCCTGGGGGACACGTCCCTGAGAGCATCATTTTGAGACCATTTCGGGGACCAGGAGTGTGCGGGGCCACCCTGTGGACGGCAGGGCCCTCTCCTGCTGGCAGGCACAGGACCATCGCTGGCCAAGCAGGTGTCATGGGTGATGCTCAGCCGCGAATTCATGATGGGGGAGCCCTGCAAAGGCCTCCTGAACATGGGGCTCCCCCGGACGAGCCGGCAAGAACAAATCCTGTTCAGAGCCTCGGGTAAAGGTGACAGAGAGGAGGCTGGTTTCGCTGGGCCTGGTCTCTCGAGGGTTCGGCTGCTTCCGGGTGAAGAGAGAGAAGGGCAGTAAACACCCCCGTCTCTGCCGCACTGATGTGGGTGCTCACGGTTTTATTAGCAGCTGCCTGGGAGCCAGGCCCGACTTAATTCAATTTAATCTCCTCGGTTATTTTCAGCCCAGCTATTTTCAGCCCAGATGGAGGGGAAGTCATCAGATGGAGGGGGTGGCTGGGGAAGGGGCGGGGGGCTGCCTTCCGTGCCCCCCAGCCTAGTGGCTCAGGCTTGACCCCTCCTTTCGAGGAGGCGGGTCCCCCGACCAGGTTCTGGGCCTCATCGAGTTCCTCTTTGAGCCATCACCTTGTTGCTCTGAGTAACCGTGACCCCTGAGAAGAAGAAGGGATGGAAATTTACCCGGTGACCAGGGAAAGGGCAGCTGAAGAGGAATCGCCCTCAGTGCACCTGAACGCCCGAGGCTGCGTCACAACGTGCTGGAAATCTCCAGCAGTTTAAGTGCAGGCTGGGGCTCCTCTGGCAGCCCAGTGGTTACCACTCTGGGCTCCCAACGCAGAGGGCACGGGTTCAATCCCTGGTCAGGGAACCAGATGCCACATGGCAAAAAAAAAAAATACAGGCTTGTTGCAAGAATCAGCAGAGTCGAATATGACAGAAGTGGCCTCTGATCAACAGAGCAGAAGCCACGTGACCGAATGGAGAAAAGATGGCTCATTTCAGAACGCTGTTCGGAGAGTTGTCTAAACATTTGGAAGAAAAAAGTAAGGAGAACTCACACTGTACACCAAGATAAATTTCCGATGAATTTAAACGTTAACTATATTTTTTAAAAAAGAGGATAATTGAAGAAAACTTAAGTGAACATTTGGCTAATCTCAGGAAAGGCAAGGATTTTCTGAATGTGAAAGAAATGGAAGAAGTAAAAAAGGAAATGCTTGACAGACTTACTGTAAAGACTTGAGCGGCTATGTTGCTGGGAGCAGGGGAGGGAAATCTAAATGAAGTTTGCAGCACACGAGACAAGGCCTCTGTCATTCCTTCTCATCTAAAGAGCTCTTGTGACCTGGTGGGAAGATGCTTCACCACCCTATAGGGAACTTGGACAAGGACGACATCAGAGGAAAAGGAATGTCAGCATAGCGGGGGCAAAATAGTTAAGCCTCAAAAATAACCAAGGAAGCCACAGTTCCAAGGTCATTTTTAAGTTTTATCCCCACACCCTTCATAAAACTTTGACATGACTTCTGGGGGAGTAATTTTGCAATGCACATTGAGTCGTGAACGATTTTACCCCCTCCGGTCCACTTCTAATAATAACGTGTATCCTGAGGGAAAAGAGAATCTCAGACGGATGTTGATGCGGGAAGATGACCCGTTGCCCCGTAAACAGGGAATTGATAACATAGATTATGAGATAGCTAGAAAATGGGAGGCCAGCCTTTTAAAATGTTTTCAAAGCATACCTTGTTGTGTCAAAAAGGCGGGTTCCTAAGCTGTGCTCTTAGGGAATTCCCTGGCGGCCCCGAGGTTAGGACTCCATGCTTTCACTGCCGAGGGCCCAGGTTCAATCCCTGGTCTAAGATCCTATAAGCCGTGTGGGGTGGCCAAAAAAAAATCTAAGAGCCGAAACAAAACAGACAAAAACCCCTCTGTTCCTAGACATGAACTCTATAAAAGTAAATATTCCAGTGCCAGCAAACGCAGAGCGAAGAGCCTGGCGGTGAGGCGGTTCTCTTACAGCAGACGCTCCGGTGGCTTTCCTTTTCTTAATACTTTTATGCATTTTAGTTTTTGAATGATGAGTATATCCACTCCTCTCATAATAAGAAAAAGAAGTCTTTCTTAAGAGCTCCTTGTTGTTTATACAGAATCATGTGGGCTCCCATAACCTGGAAAATATTATTTCTCCAAAAACCAGATTCCATTTCCTCTTGCAACTTTAAGGTCATAGAACTTTAATAGAAATTGTTATTTTCCACTAACTGGAAGAGAAAAAGTAGTGAAATATTTATGATTCTTGTCCAAGGACCAAAAGTTGCTTTTTCTCACCTCAGACCAAATTCTTCTAAGTTCTCTTTCATTCATTTATGGGATTTTGGTGGTAGAGTTGCTGACTCGGGTTTTTTTCTGGTCTGTGGATGGCACTGGATTTCCTGGGACAGAAATTACATTCTTATCATCACAGCATGGGCCTCGCCGGTGAGACAGAGGGCTAAGTGCATCGGCCCTGGCTCTGGAGGGGGGCGGGGAGGGCTGAGCGGGCGGACGTTCCCGTTGCTTTTTTCCCCTCACCTTTGTCTTTGGCTGTAAAGGAAGCAAAGATGGTGAAATGTATGGGCCGCATATTCTTAACACGCGCGTGTGACCAAGTGGCTTCAGTCATGTCCAACCCTTTGCAACCCCATTGTAGCCCACCAGGATCCTCTGTCCACAGGATTCTGAGGCAAGAATACTGCAATGGGTTGCCATTTCCTCCTCCAAGAGATCTTTCCAACCCAAAGATCAAACCCAGGTCTCCTGCGGCTCCTGCGTTGCAGGCGGGTTCTTTTACCACTGAGCCACAGGACATGGAGGAGATCAAATCCAGAATGCTGGAGGTTTCAATACAGACGGTGTCCGCAGATAACATGTGTAATCAGATCAGATGGAGCAGAGAGACAGCACCAGGGGCCCAGGCTGTTCTGAGTCCTGGTCCAGCGTTAGTCAAAAATCGCTCCTCGTGGCCAATGCCACCTTGCATTTTACTCCCGAAATCCAGAGAAGTTCTGTACGGGACTTGCCCTCCCCAAGCGAGAGGGGTCCTTTCCGGCTTGTTTCCCTTGAAAGCTGGGGCCGTGTTGTGTCCTTTAAACCCTGTGGACCCAGTGAGCCTTCTTTCCGAGCAGTTAACGTTTTCTAAAACGTACCGCCTGCTTTGGACCCGACTTTTTTCTCCACCGAGAAGGCCTTTGAGGCTTTTTTCCTTGTCCGAGAGTCCCTCCGAATGGACGCTTTATGAACTGCAGCCGGAGACGCGGCATTCACCAGCTCTCCAGTCAGCAGCAGTTTCTCAGCCCAGAGAATCTCCGGATCTCTCTCGGGTCTGGACCAGGTGCGGAGAGACGCCCCACCAAGTGGGGCCTGGAGCTGCCCGTGCTCTCAGGTTGCCCCGAGTCTCTAGACTTTCAGCCCCGGTGGGCCAGGCGAGCAGGGAGGGGAGGTTGGAGACGATGGGTCTGGCTCCGAGGTCCAGGCTGCAGCCCCGGGAGGGCTGGGGAAGGGGCAGGTCCCTGCTGGCCAAGGACAGGCAGGGTGAACCCAGATAGGTGAAGGGGCGTGGAGGCTCGGGGGTCAGGACGCAGCTCCCAAGCTTGTGCCATGAGCCGCAGTCAGCCACAGGGGTTCACAGTCGTCAGCATCAGAGCGGGGGCTCCCCAGTGGGGGCTGAGGGTCAGGGCCCAGGCAAGTGCCGAGCACACTCTGCTGGGTGTGGTTAACTGACACGCTCAGTGATCAGCCAGTCGGGGCCAGGCTGCATCCCTGGGTGCATGTGGATCTGAGCGCAGAGCGTCCCCAGAACTGAGACAAAACGTTTCAGTAACAGAGCGCACAGCACATTGCCCTCTAGGGCGACGTTTCTAGGTCGGGCGCCTCCAAGATACGACGTCACTCAAGCCTCAGGCATCCTCTCTGTTCTAGAGTCACAGTGACGTGACTGAGCATCTCCTGGGCCACCTGCTGTGGCCAGACCTGTGAGCCCCCGTCCCCGGCTCCCTACCGCCTCCGGCCCCATCGCTCCTTCCGCCAGATCGAGCCTGGCCCCTTGGGGTGCCCACACGCTCATGGAGAACTGGGGGCCCAGTGGGCAACCCTCCCCTCAAAGGCCTCCCATCTAGGAGCTGCCCTGGCTGGTCCTCGCTGCCCGTCGCAGGGGCCGCCCTAGACCCCTGCCCACCCGCAGGGGGTCGCTCCCTCCTGCGTAGACGTTGGTCCTGAAGGGCGTGGAGAAAGGAGGGTCCCTCGTCCTTGAGGGCCAGGCGCTGAAGGCACACAGCCCAGGGCCTGCAGGTGCCCAAAGGTTGTCGTAGAAACCACAGACCTGGGCTCCAGGAGCTCGTGGCTCAAAGGGGAGGAGGACTCTGCCCCGAGCACCCTCAGGGGCCGTGTTGCCTGGCAGTATGGGCACCTGTGGGCGCTGGGAGGGGACCCGGGCACTTTGCCCTCTGTGCCCGGGCCTGGTGCCAGTCGAGGCGGCCCGGGCCCTGCCTACCAGGTGACCTTCTGAGTCACCCGCCGGCCTGGGCCCTGGCTGGCTCTGACCCTTCCCAGGCCCGAGCTCGCCTGTCCACCCCTCCTGCGACCCCCACGCTGGCCAGGGCTCGTCTCTCTGATGGCTGGAGAGGCTTGACTCAGAACCACCCCATTCCTGGCGCCGCGCCCACTGCTAGACAGCTTGGCCGCCCCCGCAGCGTCTCGTGCCAGGGACGTGGGGTGAACCCTCCTGTTCCGGAAGCAGCCTGCATCCCCCTCCGGCTGCATTTGCGGGAGTCCTGTCTCCTGGAGCAGAACCCCCTTCCCCAGGACGCGGCTCCTCCTCTCGCGGCACCGTCAGAGGAGCTAAAGGCGTGGCGGGGACAGGCCTCGGGGACATGGCGTCCTCCCGGCCCACGCGGGGAGGCCCATTTGGGGCGGTGAGAGCCGAGCCCCAGGAGCTCTGAGAGTTGTCTTGTTTGGCCCAAGGGTCTTGGCCTACGTGCTGAAGTGACGAATCCGGAGGAGGGCGGACGTTCCCGGTTAACACCCAGGTGGACCCTCAGTCCCACCACAGGCGTCCTGTGAGAGAGGTGTGGTGGGGGTCTGACACACAGGAGAGGCAGCCTGGGGGCTGAGCAGAGGCTGGACGGACGTGGACACCAGCCCGGCCAGGCTGCGAGGCGCGGGGCCCGGCTCTTCCCTGGAGCCTCTGTCCAGAACATGGTCCGCAGCACCTTGAGTTTCTTTTTTTCAATTTTATGTTCATTTTTTAGCACCAAAACCGTTCTGTATTGGGGTTTGGCCGATCAACAATATGATAGCTTCAGATGCACAGTCAGGGACTCAGCCATCCGTGTACGTGTGTCCATTCTCCCCCAAACTCCCCTCCCATCCAGGCTGGCAGACAGCGTGGAGCAGAGTTGCCTCTGCTGTACAGCAGGTTTTCCAACACCTGGATTTTATCCCGGTAATTCTGACATTGGCCTCCGGACCTGTGGGAATAAATCTCTGTTATTTTAAGCCACCGAGTTTGTAGTCACGTGTCCCGGCAGCCACGGGAAGCTGATCCTGCTGGGCCCACAGGACAGGGACACCTGCATCCTGATGGCTCTCAGGGGAAGCTGGAGGCCACCCTGCCCTCCTCCAAGGCAGGACGTTCTTCCCGCACCCCACTCGCTGTGGGGCGGGGGCGGGGATGGAGGCGCCTCGCCACCGGACCGCTTAGGGACCAGAGCTCCCCTCTCACTCCATGCACTGTGTTTCTCCAGCATGAGACTGGTGGATGCTTATTGGGCTGAAAAAAAGAAAATAATATGAAAATACAGCCCACCCGCCAGGCTCTCATGGTGCACACGAGGGCCATCTCAGGGGTTATCGGCACGGCGGGGGCGGGGGGGCACGGAACACCGATTGGACGCGCATCATGCTGTTTTGTCGAATATCATTTACCCTCGTTCCAGGATTTGTTTTTGTGATCTTAAAAAAATCTCTGCCTTTGAGCACAATTACTCGGCTCGCAGTACACCCACGGCAGCTGTCTCTTCTCCCTGTGTTTCCCGGTGCCGTTTGTCCTGGAATTAGCGTCGCACACAAAGCTTCACTCCTGCGTGTGCGTGGGCACAGTGCCCGTGGCCTCCTGGGCCAGGAGCACCGGATGCTCTCGGACCCGAGTCTTGGGGACGTGTCATCTCACACGGTCCAGGCACCAGCCTGTCACTCCTTAGGCTGATATCAGCTGGTCCCTGAGGCCCTGCCGTAGAGATTACTTGGCAATCAGAACACCCCAACCACTGAATGATTTTAGCATCGCAACCCTGAGAAAGAAGGCTGAGCGCTGAATAACTGGCACTTTTGAACTGCAGTGTTGGAGAAGACTCTTGAGAGTCCCTGGGACTGCAAGAAGGTCCAACCAGTCCATCCTAAAGGAGATCAGTCCTGGGTATTCATTGGAAGGACTGATGTTGAAGCTGAAACTTCAATACTTTGGCCACCTGATGTAAAGAGCTGACTCATTGGAAAAGACCCTGATGCTGGGAAAGACTGGGGGCAGGAGAAGGGGACGACAGGATGAGATGGTTGGATGGCATCACCGACTCGATGGACATGGGCTTGGGTGGACTCCCGGGGTTGGTGATGGACAGGGAGGCTTGGCGTGCTGTGGTCCATGGGGTTGTAAAGAGTCGGACCTGACTGAGCGACTGGACTGAACTGGACGGGACTGAGCACCGCGCTCACACCTCTCAGTCAGGTGGAGTGAGCCCTTGGGCCCCTCCCGTTCTCCACGGAAGAGCTTCGTTTTTAAGCCTGAATTTGTCATCTCTTCTGGTACTCGGCTTGCTTTTTTGGGGGGGCAGAGCTTCTGTAGACCTGGGTCATGCTTCTCCGGCGGGCAGGGCCCCTGGAGCCTCCTGTCTCGGTGAAGACCGAGGAGCGGCGGGACGAGGCTGGGACTCCGCGTCCAGGCTGCCGCGCGAGCTCGGGTCCCGCTGTCCGCCGTCTCTGCCGCTTCCAAGCCGCCGACAGCAGAGGGCGCTGGGCGTGCGGGCCTCCGGTTCCTCCCCGGCCTCGCCGCGGAGATCAGCACCTGGGGTAGCGGCCGAGGTGTCTGGGAAGCGGGTCACGGGGCGCCGAGCCGGGCGCCTGCTCTGTCCTGTCCGCCCTCGGCCGCGTGAGGCTCGGTCCTGTCTTACGGGAAAGTGGCCGGAGGGGTCGGTGGTGTATGGGGGACACGGCGGGCTGCTCTGTGGCTGGCCACCCCGGGCCGGCCCGCCGCCCTCGGACACTAGAGCGGGTCTCTGGAACACGGCCACACTGTCGCCTTCCCTGCAAGGACGGCGCCGGCCCGCGGCGGGTCTCCGGGCGCCCCCGCAGCGCTCGCCTCTGCCCTCTGCCCTCTGCCCTCGGGCTGCACCGGGCACCCACTGTCTCCGGCCCCTTCCCCCTGTCCTCCTCCCCCACCGCCAGCACTGGCACCGTCTTCTGAAAGTCCAGATTCCTCCTGTGACAGCCACACTAAGCCGACGGTCTGTTGATGGGCTGGAGAGGGGATCGTGCCAGCTTCCCCACCTGGAAGCTGAGGCCGCCGTCCAGGGGCCGCGCTGTGAGAGCTGCTGGGCTGAGAGTCTGGCCCCAGGGAGATGTGTCCCTGTGGCGTCCAGCTGACTGGGGGGGCCCAGAGCTTCCAGCTGCGCTGAGGGGGAGAGTGAGGAAGGGCCCCGGCACGGTGGATGTGGCCGCGGCCCCTTCTTTTCAGACCGACGGGTGATTGACAGGTGTTGGCGTCAGCCCTCCTGCACAGGAGCCTCCATCAGCTGCTCCGCGGAGCTGCCCCTCTGCGGGCGCCGTGGCCTTGCCTCCACTTTAGTTTCCATTTGCTTCTCCATCTCGAATGGGCGCTGGGGCCACCCAGGGTCTTGGGAAAGGCTTCTGAGTCTTCCCCCTGGGTCAGCCCCCTCCCGTGCAATCCTCATGCACAGCGGGTTAGACACCACCAGCCTCTACAAAGGAGGGATGACTTCTTGTAGGGGTTCCAGTGCCGCCGTGTGTGGGCTAGCCTGCTGGCCGCTCAGGCGGGAGGCAGACCAACTCTCCCGGCTGGGGGTGGTGGAGGGGAGCGTGTTAGGATGCAGATTCTGCTTCCTCGGGTTTGGGCGGCAACCCCAGTGCCACAGATACCGCTGGACCAGGCCAGTGCTGAGTCTCCAGGCTTGACCGCTGGGTCCCCCAGGCCCACTGCCCGTGGTGGGCAGTGGCAGCAGGCAGCTTCTCTCGTGGAGAGGGTCGGAGCCTCCTCCCCCGCTTCAACACCGTCGTGACATCTCTCGATGGCCCGGGTCCTGATGCCGGACGCTCAGCACTGTGGGTCTGTTCTCCTTTTGCAACCTGGGATCTTTCTTCTTCTCTCTTCGCAGTACGAGATGCGAAAAACCTAATCCCTATGGATCCAAATGGGCTTTCAGATCCTTATGTGAAGCTGAAGCTTATTCCTGACCCCAAGAATGAGAGCAAGCAAAAATCCAAGACCATCCGCTCCACGCTGAACCCCCAGTGGGACGAGACCTTCACGTTGTGAGTTGGACCCCTCTTCCTGATGCAGTTCCTCCTTCACATGATGAGCAGGAGTGAGCTGGGCTTACCATAAATGCCTGTAGACGTCCATTCATCCCTAAGCTCTTCCCCCGCGGCTGCTAGAGACGCAGCTGTGGTCACCCTTGGTTGACGGATGGAAGCTCAGTTGACCAAGACTCATACATCACACCCCAAGTTACCGTCAGTAACTCCTACACAAAAAATTCTCTCACATTTCAAATGTAAGATCAAGCCCTCTTGGTTGACTTTGGTTTTTTGGGGGGTGGTTAGAGGAGGCTATAGGTGAGAGTTTAAACAATAGTTTTTAAAACAATAAAAAAGTGAGTAACCATCGAAGCCGATGTTGCCACTGAAATGGGAAGGTTATCTTTCCATCTAAGCAGGGAAGACCTTCTGGGGAAGGCGACATTTAATGTGGGCCTGAAAGGAGTGGAAAGACTTTGGAGATAGAGATGGGAGGGGGAAAGAAGGGAGGAAAGGTTGGGGAGTGGAGGCCCGAGTAAGTCAGGAGCAAGAAAGCTCTGAGCACAGCTGAGCACAAGCAAGGGGCCCTCTCTGCGAATGAGGACACAGGAGGCAGCTTGTCTGTCACGCCCAGACGCAGCTGTCTAGGGTACAGGCCAGCTGTCCAGGGTACAGGCCAGAGGCTGGCCGGCCTTGCTCTGGGAGGGGCCTGATCCGGCCTTGCTCTGGGAGGGGCTGGACAGTCGATGGTTCAGGCCTCACGGGTCATCCAGGCTCTGTTGCAGGTGCTGTTCTAGACTCAGAGCTGCCATAGCCAAATGTGTCCAGACAAACAGCCATGACTGTTTCAATAAAACTTTATTTATACACACAAGCAGTGGGCCTGACTTGCTCATGGTTCATGGTTTGCTAACCTCTTGTCTAGAGCTTTGGTTACCGAGGGGCTGGCACTTTGTTGATGATGGAGAACCACAGGAAGAGAATTGAATATACTATTTTTTTAATCTCAGATTCAGATCTCGAGCATGTGATATCATCCCTTAAACCACAGTAAAGATAACCCTGTATCTGTGTATGTGTTCTTTGACAGCAAATTAAAACCTTCTGATAAAGACCGGCGACTGTCCGTGGAGATCTGGGACTGGGACCGAACTACACGGAACGACTTCATGGGGTCCCTTTCCTTTGGGGTCTCGGAGCTGATGAAGATGCCGGCCAGCGGATGGTGAGGAAGGCTGAGTGTGTCTGTGTGAGCCAAAAGTTAATTGTCTGAAAACATTAGTGCTTTCAGAGATTCAGGAGACGAGCTGGCTTAAGTCCAGAGGGGCCATTGTGTGTGAAGTTTCCTGGGTCCTGGCTCCCCAGTGAACGCACTTCAGAACCAGCTGGGCTGGAGCCTGGGGGTGGGCTGGCGCTGAAGCCGGTCTTGCCGGCGCAGCCTCACCCTCCTCCGCCCTGTGTCTCTGAAGGTACAAACTGCTGAACCAAGAGGAGGGCGAGTACTACAACGTGCCGATCCCCGAAGGCGACGAGGGTGGCAACGTGGAGCTCAGGCAGAAATTCGAGGTGAGGCCAGCGGCGTGAGCGAGCCACCTTTCTGTTCAGAAAGTCTCACTCCAGGAAGGGCCAGATTGTTGTGGCCACTGGGCTGGAAGGCAAAAGTCATCTGAATGTTAATCTCTGCCCTTATCTAAAGGCGTAAATGTTGCGTCATCACCTTGCTTTGCAGGCTGTTGACACTCCGGCTGTTGTCCTTAGAGCATGGAGACTGGGAACAGCCCTGCAGAGAGGGGCTGGTTCCTGCACGGGGAGTTGCTCTGGCATCAGCGGGGAGATGGGCAGGCCCTAGGCTTCTCCAGGCGGCAGCGTGCTTGGGTGTGACTGGCGGGCCAGCGTCCTCCTTTCCTCTGCAGATCTCTAGGAAGGGGAGCTCTTTGTCCACACCCCGGTGCGCGCTGCCTTCTGCCCCAGTGGTGCCCTCTGAGAGAGGTGTCCTCCCTCTCTTCCCTCCTCCCCTCTTCACCTCTGCTTCTCTCTCCTCCCCTGATGTCTCAGCTCTTAATGCAGTTTCTGCTCCAAGCACCTGCCTTATGCTCCATTTCTTGCCATCTCTCCAATCACCTGTGTGTTGGTTGTTCGAAGGACCCATGTAGTAGCTGATTGTCACTGCACCAGGCTCACGGGGGCTTCCCTGGGGGCTCAGACGGTAAAGAATCCGCCTGCAGTGTAGGAGACAGGTGTCGATCCCTGGACCAGGAAGATTCCCTGGAGGAGGGCATGGCAGCTCACTTCAGTATTCTTGGGCTTTCCTGGTGGCTCAGACAGTAAAAAATACACCTGCAGTATAGGAGACTCGGGTGTGATCCCCGGGTCAGGAAGATCCCCTGGAGGAGGGCATGGCAGCCCACTCCAGTATTCTTCCCTGGAGAATCCCGTGGACAGAGGAGCCTCCGTGGGGTCGCAGAGAGTCAGACACGACTGAGCGACCGAGCAGCCACACACGCACCTGACTCGTTACTTGTGAAGCTTCCCCTTCCTCGGGCAATTCCCAAGCCCCAGAGAAATCCCAGTGTGCACGCACGGGCGGGCACGGAGACCCTACGCGGCTGGCGCCCTGGGGTCCCTCCTCCTGCTGTTTCTTCTCCCAAATATACTCCATCCCAAAGAAGCGCACAGGCCATACCTGCCAGTTGGAATGGGTTCTGAAGGACGTAAAACACAAAATGCGCACGGTGCTCTGGCACTGATGCCGTTGTTCAGTTGCTAAGTCGTGTCCGACTCTGCAGCCCCAGGGGCCACAGCATGTCAGGCTCCACTGTCTCCAGGAACTTGCTCAAATTCAGGTGCACTGAGCTGATGACGCCAGCCGGCCATCTCTTCCCCTGTTGACCCCTTTTCCTCCTGCCCTCAGTCTTTCCCAGCATCACAGCCTTTTCCAGTGAGTCAGCTCTTCGCATCAGGTGGCCAAAGTATTGAGCTTTAGCTTCAGCATCAGTCCTTCCAATGAACATTCAGGGTCGATTTTCTTTAGGATGGCCTGGTTGGATCTCCTTGCTGTCCAGGCCACTCTCGAGTCTTCTCCAGCACCACAGCTCTAAAGCAGCAGTTCTGCTGGGTTCAGCCTTCTTGATGGTCCCACTGATCACTGATATTTGGTTAAGAGGCTGCTGACGGCAGACATTTGGGGGCAGGGCCTGGGTGCCACCAGGGGCGTGCAGGACTGGGCCCCACCAGGGGCGTGCAGGATTGGGCCCCGAGGGCGCTCTGCGGGTCTGTAGTAGAGGCCCACACGCCACTTGCAGGATCACCCCAGCGACTGCAGATGCCTGAGGATCACAGGTGTGCCGGCTTCTATTTATCCTGGGGAGACATTTTGAGATTATCCTTGTTACTGATTAACAAAATGTGATCCAGTCATGACGAGAGTTAAGACATTTAATCACCGCCCTTGAGACTCAGTTGCCAGGTTGTCTGTGGAAAGAAAGCAGGCATTCTCTGTTTACTGCTGTTGAAACTGGATTTTCCAAAAGCCTCCATTGTCTTTGAAGACTAGCTAATTCAGGATATTCTTCAGATGGGGGGAGAAAATGGTTCATTGGAGACCCCCAACAAAGTGCAGCTGTGTGTCGATTTGATCAGGCCTGCCAGTGTCACCATGGAAACCTGAGCACTTTCAGATGACCTTTTGGACACAAAACAGAAAATCTGTGCCTCATTATGGACTCTGCTTCTTCCCCCAAATGGCTTCCTTAATTGCTTTCTGAACTGTGTGATGTTAAGGGTGGGGTAAATCTGTAAAATGCACATCAGTGAAAAGAGATTTTGTTTTCCTCTTTGTACGTCAGCTCTTAGAGGCAGAGCCTTAAATTGACATGGGGAGAGGTTCAGTGTTGGAAATCCTTTTCTCACCTCTGTTTGAGTATCGTCAACAGGGATTAACGCTGCTCCTCCACAGAGCAGACTCTAGGGCGGACTCTGAAGGACGCTGCACAGAATTTCTAATATTCTGGGTCGGGGGAGGGCATGCGTTTATGTGACTGTATGGCGGCATGTTTTCAGGCGTGCGCCGTGGGCTACACCCATCTCAGAACCTGCCTGTGCTCTGTGGTCAAGGCCCTCCCCTGTGTCTCAGGCTCGTGAACCCCCGCCCCCAGCCTTACATCCCCCTCCTGCCTTTAAACTGCCCCGGCGCTCCCTGTGCCCCCTTGCTGGGCACACCTGTCCATGTGTCATCTCCATGTGGATCCAGAGAGGAGCCGCGGGTCCTGCTGTGAAGGCTTTGGAGTCTAAACTTCGGGACCCACGAGACATCCATGTCTCCCGGTCACTTGCCCACATCGGGGAGGACGCCTGAGCTCATGTCTGAGGAGGGAAGCTGTCAGGGCTGAGTCTGCTCTGTAGCCCAGGGTCTGCCTCCGTTTGCACAGCCAGGCGCCTCGAGCACTTGGGCGAACAAACCGATTCCTGCGATGAGCATGGTCACGCCTGAAGATGAGCCGGCTCCTTTCTCAGAAAGGGGGAATTCTGGAAATTTCCATCCAGTGAATGCTGCCTCTCCTCAGTGCCAAGTACCACCGGTGGAGGTAGAGGCTTTAGACGGGGGCTCCCTGGTGGCCCAGTTGCTAAGATCCGCCTGCCAGTGTGGGGGACTCGGGTCAATCCCTGGTCCAGGAGGATCCCATGTGCTGTGGAGCAGCTAAGCCCGGGAGCCACACCTGCTGAGCCCGAGCCCTCCAGCCTGTGCTCTGTAGCGAGAGAAGCCTCCCCCGGAGAGAAGCCTGCCCACAGCTGGGGAGCAGCCCCCACTCGCTGGAACCAGAGAAAGTTCTCAAGCAAAGACCCAGCACAGACAAAAATGAATGAAATTTCTTTTTTTTAAAAGACAGACTTGAGACGGGACCCTGGCTCCCAAGGACACCGTGAGCGTGAACGGGGGTTGGAACCTTTCCCTGACGCCCCAGAGCACGGGTAGTCCTGGCCTCACGGGAGGCAAGCAGGCCTCCTCCCAGCCCCCACCCCGCAGCTGACCCAGCTGGGCAGGGCTGACCGTGGCCACGGCCCTCGGGAGGCCGATGTGGCCTCCCTGCTGAGGAGGCGTGGCTCGCTCGGCGGGGCAGGGCCTCGGGGGCCCAGGAGCCTGCGGCCCGCAGCTTGGGGCTTGGCTTCGCTTCTGGTGATGGCTTTTGTTTCCACGGATGAGGCCTCCTATCCACTGAAGACCTTGGCCTCAGTTGGGCCCCTTCCCCGGGCGTCAGACCAACAGATGCGGCTGCAGAGGAGCTCAGCGAGTTCGGCAGGTGGCGTGCCTTCAGCGGTCATTGGAAACCAGCTTGCTGGCGTTTGGGCTCCTAAACTGACCGTGTCCACTTTGAGCAGGGGGTGTGCGTCCTCTCGATCCCCACCCCGATCTGGGCTGCGGTCCAGGCAGGTTCCCTCCAGACTCTGGAACTGGCTGAGTCACTGCATAAGCCTTTCCTTTGATTTTTTTTAAAGCAATTTGGGCTGTTTTGTTATATCCAAGCTTGGAACAGCTTAGAGTTCTTTCTGGGTCCATTTAAGTCTAAGAATAGCTGCCCAGTGACTGCATGGCGCTGTATAGAAGCTTCTCTGCTGGAGGATTTTTGCCTCCTATTCCAGGTGGAGGTGGGAGGCTCAGTTCAGTTCAGGTTAGTCGCTTAGTCCTGTCCGACTCTTTGCGACCCCATGGACCACAGCACGCCAGGCCTCTCTGTCCATCACCAACTCCCGGAGTTCACCCAAACTCATGCCCATGGAGTCGGTGGTGCCATCCAACCATCTCATCCTCTGTCCCCTTCTCCTCCTGCCTTCAATCTTTCCCAGCATCAGAGTCTTTTCAAATGAGTCAGTTCTTCACATCAGATGGCCAAAGTATTGGAGCTTTAGCTTCAGCATCAGTCCTTCCAATGAACACCCAGGGCTGATCTCCTTCAGAATGGACTGGTTGGATCTCCTTGCAGTCCAAGGAACTCTCAAGAGTCTTCTCCAACACCACAGCTCAAAAGCATCAATTCTTCGGCGCTCAGCCTTCTTCACAGTCCAACTCTCACATCCATACATGACCACAGGAAAAACCATAGCCTTGATTAGATGGACCTTTGTTAACAAAGTTATGTCTCTGCTTTTGAATATACTATCTAGGTTGGTCATAACTTTCCTTCCTGTGAGTAGGCATCTTTTAATTTCATGGCTGCAGTCACCATCTGCAGTGATTTTGGAGCCCCCCAAAATAAAGTCAGCCACTATTTCTACTGTTTCCCCATCTATTTCCCATGAAGTGATGGGACCAGATGCCGTGATTTTCATTTTCTGAATGTTGAGCTTTAAGCCAACTTTTCCACTCTCCTCTTTCACTTTCATCAAGAGGCTTTTTAGTTCCTCCTCAGTTTCTGCCATAAGGGTGGTGTCATCTGCATATCTGAGGTTATTGAGATTTCTCCCAGCAATCTTGATTCCAGCTTGTGCTTCTTCCAGCCCAGCATTTCTCATGATGTACTCTGCATATAAGTTAAATAAGCAGGGTATTTGGAACCAGTCTGTTGTTCCATGTCCAGTTCTAACTATTGCTTCCTGACCTGCATATAGGTTTCTCAAGAGGCAGGTGAGTGGTCTGATATTCCCATCTCTTTCAGAATTTTCTACAGTTTATTGTGATCCACATAGTCAAAGGCTTTGGCATAGTCAATAAAGCAGAAATAGATGTGTTTCTGGAACTCTGTTACTTTTTTGATGATCCAGTAGATGTTAAGACCCTTCTGAAGCCATGCCATGTTCATCTCAAGGCATCTCAGCCGATCTGCAGACCTTAGTGCCTCGAGGTCTCAAGCAGAGACATGCCGTTCCGCCAGGAAGGTGCAGGAGACAGACTCAGGCTTACATTTCCTCCGCAGTTATTCCAACACCAGGATCTCAGTAAAGACAGTTTTGTTTCTCTTGTTCCCTTCAACCTGGATGTGGATTAAGATCTCTAGGCTAAAATAGAACTTCTGGGGGTTGGAATAAAATGGCCTGTTTTGAGAATGACTATAAGGAGATCTGTAATTACAGATGTACAAGGCCGTGATTATAAGATGTACAGACAGCAGTCGGTCCAGCCCTGTCGAAGTGAGGTGACGTTCACACGCTGCCCAGTATCCTGTCTTAGTGGGCAAAGCCTTCTGTCCTCTCTGCTCAGGAACAGGGCTGTTGTGACCCTTGCAGGCTGTGGGCTTCCAGCTCAGAGAAGCAGCCCCCTCACATTTTCTCCCAGCAGCTCACTGCCCCCACCACCCCACGCCCCCGTGTGAGCTTAAAGAAATAATCCCATGGCTGCCTGCATAGAATTCTCAGTTAAGATGGTCTCACTTGTTTTGCTCACACTAGTACTTGAAAAAGTCAAGTTATCCAATCATGATGGGCTATTTTAGGGAGAAGTTCAAGGTGAACAGAAGCACTGGTTAGCTGGCATTTGGTCAGCCGGAACTCGGCTAATCAGCTGCGTAACAGGTTTGTTTTTTGCCAGTAACCTTGGGCTCTTCCAGATACTGAGGAGCCTTCTGATTCATCAAGTACACTTTGTTACACACGGTTGTGGTGGTAAGTGGGTTTGGTTTTATTTTCTTTTACGAATAGCAGCTGTCTGTCTATAAAGCGACTGGAAACTGGCTACTGGGGCTTCTGTTGCGGCTTTCCAGGTGGTTCAGTGGTAAAGAATCTGCCTGCCAGTGCAGGAGACGCAGGAGACCCAAGTTCGATCCCTGGGTCGGAAGTTGCCCTGGTGGAGGAAATGGCAACCCCTCCAGTGTTCTTGCCTGGAGAACCCCATGGCAGAGGAGCCCGGCGGGCTACAGTCCATGGGGTCACACAGAGTCAGACACAAGTCAGCAAGTAAACAGCAGCTGGCTGTTCCTACACAGTCACTCAGTTAACCAGGGCTCCTCCATCCCGGCACCCGCCCTGTGGGTCAGCGGAAGGCAGGAGGAACCGTGAAGGTCTGAGTGTCACGGAGCTGCTGCTGTGAGCCATGTCGGGCCACACAGACGCCAGAGGAGGAAGAGAGAGGGTCTTGGCCTCTGCTTTGACAGTTTTTCAGGGGAAGGGCTGGTCCCCAGGCCTGCAGCCAGGAGCCCTGAGTGCTGCCCCCATACC
>SJYF01000082.1:346867-357742 GCA_006410515.1 Procapra przewalskii | reverse complement strand
CCTGCTGGTGGGAGCGCCTGGTGAGCGGCGCCGGCTCGCGTGGACGCAGAAGAGGACGAGGCCGGAGAAGATGTAGCAGCGCGGAAGGCAGAACCACGTGCGGGCTGGAGCAGGAGGAGCAGGAGAGTGGACTTTCTGTCCCAAAGCCGAAGAGCGTCAGCGGGGAGGGGCCCGGTCGGGAAGTCCGATCCGACAGTCATCCCGACAGCAGGCGCCCGCGGGCGGCAGGGCAAGGCCTCGCCTCAGGGGTCGGCCCTCGCGCGCCGGGAACAGCCCCAGGAGCGCCGATCCCACCCGCTGGAAGCTCCGCAGGCCGCGGAGCTGTCGAGGCTGCCGGCCGCGCGGCCTCGGAGGGGACACGTGGCGCCGACGTTACCCTGCGACGTGGTTCCCCAGCCCCGGGGAAAGCGTGGTTCCCTCGTCCAGAGCCAACGACAGGGTCAGAGGCGTTTACAGATAAAACGCAGAGCTGAGACTTCTCCTGTGGGCGGTGTTGTGCTTTCAGAGAGCGCCGCAGCAGCACCGCCCTGGCTGTCGCTGCTGACAAAATATCAGGCGGATTTATCTTTGCCAGCAGCTCCTCCTTTCCCTGTGCAGTGAGCCCAGCTCCGAGAACAGCTCTGCTCGGAGCAACGCTTAAAGCCCTGGCTGCCTCCGTGTCAGTCTTGGTGAGGGCCGCTCGTCACTTTTATACCAAGCGCTGGAGAGCCGACTTCCCTGAGATTCATGGGATTAAGGACTGCTAACACCTGCCCCCCTCATGAGTCATGTCTTCGTTATTGTAAATACTAGCAGAAAGACTGCTGCTGCTGCTAAGTCACTTCAGTCGTGTCCGACTCTGTGCGACCCCATTACGGCAGCCCATGAGGCTCCCCCGTCCCTGGGATTCTCCAGGCAAGAACGCTGGAGTGGGCTGCCATTTCCTTCTCCAATGCATGAAAGTGAAAAGTGAAAGTGAAGTTGCTCAGTCGTGTCCGACTCTCAGCGACCCCATGGACTGCGGCCCACCAGGCTCCTCCGTTCAGGTGCCCACAATTATCTGCAGGGTGTAGCTGGAGATCAAGTTTGTGCATGTAAGCTTGGGAGGCTCATCTTTGCTTTATTTTTTAACCTTTTTGGGGGCCCTCCGGTGAAAGCTTATTCCGGGATCACTGACGTCCCTCAGAGAGTTGAGATGTTCTGTCCCTAGGCCGCCACGGAGCTCGTCTCGGGGGAGCGGGGTCTCCAGGTGTCCTGGCCCTGTGCGTCTTCCTTCCTTCCTCCCAAAGCTACACCCCTGAAGCTGCACCCACGCGCCTGGAAGATGTGAAATCCCACAGCCCGGTACACCTTGCAATGACCCTGGGCTCCCAGGAGGCTCCGACAGAACTCGCCCTCTCGGCAGCATTAAGGGCAGCTCTGCGGTACAGCACGGCCTGGGCTCTGTCCCGGGTCTCACGTGAACAAGGGCAGGGAGGAGAGTGGCCACGGCCATTTCCCACAGGGCGGGGCAAGTCTGGAGGCTCAGGGGTGCTCCTGCTCCCGCGGCCCCCAAGGTGGGAGACCCTGTGTGATGGCGGAGAGGCTGTTCCAGGAGACGGGCCGTCCCTCGTGTACTGGTTTATCTGGAAAAACCAAAGCAGCAGCAGAACCAGACACTGCTGCCGTGCTCTCTCCTGGAGACAAGGCAGCCGCGCAGCTTCCTTTACGGAGAAAAAGCACAAACCAAGCTGGTTTCAGTTTTCTCTTCAAGGAAATGCAACGAGGCGAGAACCTCAGCTTTGCCTGATGATCTGCAAGGAAAGCTGAGTCGGCGAAAGAGGCCGTGTCCCAGAGACCTCACGTAAGAAGGTCCCTTTTTCGAGTTTAAAGAAGACGCTGCCCCTGAAAGGACTCGTGTCCAGTTACTAATGAGAAATGCGAGGGTCTGGGTTGCATCCCGGTGACATCCATAAACAACGGGGTATCAGGAGAGGACGGTGCAGCCGCCTGCCTGGCCAGCACCCGGAGAACTCCCTGGAGGAGGAAAGCACTTTCTGTTTGTTTTTCCTGAAAACATGAAAGGCCCGAGTCCTCATCCCTGCAGCCGCCCTCAGAAGCACACGTGAGCCTGAGACTCTGATCCAGTGTCATTTTGCATTTTGTAGGCTTTTATCTTGATTTATTATTCATGGTTGGATGGCTTCACTGACTCAATGGACCTGAGTTTGAGCAAGCTCCAGTAGATGGTGAAGGACAGGTAAGCCTGGTATGCTGCGGTCCATGGGGTCACAAAGAGTCAAGACAAGACTGGATGACCGAACAACAATTATTCATGCGCCTAAAAAGCCCGAGAACAGCATTCACAGTTCGGTTCAGCCTGCCTGCGAGAAGTAACGGTTGATGTGAATATCCTAATCAGAGAGTTAATTGGTGCTTCTCTTCTTGAATCCTATCCGCCAGCACCAAGGAGCAGAATAGTTTGTTCACAGGTCAGCCAAAAGCATCCACTGCACTGAAATGGTGATTAGAAATTAATCTACAAAGTGAACACTGAGAAATGTACCCAGGATTGACAGGGGAGCAGAGAACTTTAGAAACAGGGCTGTCTGTATCAGGTGGCCTTTCTTGAGAAATTACTATTATTATTTTACCTAAAGGAGACAGAAAACAGAAAAGAACTTTCATCTGGACAGTGATAGGACATACAGTCAGATTCGCCTCAAAGCCCTGTATCTCATAGGGTCCTCAGCTTGTTTAGGCAGTGTGATGATGGTTTTATTATCCAAGTTAGTGCAGTGTTCTAGTATTTTTTATTTTGAAATAATCCTAACCTGAAACTTACGGAAGAGCTGCAGAGACTGCTGAATGCCCTTTCCCCGGACCCCTTAAGTGTCAGCCTCCCACCGCTGCCCTGTGTCTCCCTTCCTCTGCGTCTCTGTGATGGCAGGGAGCTGAGGACACACACGTGTATTTTCTGGGTCACCTGAGAAAGCCACAGGCGCACATCGACATTATTCCATGTGCATTTCCTAGAACTAAGGGCTTCTCAGACTTCACTGGTGGCACAGACGATAAGAATCTGCCTGCGATGGAGAAGACCCAGCTTCAGTTCCTAGGTCGGGAAGATCCCCTGGAGGAGGGCATGGCAACCTACTCCAGTATTCTTGCCTAGAGAATCCCATGGACAGAGGAGCTTGATGGGCCACAGCCTGTGGGGGTTGCAAAGAGGCGGACATGACTGAGTGACTGCACTTTCACTTTCAAGGGCATCTCACGGTGCTGTAGTCTGTTGCTCTAAGGAGGTGCTTACATGGAGCAGCAGCTGCCCTCCAGGCAGAAGGAGGAGGAGGACCGGAGAGGCTGAATCGGGAGCCTTGGGCCACCTCTCATCAGCCCTTCCCAGTGGCAGGCGGTTCCTTCTCACAGCCTTTCCCTGGAACCAGCTGCAGTGATGCTAATCAAAATCAAGACACGTAAGGCTCCGGGAGCGTCGCCGGCCATGCGGGGCCACTAACCAGCCTTGGGGACTGGAGTCCGCCATAGGTGGTGTGCTGATGATGATGTAAGCCTGGAACGTGGCCAAGACAGCATCTTCTTGGTTAATTGGAGGCAAGATGTCTTCCTATTCCTTGGTAATTATGCTCCCAAATGCTGTTCTGCTCAAAAGAGAAATGTGAAGAAATGAGACTTTTAAAGTAATTATTGATATGAATAAGCAGCTCTCTTGCAAGGCCCAGGGAGCTGTAGGGCGGGGTGGGGAGGTGAAGGCAATGGGGAAATTGCAGACCCGTGGTCACTGGCCGTTGTCTGGAGGAAGGTCCCCCACGACGCTGCTCAGGGCAGCGGCCCTCCTTGGACAAGCAGCCGCGAGCACCGTAAAGCTGGACGCCGTAAAGCTGGACGCCGATTAGTGTAAAGAAAGATCAGGAGGCATGTGTGTTTTTATGCCAGAGAACACAGGCAGCAATTAGTTGCAACTTCTGCCCTCAGATACGCAGGCCCTCGCCCTGTAGGAACCTGCCCCTTCAGTGTGTCTGTTTACAGGCAAAGTGTTAGTCGCTTCAGTTCAGTCACTCAGTCGTGTCTGACTCTTTGCGACCCCATGAATTGCAGCACGCCAGACCTTGCTGTCCATCACCAACTCCCGGAGTTCACGTCCATCGGGTCGCTTAGTCGTGTCCAACTCTTTGCAACCTCATGGACCGTAGCCCGCCAGGCTCCTCTTCAGGAAAGAATAGTGGAGTGGGTTGCCATTTCCTTCTCCAGGGGATCTTCCTGACCCAGGGACTGACCCACATCTCCTGCATTGCAGGCAGATTCTTTACCCTCTGAGCCACCAGGGAAGCCCCATTTATGGGCAAAGTCACCCATAAATCAGCCACCTCCTGACCAGGGGTAGCCTTCCCTAAGAGGCTCTGCGGGCAGGTGAGAGGAGTTATGTTTAATTTTGTCAGAGACTCAGGGCCCGTCTCCAGAGAACATGGGCAGGAGGTGAAAGAGGCCCTCGTCCATTTTTTGGAATTACCGTTAAAATACAGACTGTGTGGAAAGAGGCAGTCAAGCCGCAGGAAGGGTGTAAGGCCGCCCTCTGCAGGGACCATGCCTGCTGCTCACTCGCGTCTGTAAGCTTCCGGAAGGCTGCGTGCGTGCAGGAGCCTTCACACGGAGGTCCGCCTCAGGGGCACCCCACGTGGCTCGCGTGACCCTGTGGCTCCTCCGCACGGGACTGACTCTCTTCCAAACCCTCCTCTGTCCGTTCTCCCCTCCAGACTTTCTGCACCAAAATGCACTGGCTTCAGTGGGCGTCCAGGCCTTCGGTGAGCACCTCTTGGAACCTTGAGCGATGCGATGAGCAAACTAACCGCACTGCCTAATCCTGGCGCGCGCTCCCGCTTGCCTGGGCCGTGCACGGAGCCCCCGCCCTGCGCATGTTGGTCTCAGGAAGCACAGATGCCCCGGCATCCCAACCCCTCGCCAGACAGTTCTCTGGTGTAGATGGGACCTCCCGGGAGGCGCCCGCTCGTTCCTTCCGCCGGTTCCTTAACTAAATGGAGAGTCAGGGAGCTGAGCCCCACTGCGGGCGATGTGCCCCCCGCCCCCTCTGCTGGGACCACCGTGCAGGTTGGCTCCCCAGACCAGGGCGTGGGATGCGGGCACGACCTGCCCCGAGACGAAGCTGCCATGTCTGGTCCTTGGCAAACGGTCCCCGCCCGCAGGGAGCGTCCTCCCCTTGCTGCACTGTCCACCCTTCCTCCAGCTTCGTTCCACAGCCTTCCCGCTGTGCTGAGTGTGGTTTGTTCTGCTCTGTAACTTAGCGTGTGGTGCTGCTCACACTCACCCTAGTCCCCACGCTGGTGCCCGTGGGTCTGATCTCTCTGTCACCAGGGTAGGCTTGAGACCAGCGTGTGTGCTGTGCGTTGTCGCTGGCCCCTCGCAGGCCAGGGTCCCGGCTGAGTGTCCAAGGAGCAGGCGCCGTCTCTTCCCTGCGGCCCTGTGCACAGATGCAGAGGCTGTGAGCACTGTGCTGCTCCAGGAGGGGAGTGCGCATCCCGAGCCTCCTGCGACCCCCTCCTGACGTTACCGCACTCCTGCCAGCCTGATCTCCCCAATTCATTTCACTCGCCGATGATTTTACCAAATGGACAGGAGCGTGCAGAGAACCAGACAGGCAGTTCCATCCAGAGCGGGGAGTGGGGTGGGAGACACAGGAACGTCCAGTGAACTAGGCGGGCAGTGCTCCATCCAGAGTCGGGCAGGAGGCGGATTACTAACAGTTCATTCATCCCTCACGAGTTAGCTGCGTGCCTGGTCCCTGCCGGATGCCCGCGTGTGTGGGGCCCATCTTGGGTCTGCGTCGGACCTGATCACCGGCTCAGGGTCCCCCAGCTGCTCCTCTGACCTCATGGCAGCCGCGGGAGGCGGGTGTTCGCTCCCCATCTTCTGGGTGGGGGGCGTGTCCGCTGCCTGAAGCCAGCTCCGGGCACTTCAGCCCTGAACCCCCACCTTCCTGGGGTGTCAGACGCACTGCTGCGGCCACAGAGGCAGTCTGGGCTCGGGACTGCCCAGGGGCCCGTCCAGCATACACGCCAGGCTGGGGCCACCTCCTGACCACCGCTCCCATACCGCGTCTCTGTCCCGACCAGTCGTGGGGGCCCCAGAGTGTCTGGAGGTTGGTTGCTGTTGGTCAGTTTTCCTGATGAATCAAGTGTGGCCCCTGATTGAGTCTCGGAAAATTCCCGTCCTTTCTTCCTTGAAGAGCCTGGACTCTGAATGGTCTGGCGGGCCCCTGCGTGTGGGAGTGGCCATCTGCTGGCCTTCACGCCGAAGGTGCTCGGCCCTCTGCGCTCCCTGGGAACGTGGAGCGTGGGGTGGCCCCACATCTCAGCTGTGCCCTGTGAGAGGTGGGGGAGCTCCGCGGACTCAGGACCGCTTCGTGCCACCCTGCAGTTCCCGCTGGGGGAGGAGAAGATGGTCACTCATGTCACCAGGGCACCCTGAGCACTCTGCCTCAGAGTCACCCTGAGATCCGGGACCCCAACCTGCCGCCCCTCTGGGGACTGGAGTGTGCGCAGGACACCCCTGCCTCTTAGCTGGGGGTCAGGCTCTCAAGCAGTGCTGCCTAAGCTGCTGTGTTTCCCTGACCCCCTCCCCCAGGAGGGCAGCTCTGCCCGCAGCCCTGGCGCATGAAGTGCCTGCTGGGCCCGGAGGGGAGGGGTGGGTGTTTGGGACAGACAGACACTCTGCCTCCAGGGACAAAGGCAGGCACGCCCTCCGGCTGGAACCACAGACAGCGAGCTCCATGGCCGCCTGTCTGCTGGCTGGCAGAAGTGCCCCCATCCCCTGAGCCCGGGGAGGAAGAGGCCAGTCTTGCCTCCATGCTGGTCCCGCCCTGGCTGAAGATGAATTCAGGGCCTGAGGTTTTCAGAGCCTCCTAGCTGGAAGACAAGAATAACACAAGTCACGAATGCAGCTGCGCAGACCCACACGTGGGACAGGCCCCAGCCTCTCAGGTCAGGGGCACTGCGCGCAGTCCCCGACCTCCCGGCCTGCCAGCTGGCAGAGGGGCCCGTGGCCCGAGCCTGTGGTGTCTGGCCTCGTGGCTCCGAGGGGTTGCGCAGAGGGTGGGCGGAACACGGGAGGCCGGGGCCTGCCCGGCGCGCCGTCCCCCCGCCTGGCGCCCGGTTCCGGGCTGCTGGCCGATTCCCCGCGAGTGACCTCGAGAGCGATGGCTGTGCCTGGCTCCGGCTCTCCGGCTGCTCGGCCACAAACCCTCCAGGGCTCGGCCGCCCTCGGCGAGCTGCCCCGGGGTCTGTGGCGGAACCCCTACCGACCTCTGCTCTCTCTTCTCTCCGCAGTGCGGCAAGGGAGCGGAGAACTTTGACAAGTTCTTCACGCGAGGGCAGCCCGTCCTGACGCCGCCCGACCAGCTGGTCATCGCTAACATCGACCAGTCTGATTTCGAAGGCTTCTCGTACGTCAACCCCCAGTTCGTGCACCCCGTCCTGCAGAGCGCGGCCTGAGGCTCCGCGGAAGCCGGCCCGCGCCACTGGGAAGCGCCCCCACCCTAGAGTTCCTGGCCGCAGCCCCTGTTCCGGGAGGAGGCCTGAAATCTAGGGTGGCGGCACCGGCTGCGGGGGCTCAGCGGAAGACGACGCCGCGCCAGCCCGCCTCGTGGAGGCGAGGCTGGCGGGGGCTGACCCTTCCGGAAAGCAAACGGACTCTGTCCCCGTTTTTTTTTTGGTACTGTTTGATGTGTTTCCCAAACCCTCTGTTGATCTTCACCATGCAGATTTCCCGATCAGAGATGTTCCAATGAACCACACGGTGTAGGGGGCCGGAAACATCTCCACCCACCACGTCTTTGGAATAAAAGAATGGGGGTCCCAGAGCGCAAGCGAGGCAGGACTCGGGGTTGGGGGGGCTTCAGAAAACCCGCCGCTTGTGTCCTCTGCCTCCATGGACACTGTCCCCGGAACCCGAGAGGCTGGGAGAAGTCTAGTCCAGTTTGCAAGCTCACTGCTCCCAGGCGCTGACGGCTGTAACCCGCTCATGGTTGCCGCACTGCGGTCACTGGTTTAGAAAGAGGAAGAGAGCCCTAGAGGGTGTTGGGGGCATCTGTCATCTGGCACCCGACTTGGTTGATAACTGTTTTGCTACTTGCATTGTCTTTTTAAGAGGCCAAATCTTCTAAGGAATCTGCTAAATGAGCACAAGAAATCAGATCAAGGACAGACCAGAGAGTGTGTGCGTGTGCGTGTGCGTGCGTGTGTGTGTGTGTGTGTGTGTGTGTGTGTGAGTGACATTCATAACCTCCGGGAGATGACTCTGGACCCAGGGTGCCGTGTGTGTGTGTGTGAGTGACATTCATAGTCTCCGGGGATGACTCTGGACCCAGGGTGCCATCAGCCGTCATGCCACTGCTCACAGTGTCATGAGCCAACCCCGTGCACACACTGCTGTCCACTGCCTGCTGCCTGGGAAGTGGAAGCGTGCACCCTCCCCTTTTGTACTTATTTATTGAACGGGTTGCGGTGTCCATGAGAGGCCGATGTGCAGTCGGCTCACCCGCTGTGGCTCCCCCTCCCCATCTTCTGAGGTGCGCAGCACAGTCTCGTCCCCCAGGCTGGCGTGTCGAGTGGCACGCCTGGCGCTGCAGTCAGGAAACCTGGATGCATATCAGCTCCAAGAGGCTTTATTGCTGGAAGGATTTTAATATGTTTTGCAAACGCATCATGCAATGAACTTTGCATGTTTATAATAAACCTAATAACAAGTGAATCTATATTATTGATATAATCGTATCAAGTATAAAGAGTATTATAATAATTTTCTAAGACACAACTGTGCTATATTTGTGAAGGCTCTTGTTTCTAACTCGCTTTATGATTAAGTTTTAGCTTCCTTCCCCTTGCAAAGCTTCCTCTTCCGCACCCCCCGCTCTCTGTGTTCCTGCCTTGGCACTAGAGCGGCTTTATTAATTTTTTATTGCAGTAGATCTAATTTTGAAAGCGAATGGCTACTTTACATGATCAATAAGGTATATATGTGTATAAATATTTAATTCTACCCGCAAACAGAAGTTTTATCTGGAAGATAATGTTGAGGTGAGACCCCCCCCCGCCCTTGGCCTCCGAGCACCATCTGTGCCCTGGTCCTGCGTCACTCTCCCTCCTGGGGCCATGGGGACCATCCGGCTCCAGGGGACCCAGGCCGCGGGGGCCGCTGTGGCATCCTCGCGGTCCCAGGCCAGACTCAGTTCATCTGATCTGTTCCCTCCTGCAGCCTTGCTGCTGCTAGTGACGCGGGAAGCCCTTCCCAACGTGGGTGCGTGGACGCCCCGGGAGCGTGCTGGCCCTGGCACAGCCCAGTGTCTGCCCCGCACCTTCAGGTGGCGAGGCCAGGCCCGAGCGGTCCGCAGACGCGCTCGGGAGGCCGGGCGCTGTCTCCGGGTCTTGGGGGAAGCACGTCTGTGAGACAGCGCGACAGCGAGGGCCTGGGGGAGCCGGCCACCAGCAGCAGGAAGCGTGTGAAGGGCGCGGCCGTCAGCCCTCCTGGGGGTGCTGTGCTCCCCGCTGTTCCCTAGCGTCTCCCAGTGACGCGTCTGCTCATTTTCACGTTCTGGCTCTTTCCTGATTCTCAGCTGACAAAGCACCCGTGAGGGGCCTTAGGAGATGAGAAGCCTTGCCACCCCAGGAACTTGTGATTGGAGGAGGCGGCGGGGAGGAAAGAGGGTAGACCAGGTTAGACCAGCAAAGAGGAGCTTCTTCGGCCACCGTTGCTGGACCGTGGGCCCCCGTGGGGGTCTGTCCGGGTCTGGCCCGTCCTCCCCACACCTCGTTTGGTCTGATGGAAAGGGACCCAGGTATAGAGAACCCAAGAAACAGAGCCGGTCACCCTGCCCTGGAGTGGAACAACCCCAGGACAGGCCCCCAGGCAGGCGCTGGGCGAGGGGAGGGCAGCCTGAGACGGCGGCTCGAACCACGTGCTCCCCAGCAGGCGCTGAGCCGGGGAAGCCGCACTGGCCTCCCGCGGCCGACACGCTTCCAACTTGTTCCTCTTCCTCTGGAACCTTGCCCCGCATCCCAGCTGGCTTCCATCCGTTGTGAACGTGCGGAAACCCCTGTGTGGGGCCAGCCCTGTGGGAGCGGCTGCGGGCTTGAAGACAGACTTGGGGGAAACCAGGGAAGATCAGGGTCAGCGAGGGTCACCGTGGTGGGGCGAGTCGGTGCGTGGCTGTGCCCCGAATTTAGATCAAAGCTGATGCTTTTTAAGAAACTGAGCATCCCACGATAGTTCTGTTGAAAGCACACGCCATGTAGGTGATGGTTAGCAGAGTGGATTGAACCGAAGTTCTGTGGATTCACCCCCTTCATGGGGATCTGGTAAAATAAAGCCCAGGGAGGAGCTGCCAAAGGGTTGGAATAAGGAGGAGGCCTCGAGGGGTCAGGCCCCCGAGCAACCCAGGAGGGACCGGCGGTATCGCTGGGGCCTGTGGGCCCAGCAGCAGCAGGCCCCGGGGAAATCCGGACCCCATGGCTCCGGAAGCCGTCCCCTTCCTGCCAGAGGCGGCCGCTGGGGCGGGGCAGGAGGGTCCTGCAAGGATGCAGGCCGTGGGGAGGGGTTGCCCCTCCTCTCGGCGTCTTGTTTACACCCACGGGGGCCTGGTTTGAGGAAGCACCTGGAGTGTACCGCCCGCAGGGGTCCCGGGAGGTCGGTGCGGGCAGCGGCCGGGAGGTCGCGGGAGCCCCAGGTCCTTGCGGTGGCGACGCCTGAGCTCACGGTCCCGCAGGGTCACTCCCTGCTGTGTCCTCGGGGGAGGTGTGTTAGGCTTTCTTATTGGGAATTTGGGAAAAAATCAGGGTGTAGAGGTCTTTGGAAACCTGGGCTGAGAAGGTCAGATGGAAGACCACGAGG
>SJYF01000082.1:272984-293319 GCA_006410515.1 Procapra przewalskii | reverse complement strand
TAAGGGGAACATTGGTGAAGGGTTTTCATTTGTTGGGCTGATGTTTGCTGCTAAATCTCCATATTCCCTGCCCTTATAATGAATATAACTAGCATATAGGAGAAATAAGTGTTTACCTTTAAGATTAATCATGTTAACCTTAGGTTAAGTAAATTCCTTTCTTAGTTGTAACTCACTACACCTCACCCTATAGGAATGCAACTTTATTTGGAGGGTGGCACCTAATTTAAGAAAAAATCACCCCTGGAAAAATAAGTTTTCTGGTTAACTGACCAGTATCAGAAAGGGCCATAAAATGTCAGCAGGCCTCATGGCCAGAAGACGAAGTAAAACCCATAAGACCTTTGTATAATTTTACATGAAGCACCTGATTGTGACAAGGGTCAGGTCTGCTGACCCCCACGTGACTCTATATTCATCCCTATGTATAACAAAAGGCATATAAACAAACCTGAAAAAGAAAACGGATCAGTTTCTGTAAAGACTGATTCCCCCATGTCGTTTCTTTCTTGCTCCCCATTTTTCTGGCTGAATTCCCATCTGAAATGTGGGTACTCACCAAGCCTGCTAATTCTGCCTGGGCTTCTAAGATAGGACTGGGGAGGCCTCAGTGCCTCCTCTCCTTCGGGAGAACGGAAAGACGCCTGTGGCCTATGTAGGTGGTGATTGGTATTCCACGTAAACCAAGTTATTTAGCCTCTTTTTCTCCACTAATTTTCCTACTACACTATCCGTTTCTAATCTCTCTCTCTCTCTATCTGTAATTAAATAACTTTTTTTCCTAGGACGCCTACTCCGTCTCCCCTTCGAATTACCCTGGATCCACAGGGGCTGGACCCCGGCAAGGTGGCAAGAATACACAGAAGAACTATACAAAAGAGGTCTTCGTGACTCAGATAACCATGACGGTATGATCACCCACCTAAAGCCAGACATCCTGGAATGTGAAGTCAAGTGGGCCTTAGGAAGCATCACTACAAACAAAGCTAGTGGAGGTGATGGAATTCCAGTTGAGTTATTTCAAATCCTAAAAGATGATGCTGTGAAAGTGTTGCACTCAATATGCCAGCAAATCTGGAAAACGCAGCAGTGGCCACAGGACTGGAAAAGGTGAGTTTTCATTCCAATCCCAAACAAAGGCAATGCCAAAGAATGCACAAACTGCCGCACAATTGCATTCATCTCACATGCTAATAAAGTAATGCTCAAAATTCTCCAAGCCAGCCTTCAACAACACGTGAACCATGAACTTCCAGATATTCAAGCTGGATTTAGAAAAGGCAGAGGAACCAGAGATCAAATTGCCAACATCCCTTGGATCATCGAAAAAGCAAGAGAGTTCCAGAAAAGCATCTGCTTCTGCATGGATGACACGTTCCCAGAGGGCGGGGCTGGAGCCAGGAAACACACCCGAGGCAGCTTCAGGTCCGGGGAGCCGCTGAGACAGGGGCCGGGCGGCCTCGCGGCGCTGGGCCTGCGCGGCGGGCGTCTGCGGGGTGCGTGAACGGCAGCGGCGTGGATGCGGCTCCGGAAGCGGAGCCCGGCTGCCCGCTCGGCACGGCGGCGGCGCCGTCTGGTGGCCGGAGCCCGCACCTGCAGGCTCGGATCACTCGGCGTCCGCAGGGGCGAGGCAGCCAGTGCTTCCCACGCCCCTGCCATTCCCAGGACGCGGTGGGTATGCGCAGCCGCCAAGTAAGGAAATAACCCCCAAGTAAGCAAATAAATACCTCCAAGCCTTACGTGTATCTGTATGTGTATGCACATTTTTTTTTGCCACGTCGGGTACTTCTTGTAATATTAATATTAACATTTTTTCCCTGTAAATCAACTTCCTAATACACTGAAACGCATTTCATTTAAAACAAGAATCTTAGTCAGCTTCACACAGTACATGGAAATCCAGTATCGCCCACAAAAGAAGCAGAAAGTTATGATCAAGGTGAATCCACGGAACACGGAGCCTCATGGTTGACAGCTGGTCGTGTCCGGCCGCCTCCTGAGGACTCTGGATGCCCAGCCTTGCTCTGCAAAAGGGGCTGATTAGCAAGTGTGGCTGGGACGTCAGAGCCAGAGGAGCAGGAAGGAACAAAAGACAGGAAAAGAAGAAACGTTTTCTCAGTGAGAGATGGGATATTATTCAAGGTCATGATCCTACTCTACGTAATCTTCCTGGGGGCACTGCCCCAGGGGCTCCAGAAACACACGACTGTGTGTGCGCCTCTCCAGGCGTGGAATCTTCATAACAAACCCCGGAAACAGCCTTGGTGACCGTAAACAGCCCCCCTGGCCTGAGGTCCTAGGAGGTCAATTGAGTGCTATGAAGCAGAACCGGAAACTAGATCTCCTTTTCTGCACCTGGGGATGCAGGGGACAGAATTCTCCTTTAATACAGCTGTTTCATTCATTAAAAGCAGCTTTAAAACATATCCAAATGATATGTGTCACTTTTGGGGTGCTTTTTACTAAATTTGTGCTTTATGATTTGGTAGTCAAGGGGAAAATAAAGGAGACTTTATGATCCCAGTATAATATTTTGCATTTATAAATTTTTCATTTCCTCTTAATAAGCTGTACTTTTAGAACAATTTTAGGTTGACATACATAAATAAATGTCAAGAGCAGTTCCTCCAGATTCTTCTGTCGTCCTCATCTCTGGTCAGTCTGTAGTAGCAGGGTCTTTCGGACCCTCTTGGGGACTGTGGATAGGGTAGCTGGGCAAGGCTGCCAGGGTCAGATGTCATCCTAACCAGTCACCAGCCAGCTCCTATTCCTGGCCCAGTTGCTCCATTTTGGAAAGCAAAGGATCTGCTCACTAGTCTGATTGGGAATAAGAACAGGAAACGCTGACCAGCATACAAGGTCAGGAAGCTGAAGCTGAGATTCGGAAGGCTGAAGGAGGCTGGTGGTGACTTATCTGGGCTTGCATGGTTGGGGGTGCGCATCCAGACGAAGACTGGTTCATCCAACTTCCTCTGGGGTTCTCCACAGAAGACCACAGACCCTGTGATCTGGCAGCCTGGAATCAAGGTTTCTGTCCACTCCTCTGCCCAACTCTCTTCTGAAAACACAGAATCTGAAAGGACCATGGCCTTGACTTCCCGCTGGGGGAGGCGAGCAGGAGAGGCCCGCAAAGGCCTCACATTTCTACAGGTTTAGGACCAGGAGCTTCCTGGACTTGGACTGGATTTTTCAGAGCACGCATCACAGCAGTTGCATGGTCAGTTCAAGCCAGGGGAGAACAAAGCCCACCAGCAGTCGCTGCAAATTCTGCCATGGTTTGGAACGTATCTGTGGTTGACTCATCACAGCAGCGTCTACACAGTTTCACAGAACAAGTGTCTACACAGGCAGACCTTGTTCCGCTGCACTTCACTTTCTAGTGCTTCACAGACATTCTGGGTTTTTATACAAACTGGAGGATTGTGGCAACCCTGCTTCAAGCAGGTGTATAGACACTTTTCCACCAGCATTTGTTCACTTTGTGTTTCTGTGTCACGTTTTGGTGATTCTCCCTATATTTCAAACGTTTTCACTATTATTTTACTTGTTATCTGTGAACAGTGATCATTGATGTTACCATTGCAAAAAGATTAATCTTTGCAGAAGGCTCAGGTGATAGCATTTTTTGGCAACAGAGCATTTTTAAATTTAAGGTATGCAAGTCTTTTTTAGACATAAAGCTATTGCCCACTTAACAGACTACAGGATGATGAAGACGTGACTCTTTTATGTATTGGGAAACCAAAGCTTCCTGTGACCTGCTTTATTGCGATGTTTATCCCGCTGGTCTGGAACTGACCCACGGTCTGTCTCTGAGCTCTGCCTGTTTGTGTGGACACGGCGTTTCCTCTGCAGGGCTCAGTTCCCCAGGCTGTGCCCAGGCATGCAAGTCCAGGTCTGGATGGGACACGGACAAAGAGAGGTGCTGTGCCCTCCCCCCGCCCCGTTAGTCCTCCCGACTCCCTGCCCCAGGCCCTTCGCTCCAGCTGCTTCCTCCCCGCACACTCTTCCCACCAGCGTCCCCAGGCGTACCCTGCTCTCACCTGCTCCCATCTCTCCTCACCTGCTGGCCAGCTGCTCTTCTGGCTCCTTGTAGCTCACATGCCCTCCTCCCTGGCGGATTCTCCTCCATCCAGCACCCCCACACTCTGCTTCCTAAGTGTCCATGTTGAGTGTCTCCCCCACAAGCCTGGGGTTTCCCTCTGCTCTGCTCACCGAAGGCCCCCCAGCACCTGGGGGACATCTGTGTGTGTGCTCAGTCGTACAGTCGTGTCCGACTCTGCAACCCCAAGGACTGCAGCCCACCAGGCTCCTCTGTACATGGCAGGAACACTCAAGTGGGTTGCTATTTCCTCCTCCAGGGGATCTTCCCAACCCAGGAGTCAAACCCACGTCTTCTGCACTGCAGGTGGGTTCTTTACCCACTGAGCCACCCGGGTGGACCTCGAGCTCTCCGTAAACCCTCAGGGGATGAATGAGTGGAGCCATGGGCAGGTGACCCCACCCCTCTGTGCTTCCTGAGGCCAGCTGGGGCAGCGCTTCACAACCCACCAGGAGTCAGAATACCTCTGGAGAGCTGGCAAGCAGACTGCCGGACCCACTGACTCTGATTCAGGAGGCAGGGAGGAGGCTTAGCAAACCCTCGGAAGCCCCCGGGTGTGGCTGGGCCAATATTTCACTACCTCCCATAAGGAAGGCTGAGCAACAAAGAATTGATGCTTTCAAACTGTGGTGCTGGAGAAGACACTTGAGAGTCCCTTGAACAGCAAGATCAAACCAGTCCATCCTAAAGGAAAACAACCCTGAATATTCATTGGAAGGACTGATGCTAAAGCTGAAGCTCCAATACTTGGGCCAACTGATGCCAAGACCTGACTCACTGGAAAAGACAGGCTACTGGGAAAGACTGAGGGCGAAAGGGATGGGCGTGGCGAAGGATGAGATGGTCAGATAGCGTCACAGACTGAACAGCGTCAGTATATATGGATTGAAGCAAGCTCCGGGAGACAGTGGAGGACAGAGGAGCCTGGCATGCTGCAGTCCATGGAGTCGCAAAGAGTTAGTAGTGCTGCTGGGGTGAGAGGTCAAAGGGCAGTCTGAGGTGGAAGCAGCACTGGGAAGAGCGTTCCCAGAGCATCCTAACTTCCAGGGGCCGGGGCAGGGGCTGAGCCTGGGATAGAGCCCCCTTCTCTCCGCAGAGGCCATCTGCGCGGCCTTGACTCCATGGGCCAGGAGAGGGAGCCTCTACCCGCGCTGAGCTCTGGGAGGTGGAGGAGCGGAGGGGCAGGAGGAGGAGCGGGAGGAGGGGCAGGAGGGGCGGGAGGAGTGGGACGGGCGGAAGTGGTGGGAGGCCTCCAGGAGAGGCGAGAGCGAAGCCTCGAAGCCCGGGGTCCCCCGCTCCGGAAACTGCCCAGCGGCCAGACAGACTCCGCTCCAGAGAAGTGTCCTTTGTGCACAAATGGCTGGTCTGGGTAACTGATGAATTCACCTCCAAAACAAGGTGCTCACCCGCCATCTGCACGTGACCCCTGAAACCTAGTGGGTCTCACATTAGAAAGCTCACAGAGGTTCCCCACAGACGCCAAGTCACTGTGCAGGCCCTGCCCTTAAGCCCCGGGTCCAGGGCAGGTGATGGGGGCACCCCTCTGGGTGGTAGAAGCTCTAACCCCGTCAGTGCACAAGGGCACATCACAGATGCTGGGGCGCTTGGGTCGCAGAAGAGTGGACGCCTGGGCTGGACCGAAGAGAACGGGCAGCCACTTGGTCAGGCAGGCAGAGCGGCTGAGAAGTCCAGGCGGCAGAAAGAGGATGGAGAGCTAGATGGCAGCCCAGTTCGGGGCGTGTGCAAAACCCAGTTCCCTGCTGCTGCTGCTGCTGCTGCTGCTGCGTCACTTCAGTCGTGTCCGACTCTGTGCGACCCCATAGACGGCAGCCCACCAGGCTCCCCGTCCCTGGGATTCTCCAGGCAAGAACACTGGAGTGGGTTGCCATTTCTTTCTCCAAAGGATGAAAATGAAAAGTGAAAATGAAGTCACTCAGTGGTGTCTGACTCTTCATTACCCCATGGACTGCAGCCTACCAGGCTCCTCCGTCAGTGGGATTTTCCAGGCAAGAGTACTGGAGTGGGGTGCCATCACCTTCTCCATTAAAAATGTCTTTAAAAACAAAACATCTTAAAAAACACCCAAAACTCTTGCCCACCTACTCTCTGTCCATAGGACTTGCAGTTGTGGGCAAGATGAGAGCTTGAGAGCGCCTCCTTCTTGTCTCTGACCCCTGCGGTGCCCAGCTCAGGAAGGGACGAGGGAGACAGATCCCACCGCCCAACTCTTGTGGAGAGGACGTCAGCTGTGGGAGGAAGGGGAGTGCATTCACGTGGTCGAGGTGATGAACGCCACTCCCAGCTACAGTCGGCTCGTCCATAGTCACAGGGCCCTGATGTTTGGCTGGACATGTGGCTGCCGTGAATAAGACATGTCCCAGCCTCTCTTAAATGTTGGCTTAAAACTCAACATTCAAAAACTGAGATCATGGCATCCGGTCCCATCACTTCATGGCAAATAGATGGGTAAACAATGGAAACAGCAACAGACTCTATTTTCTTGGGCTCCAAAATCACTGCGGATGGTGACTGCAGCCCTGAAATTAAAAGACAGTTGCTCCTTGGAAGAAAAGCTACGACAAGCCTGGACAGTATATTAGAAAGCAAAGACTTTGCCAACAAATACCCATGTAGTCAAAGCTGTGGCTTTCCCAGTAGCCATGTATGCATGTAAGAGCTGGACTATAAAGAAGGCTGAGAGCTGAAGAATTTATGCTTTCAAACTATGGTTTTGGAGAAGACTTTAGAGAGTCCCTTGAACAGCAAGGAGATCAAACCAGTCAATTCTAAAGGAAAACAACCCTGAATATTCATTGGAAGGACTGATGCTGAAGCTGAAGCTCCAATACTTTGGCCACCTGATGTGAAGAACTGACTCATTTGAAAAGACCCTGATGCTGGGAAAGATTGAAGGTGGGAGAAGGGGACAACAAAGGATGAGATAGTTGGATGGTATCACCAGCTTGATGGACATGAGTTTGAGCAAACTCTGGATGATGGTGAAGGACAGGGAAGCCTGGCGTGCTGCAGTCCAAGGGGTCGCAGAGAGTTGGACACGACCGAGCGACGGAACAGCAACAACAACCCAGCCTCTCTTGACAGCAAGGAGACACATGCAACTAAGCTCCACCTAAAGCAGAGTGGCATATGCAGCTTTCACTTTCAGGAAGTGTCCCTAAGTGAACAACATGTGTTTCCTTTTCCCTTCCTCCTTCTAACTGGAATGTAGATGTGATGCCTGGAGCTCCAGCAGCCATCTTGGATCATAAGATGACTATGAGACTGGAAGCCATTCTGGAAAAGCAACTAACTAGGAGCTGGGTCCCTGACGCCAAGCAACCTGCACTAACCATACCTCCGTATTTCTTGACTATGAAAGAGAAGTATAATTTTACTTTGTTAAACTAGTATCCCCTTTGACATTATAACAAAGATCCCCTTTGATCTTACAGTCACATATGACCCTGTGATATTTCCAAGAGTGCCTCTGAGCCTTTCTGTTTCTAGTTGTGGCCCCTTCAGTCCCTTCACATCAGTGTGAGCCCCTCATGACACACATCTAATGATGTCCAATGGCTCTCCATCACCTTTGCTAAGTCGCTTCAGTCGTGTCCGACTCTGTGTGACCCCATAGATGGCAGCCCACCAAGCTCCGCCGTCTCTGGGATTCTCCAGGCAAGAACACTGGAGTGGGTTGCCATTTCCTTCTCAAATGCATGAAAGAGAAAAGTGAAAGTGAAGTCACTCAGTCGTGTCCAACTCTTAGCAACCCCATGGACTGCAGCCCACCAAACTCCTCCGTCCATGGATTTTCCAGGCAAGAGTACTGGAGTGGGGTGCCATTGCCTTCTCCTCTCCATCACCCTTAGGACAAGAAATAAACAGGTTGGCCATTCGGGGTGTTAGCTTGGAGAAAACCAGTTTAATTCTTCCTCCCTGCCTGATGCCTGGGCTGTGAAATTTAACAGAGATGTTGGTGCAGATGGCAGGGCTGTGAACAGAGCCTGGGGGTGAAGACCCCTAGCCAGTCAGTGCAGGAGGATGGAAGACGAGCCCATGTGTAAACAGGGAGAAAGGGAAGCCCTGTGGGTGCCTCCTGGAACTTTGGCCCTGACAGGTAATATGGTGGAGAGGGAGCCCAGCCCATTGCTGGGGAGTCGGCTGGGACCTGCCTCCTTGGGCTCCAAGAAAGAATGGTTCCTTAACTGAGATGAAAATATTGCTTATTAGATTCCTGAGAAAGGAAATCACATGACCCATTCAGTTCCCATCTCCTTTACTCTGGCACCTTAATTGGCTATTTGTGTGTCTAGAATGAATACTTAGGAGATTGCAGCCATGACCCCGAGGGAGTGGACTTTCTGTGCTCACCCCTCATCCAGGGTGCTGGCTCTCGCCTGCCTGATGAAAGGGGCCTGGAGGGTCACTGATGGTGCTCTGTTTCTCTGTGGTCTCTGGCACAAAATGTCACCTGTTTCCAAAGGCCGTTTGACCAGTCTGTCTGGGGCAGAGACCCATTCTATTTGCTGTCCCAGAAGCCACAGGGGAACCAATAAACGTCTGATTAACAAGTCCGGCTTTTCAGAAGTGCAGATGCAAGTTTGGAGGGAGGTGAAACCTTCTCCACTAGCTTGCACCAGAGTTGCTCTTCGGGAAGGAGGCTTGGCCAAACGTTCAGTTCTCGTGACTGGGGTTCTGAGAGCAGGGGCCGCACGGTGGGTTCTAGGGGTGCTCTCTTCCGGGTCCCACTGGGGGTGCCCTCTTCCTGGGCTCTGCTCCTGGTGGTGGCAGAGAGCTCGCTCCCCGCCATCCATCCCATGATGGTGGCCCCACTCCGACTTCCGCACCCAACTTTAATTGCTTCCCAAAGGCCTCACCCGCACATTCTGTCACATCATAGGCTAAGACTTCCATATGTGAATTTCGAGGGGACACAAACACGCAGACGACGGCACAGTGCTTTGTTGAGGACTTGGCATTTGCCACCAGTTTAATAATTGTTATACGCTAAATATACAATTAGCAAGCCCCTGGTGGCTCAGACAGCCAAGAATCTGCCTTCAATGAAGGAGATCCAGGTTCGACCCCTGTGTCGGGAAGATCCCCTGGAGAAGGGCATGGCAACCCACTCCTGTATTCTTGCCCAGGGAATCGCATGGACAGAGGAGCCTGGTGGACTACACTCCACGGGACAGCAAAGAGTCAGACACGACTGAGCCACAGAACAACAGTAAAATTTACAGTTATTATATGCTGAATAGACACAATTACCCTTTCCATTTGACCAGTGAGGAATGGAGGCTGGTACAGTGCAGAAACTTGCCTGAAGTTCACCGGTGAGGAAGGGGGAGAGCTATTAGGGGCTCAGGACCACACCCGGGACCATGACCTGCCTGGTAGCTCGCAGGTCTGCAACCCCTCAACGCTTCCCCAACAGCCTCTTCCTCCCCATCTTGCAAGATGCGCAGAGTGTCTGCGCTCCCAGGCCACAGGAGGACCAGGACTGGGCAGAGTCATCACTGGGCGTCTCTCTGTGCATCCTGGAAGGCTCTGTGACCCGTTCAGACAGGGGTAGGGTCCGGTTTCTGGGTGGAACAGACTGTGGTCTTGCCTCCAGGAACAGCCGCCTGGAAGACACAGGGCCGGGAGGCAGACGCAGACAGTGGGTCAGGGAGCAGCTGCTCCGGACACCTCTTCCCTGGAAAGGAGGAAGTCTTCGATTAAAAAAAATTAGCACCCAAAGCCAACCAACATCTTCAGAGGCATTCTGTGCGCTCTTCTGAAAAGATTAGAAGCTGTCCACTTTTTCCTCTCTCCCTCTCTCATACACACACACACACACACACACACACACACACACGCTCCCCAGCCTCCTCCACTCTGAATCCTGTTTGTGAATCTCACCTAGCAAGCTGCCTTCTAGGGTGTCTAGAGCTGGAATTAGTGGCAATACCAGAGAAACGCCTTCTTTCCCTATGCCTGTCTGCTTGCGTCTAAGCTCAGAATACTGATTCCTCCTAAATGAATGGGTGGTCGCTTTTTTCTCTCCTGTGTAAAGTGGAGCTGGTGGCAGTCTCCTTGTCCTGGATCGGGCTGCGCCCACGACAATTCAGCATTCTGTTTGTTCATCCTAGAGGAGGCCCTTCTTTGCTTTCACGCGTGTCCGCGTTGGAATGGTTTGCTTGTCTCACCTGGGCCGTAACAGCGAGGCTTCCTCGAGTCTCCTCAGTGGCGCTGGCAGGAGGCGCCGAGGCTGAGCCCGTGCCCTCCCTGCTTCCACAGCGGTTCCCTGAGCAGCCACTGTGTGCTCGGGCTCAGGTGGGTGACACTTTCCAGGGAAATGGGTGTCTCTCCCCATGGAAAGTCCAGGTGCCCAGCACAAAGCACGGCAGACGGTAAATATGTGTCAAGTAAGTGACTGTTGACCCACGCCGGGACGGGGGAGCCTGCTGGGCGGCCGTCTATGGGGTCGCACAGAGTCGGACATGACTGAGGCGACTTAGCCGCAGTGAAGTGACCGTCTGGCACCACCGCATGGCAGATTGCAGAAGCGCCGCTGTTGTCTGCAGCTCACTCGTCACCAAGAGGCAAGGGCATCAGTTTCACTGTCCCTGGACCTGGGCTCAACGCATCTTTCTTTGCTAATGGAAAACAGTGAAGATGCCGTGTGAATTCCAGGCTTAATCTCCCAGAGCCTGGTTCCAATGAACCCTTCCATTCTTGCAGCCACAGAGCCCTGAGCCGTCGTGTGAAGGGTTCCAGATGAGCCTGCTTGTGATGGGAAACAAGTGCTGCCAGTTGTCCCAACCAGATGCCAGCTGGCTTCCCAAGGCAGCACCGCCCTTGCTGCCTGGCAGGTCAGTGTGTGTGCCTGCCCAGTCACTCAGTCAGTCCAGCTCTACGTGACCCCATGGACTGTAGCCTGCCAGGCTCCTCTGTCCATGGGATTCTCCAGGCAAGAATACTGGAGTGGGCTGCCATGACCTTCTCTGGGGTATCTTCCCAATCCAGGGCTCGAACCCATGTCTCTTACATTTTCTGCGCTGGCAGGTGGGTCCTTTCCCCTGAGCCACCTGGGAAGCCCTGGCAGCTCAGTAAAAACACCTGAATCAGCTCAGCCAACCCGACCAGACCAAGGCCAGCTGTGCCTGACCCAGCTGATCTGAGAACTGCTGAGATAAGCTGACTCTGTGGCCTAAAGAAATGATGACTGTTTCCTAACCCTTAATAACGGTTTCCTCCTAGCTTTTCGATTAAAAGAGGCAGCATGTGCCTTCACAGAAATCTTTGGAAAGACACAGCCCTGCTGCTGTCAGGCTGGATTCTCGAGACCTCCCTGGTGGCCAAGTGGCTACGACTTTGCTTCCAGTGCAGGGCTTGCAGGTTTGATCCCTGGCCAGGGAAATAAGACTCTCTGCAATTAACTGTATAGGCTCTATTATATTGATGTAAGGGCTCCCCCAGTGACACAGATAGTAAAGACTTTGCCTACAATGCAGGAGACTCAGGTTCGATCCCTGGGTTGGGAGGATCCCAACCCAGAAGGAATGGCTATTCCTTTATTGAAGAAGGGAATGGCTATTCGCTCCAGTATTTGCATTGATATAATTTCCTGAAACAGTCCCCTGTGAATGAACATCTGTATAGTTTTATGTTTTATGTTCTATCTGAACTAGCATCATGATGAATATACTTGCAGAAATAGTTTGAGATATACTTCCTTAGGACAGATTATTTTGAAATGGAGATGCTGGATTAATGGAAATGCTGAATTAAAGGAAATCTCCATTTTCAAGGCCCTGAACCACATTGTCTTCTGGTTACATCACAGTGTCTCCATTCATTTTCTCAGCAAGCGAGCAAACGCCCACAGTGGTGAGGTCCCTCAAACACACGGCTATCTGAGTCAGGCCAGTGCTGAGACAGGCCCCAGCGTCAGACACAACCTCACTGCCTTCAGGCAGCAGTCGTGTCTCAGGGAGGCCCTCTGGGTATGTGATCCAGCCCGTACTGTGTGCCTCATCCCACAATCACTGAACACACAGTCCCAGCCTCCTCCTCCAGGAAGCCCTCCTTCACCTGCTCAGCCTGCAGCCATCGCCTCATACCAGTTGCCCCTTTAACCAGCATTTGCCGACTGCACATGTGCCCAGTCATGGTTGGCCTTGGAAGCCACTGGGATGCGTGGCATAGTCGCAGGTGCCAGGATGACTGGGAGAGGGACCTGGGCAAGGGCAGGGAGGCGAGGCTGTGCTCTGCTCCCAAATGTCTGCAGTCTCTCCCCAAGGCTGTGAGGGATGGAGGGAGGTCTCCTCAGCAGACAGAGAGAACGGCCACATGGAGCGGGGTGGGGACGGCCTTCCACCCCACGCCACCCTCTGACCTTCAGGCAGACACCGTCCGGGGCAGGCATGCTTCTCCAGACTCCAGGGGTGTGGGTGCCCCCTCTATTCATGCCTGGGGTTTGTACTGTTCCCCCAGCCTCTCACCCCACACCCATGGGCTCCCCGACCCCCGCTCGTGTCCACATGGAGATGATCCAGCTCTGGGCAAGGGGTGTGCCCCTTTCCTCCCCTTTCACATAATACCTGTCACCACATTCCTGCAGCCCCAGTTGCTCTCTGGTGAAAATAATAGATAAATAAATAATTCTTCACAAAACTAATTAGCAGAGAGGAAGATGCTAATGTGTTTTGCTAACTGTGTCTCCCCAAGTCGCTGCCGGCCGGCCTGGGGGCTGGGGGGAGGGGCTCCGGCTGTCGAGGGGCGCAGCTCCAACCTCAGGGCAGCCAGCCCCCCGCCAGTCAACCATCCCCACCCCGCTCGTCACCTACCCCCCCGCCGGTCAGCCACGCGGACTCTGCCTTCACAACGCCCAGCGCCTTCAAGGTGTGGGCAAGCCTGTGCTGGGACAAAGCCGAGGTTCTGGAGCCACAGACCTGAGTGGGTTTCAGCCTCTGCCGTTTCCTGGTCAGGGGACTTCCGTGGCCTCAGTCTTCTTCTCTGCAAGATGGGTTGCTGAGGATGCTGGTCTCCCAGGGCTGTGGCAAGGCCCCAGGGTGCCAGGCGGTGCGATCTCCATCTTACAGTTGAGAACCCCAAAGCTCAGGGGGGTGAAGTGACCTGCCCATGGTCAGCATGCAGGGTGCTAGGACGCCTGGTCCAGTCCTCGCAATCTCACATCGAGGAGTCCTCCAGCCTGATGGGGACCCACAGCTGCCCCTGCAATAGCCCAGAGTCTCAGATCCCACCTCTGACATGGGACAGCCGAGCCAACACCCCCCCCCGCCCCGCCCCCACCAGGGCGGACCGCGCATCCTGACAGAGAGAGTTGTGTCCAGGAAGCCTGTTCCGATCAGCACTAGGGGCTGATGGTGGGGCCCGCCACCGGCATCGGGAGGTTCCGGGGGGCCCCTGGGTGGGTGGCCTCAGCAGGAGGCTGAGGTGGGCTGGTCCCTGGCAGCAGCCTTTCTTCGCCGCCTGCCAGGGTTTTCTTATCTGGCCGGATGAGCGGGTTCCAGAGGGTGAAGCAAGTTCTTAGAGATTTCCTTTGAATGTCCTTGTGCACACTTGGCGCTTTGGAATCGGGAAGGGTCTGGTCTCTCACACAGTAACAGGAGGGAACCAAGACCCAGAGACACGGGCCCTCAATCTTTCCCAGCACCAGAGTCTTCTCCAGTGAGTCGGCTCTTCTCATCAAGTGACCAAAGTACTGGAACTTCAGCTTCAGTCCTTCCAATGAATGGTCAGGGTTCCTTTACGATTAACTGGTTGGATTTCCTTGCTGTCCAAGGGACTCTCAAGAATCTTCTCTTGAGTTGAGGCTGCTTTTTTTCCACAACCCACTCCTCCCCAGGCGTGGAGCTAAGCTGCCTTTTCCTGCAAAGCTTCTCATCTTGCTTGGCGACACTAACTCAAGGCCTGCTCCCAGCCCCTTTCCTTCTTACACGCCTCCACTGCTGGTGCCAGAAGTTTAGAAACTCACTTTCCCAGTTTTCTTCAAGCTGAGGATGGACATTGACTTTTAGGTGGAATCTTCTGGAAGCTTCGTTTTTCTTGATTTAAGGGAACAGACATGGCTATGATCACCTCTTTCCTCTTCTTCCTGCCATGAAAATGTCGGGAGCTACAGCAGCCATCTTGCAACCATGAGGTTAATGAGCAAACACACTGAGGATGGGGGAGCAGAAAGAAAGAAAGATCCTAGATCTCTAATGACACTCTTGAGATGTTAAACCAGCCTAGATGGCTTACCTCCAGACTTATCAGGATGTGGGATGATTAAAAACTTCTCTTATTGTTTAAGTCAATGTTAGGTTTCTACATCTCACGGCTGAAAGTGTTCCTGAGGACAGCTTTTACTGCTCCAATTCCCCAGGCCAGGGTCCTCGGAATAAAATTCACCCACTGCCTCAGCCTCCACATCTCACAAGGCACCTGGGGATCTCACCTCCCTGATGTCTCTCCCTGTCCTCTCTGGCCACACTCAACTGTTGACTTCACAGGTCAGAATCTCATGCTGCCTGTCTCCTCTCCAAAGACTCACCCCGTGGCAGCCAGAGGGATTGTCCTAAAATGCAGACGCTGCATATAGACTAGTGTCCCTTTTTGGCTTCAGAACTTGTCCTGCCTCCCCCTTGCCTCCAGAATAAAACCTAAACTGCTTAGCAAGGCGAACACAGCCCTCACGACTTGGCTCACAGAGTCAGCCGTCCCTCGCCTTGAGCTTCTTTTGCCATTTCCCGGAAGTCGCCGTCTGGCCATGCACCCCAGGCTTGGCTTCCTTTTTTGCCGTGGCCCCAGCCCAGAGGCCGGCCCAGACTCAGGTGGGTCCCTCACACCCTCCACTGGGCCTGCTTCTTTGGCTGCTGACACCATTCTCGCTATTGCTCTTTTACTGGCTTGCTTTTTTCTTCCTCCCTGACCAGAAAGTCAGTTCCTTGGCATCAGGGCTGCATGCATTGTTCCTCCTGTACCCTGGTGCCTGACACGCTGCAGGGCCGTGATAAATGTGTGTGGAGTAAGGGAGTGAATGAGTGAGTGAATGAATGGGGCCAGGCATTCAGGAACTCAGGGAGCTGGCTGCTGGGAGGAGCTGATGTCTGGGGCTTTTGCAGGGAGGAGAAAACAGCAATGACCTCAGACTTTGAAAACCTGCTAAATAACCCGGCTTCCTGGAACCCTGCCCGGAGGCTCTGGGGAGCAGAACACCCTTCTACGTGCAGACAGAACTGAGTCCTTCCTCCCAAAATAAACCGTCTGAAGACACCTGCCACTGGGGAACCATCTTGTCTGGGAATGCTGGAGGGGGCGGCTGCCAGTTCGGAGTCCCGTCTGAGGTCCCTCCGAGGCATCCCGTCCGCTTTCTTTCCTTGGGAGGGGAGGACGCCCCAGGGGCTCCCAGGCTGACACATCTGCCTCCCATGGGGAAAAGCGATGGGGCAAGGGCCGGGGGTGCTCTTGGTGACACAAGCGCGTCTGTCCTGCTGGTGAACACAGAGCGGCCGTGCGGGTTGCGCAGCCCTCCTGTGACGCAGCCGCACAGCCCCCAAGGCTCCCACGGCGAGAAGAAGGCGAGACAGAGAATTATGAGACCTGGAAAAATGCAAACTGGAATCAATTAGCTCTCTTCTGTGACAGTGTGTGTGTGCATGAGCATGTGTGTGTGAGTTGGGTGTGAATGTGTATGCATGTGCATATAAGTGTGTGTGAGAGTAAGTGTGTGAGTGTGTGCATGTTCATGTGTGTGTGCACATGCATCTGTGAGTGTATATCAGTGTGTGTGCATGTGTGTATGAGTGTGTATGTGTGTGTGCATGAGTATGTGTGTGTGTGAGCGTGTGCATGTATATGAGTATGTGAATGTGTGTGAGTGTGAGTGTGTGTGTGTGTGTGTGCATTAGCATGTGTGTCTGCTTGTGTGTGCATGTGTGTGAGTATGTATATGTGTGTATAAGTGTGTGTGTGGTGTGTGTGCACATTTGTGCGTGTATGCACACACATGTGAGTGTCGGTGTGTGTGCACAAGTTTGTGTATATGAGAGTGTGTGCATCTGTATTCATGAGTGTGTGTGTGAGTTATGAGAATGTGTGTGTGCATGAGCATGTGTATGCATGTGTGTGTGTGTGTGTGTATGGGTATGTGAGTGTGTGTATGTGTGTTTGTGTGAGAGTAAGTGTGTGAGTGTGTGCATGTTCATGTGTGTGTGCACATGCATCTGTGAGTGTATGTCAGTGTGTGCATGTGTGTATGAGTGTGTATGTGTGTGTGCATGAGTATGTGTGTGTGAGCGTGTGCATGTATATGAGTATGTGAATGTGTGAGTGTATGTGTGAGTGTGTGCGTGTGTGTGCATTAGCATGTGTGTCTGCATGTGTGTGTGCATGTGTGTGAGAGTGTGTGTGTGTGTGAGTGTGTGGTGTGTGTGCACATTTGTGAGTGTATGCACACACATGTGTGAGTGTCGGTGTGTGTGCACGAGTTTGTATATATGAGAGTGTGTGCATCTGTAGGCATGAGTGTGTGTGTGAGTTGTAAGAATGTGTGTGTGCATGAGCATGTGTATGCATGCATGTGTGTGTGTGTGTGTGTGTGTGTGTGTGTGTGTGTGTGTGTATGGGTATGGGTATGTGAGTGTGTGTGAGTATGTGTGTGTTTGTGTGAGTATGTGTGGGGGGTTTGTGTTGATGGATATGCTTTCTCACAAGTGGCCATCTCTCCACCTAAACAGCCCCCAGGCGGCTCCCTGCTTTCTCCTGGGTCTGCACCTCCCTGGGGAGCGGCAGGCCACACCGCGTGGAGGGCGTGGGAAGAACTCCAGCCCAGCATGGCCTCTGTGGGAGCATCGGGGAGGGGCTGGAGCCCTTCCAGCTGCAGCCGCAGAGTCAATGCGATTTTAGGTTTCATTCAGGAAGCCCCAGTTCCTGAGCTGATGTCTTCAATCAAGTAGATGCCAGCAGCCGCGGAGGCCACACCGGCTTCCCGGGCGCCAGGCACAGGGACCGTGAGTCACACACGTGTCAGGATGGCGCTCCCAATTGGCTCCCAGCAGCGGGTCCTGAGAGCCAGGGCTGGGCACAGCAGCAGACACGGCACGTGTCCTGGCACCAGGCGGGACTGTGATGGGTCGGGGAGGTGAGTGGCTGCCGTCCGCTTCTGTTTCCTTCTCAGCTCTCTTTACAGAGACCTCTGTCAAGGCCACCCCGACCCTGTCCAGCTCAGGTCTCTGTCCGGCCCCCTCGAGGCCCCTGCCTGGCCCGAGCCAGCTCCCTCTCCTGACCAGACACCAAGCCTCCCGCTTGGGGTCTCCTGACACCCTCTGCTCTCTGATCCACGCTGATGCTAGTCTCTGGAAGGTTTGTGCATGTCACTCGACTTCTAGCTTCCTTATTCCCTCGATGACACCCCACCCTTTCAAGAAAAGACGCCAAATCGTTTGCGACCCAGCTCTTGAGTCTGGGCCAGCCTTGGCCCCTGCCCCTCCTGCCAGCCTGACCCCCAGACCCCAAGACACTCCCGCTCCCACGGGCGGGCCTGTGCACCCGGCCCTGAGGGCTCTCCTGTGCTCTTATCATGCGGGGACTTCGTGTGAGTGTCCACAGCCTCCGACACCTCCACCCAGCCTGGACGTCCTCAGCCTGTCTTCCTGTCGCATCTCCTGGGTGTGAATTCCCCTCACCCTTCTGTTGCCTGGCTCCCCTCCTGGCCGGGAGCTTCCTAAATGCAAACCGGGTGGGAGACGGCGTGAGCCGGGTGGACAGGAGAGGAGGCCCCAGCATCAGAGCGACACCTGCACGCTCACCCACTTTTTGCCGTTTGGTTCGGCAGCTACATGGCTTGGAAGTGGGTCTGAAGGCAGCAGGAAACACCACTCCTGCAAGTGCTGGCTTCCCAAAGTGGCCGCCCCAAACTGCAGAACTACCCCTTCTCTCGCCAGAGCAAGCCTACCCTGGGGCCTGGCTGAGGGGCGCCCTTGGGGGCCGGGGTGGTAGGGGATTGGGACGGTGGCCCAAGGTACCGAGGGGAGAGGCTGGCTCAGGAACTGACAGAGACCTGGGTGTGAATCCGGACTCTGCCAGTAGCAAGGTGCATGTAAGTGGAAAACGACGTAGCCCTTTGAGCCTCAAGCTTCGGTGCAAAACTGGGGCAACGCGGCTGCAGGGGGCTGAGGGATGTAAGGAGGTCGAGAGTGCAGAGCACCTGTTGTGACGGTCCCTAGGCTGTTGGGGGGGTGGGAGGGTTCGATCACACGGTGTTGTCACCATGGCGACAACAAGCTGGACAAGCTGGAAAAGGAACAGTAAGACAGGACCCTGCTAGCAGAGCCACAGGGAAAGCGGGGACTCAGGGTCTCCAGGCTCAGTCACTGCTGCCGCCGCCGCCGTCGCTGCTGCTGCTGCTGAGTCGCTTCAGTCGTGTCCGACTCTGTGCGACCCCATGGACGGCAGCCCACCAGGCTCCCCCGTCCCTGGGATTCTCCAGGCAAGAACACTGGAGTGGGTTGCCATTTCCTTCTCCAATGCATGAAAGTGAGAAGTGAAAGTGAAGTCGCTCAGTCGTTTACGACTCTTCGCAACCCCATGGACTGCAGCCCACCAGGCTCCTCCGTCCATGGAATTTCCAGGCAAGAGTACTGGAGTGGGGTGCCATCGCCTTCTTCAAGGCTCAGTTACAGGAGCAGGGAATTCTGACTCTTCCTCAAAGCCGCCCCACGAGCCTCAGTGCTTCGGCCACAGGCAAGAAACCGGGAGTCTGCGCTTGACCCCAGCCTCCCAGGTCCTCCGCTGGCCTCCGCCTTGCCCTTCTGGCTGCCATGTGGGACCAGAGCCCAGCCCACCCCCCAAGCAGCTGGGGCTGCCACCTGCCCAGCCCACAGAGGACAGAGTCTGGCCCCCAGCAGCCCCAGCCTGGGGCGTGCCCCCCGCAGAGCCAGGGCAGCCCTCCACAGGGGCCGCTTTGTCAGCAGCAGACGAACGGAACGCCTCTCTCCATCCTGGCTGGCATCCGTTCCAGCACTCATCCCTGCTTTTTCATATTAGAAAATGATGGTAATTATGCCCTAAATAATCAACTGTTGCACTTTACGTTTAGTTTATGGAGGGCTGGCAGGCCTGGCTCAGCCTGTAACCATGGCTCCATCTCCACCGCCTTCCCTCTTTGGGGCCGTCGAGCCGAGGACGGTGTGGGGAGGTGAGGGGAGAGGGCCACTTGAGGGGCTCCAGGACTCCCCCGAGATGGGTCAGGGGCCCAGGCCAGCTGGGAAGAATGAGGGAGGTAGGGCCTCGCTCAGCCTGCCTACCTCCAAGCTGGGCTGCCCCGCTGGGCCCCACACCCTGACAAGCTTCGTTTTCGATCCACTGTCTCTGATTTTGACTCACTTTGCTTCTGCCTGATTTCTCTGGTCAGGTTCATCAAAACTCATCCATTTCATACTCAAAACCTTCCCAGACTCCCTTGCAGCTCCCGGGAGGAGACTCAAGCCTCTGTGCCAGGGTCACCAGGCTGTGGCTACCGGGCCAGCCGCGTGTGTCCGGGGCCTTCCCAGGCCCCACCCTGCTTGCTCGTCCCCTCCCAGGTCCAGGCTGCCAACCTCTCTCCCACCAGCCAGTCCTTCCATCCACTCCCCAGGGGCCCGGCTGCCCCCTCTGTGACTGGTGGGGGGCATGCCTCCTCAGCCCCCAGAACCCAGTGCCGGCCTGGGACTTAGCACACCTTAGGGCTGCTGTAAACAGACCGCCATCTAAGGCTTGAAACAGCATGGACTTCCTGTCTTACAGTTTGGGGGCTCCCTGGGCTAGAGCTGAGGTGTAGGTAGGGCCGTGGTCCTCTCCAGACGGCCTGGGCGGGCGCCAGTCCTCACCCTGGCCAGCTTCTGGAGTCGCCCCCTCCGTGCTCACACCCCTTCCTTCGTCTTCAGAGCCAGCAGCAGTCTGGCCTCCGTAGCACGTTGGTCGCTCTGACCTCCTCTCTGCCTCCCTCTTACACTTTCAAGAATGCTTGTGATTCCATTGGTGTCCCCCCAGTAATCCAGGATCACCCCCTGTGAGAGGGTGTCTGAGGAGAAACCTTAATGCCACCTGAAGCCTTAAGCCCCTCACGTGGTGGGGGCGCACTTTCAGTTCCAGAGATGAGGAGTGGGCTTCCCCTTCATGTGGTAACGTGTGCATTTGCTCACAGGTCGCAGAGACGAGGACCTGGGCTCCTCTGCAGAGCCTCCCACAGAGAGACTTCGA
>SJYF01000082.1:257867-272419 GCA_006410515.1 Procapra przewalskii | reverse complement strand
GCCTTGCTGGGTGGGCACTGAACATTCTGCTGCCCACAGGAGCCAACCAAGGAAGCAATGGGACTGACAACCCAGGCCGGGGCAGGTGTGCAAACATCATTTACACAGGCAGGTGTGCAAACGTCATTTTATGCCGGTGAGACACTTCACAACACAGCCCCTAATTCTGCCTGGGCGGCTCCTTCTCTCAAGCCTAGACCAAAGTTAAGTCAGCTGACTCCCCGCCACCTGTACAGAACTGGGACCTGTTGCTATAGCAACCAATTTGTTTCTGCAAGTGCGTTTTAACTTTCCTCTGATGCCCCACTGGACGGGAAGTTTCTCCTTCTGAGAGTCTCCTGCAGGCTCGCTCGAAGCCCACAGACCCTTCTCTTCTGCTGCCATAAGGGTTGACACACACACTTACTCCACAGGGAAGACAGTGTGGAAATAAGGCTTTCGGAGGAGAGAGAGAAACAAAGCAACTGCATTTCCAAGCCTGCTGTGATGAGGTAACTAACTTGTAGGGTTCTGGGAGAAGCTTGGCCGTAACTGTGAGCTCCTGTTTGCTCCTCCCGTCCCCGCAGAGCTCAGGGAGGCTAGTCCTTTACCTTTTCTTTCAGTAAATACTCAGAGCTTTGGCGGGTCCTGTGTTTGTGGTGGAGAGTCAGATGCGAACAAGAGAGAGACGGCCACATGCCTCCTGGGGTTTGCTGTGTGTGTGTGCACGTATGCGTGTGTGGAAACGACCGAGGTGAAGCCTCTGTCCCTGTCACTGAGCGAGCCGGCGACAGGAGCCGAGAAGAAGGTGCGCAAGGGAGGAGAAAGTGCTCATCCACAGGCGGAGGGTCTGGACAGGCATCGCTGAGAAGCTGACCCTGAAGTTGAGACCAAGAGTCAAGATCCACCAGGAGAAGAAAGAACTTTCTAGACAGAGGTCAGGCCAGGTGTGTGTCAGCGCTGAGCTGGACAAGAGCTTGCTGAGGCCGAGGCAGGAAGGGGGACCGGGTGGCCATCGGCAAGAAGACGGACCTGGGCGAGACACAGGGCAGCGGGTGGGCTGTGGCGTGGGGGCCAGGTCGGCGTTAGCACTCGACCCCCAGGCTTGGAAACCTGGGCCTGGGTGTCCAGCAGAGGCGCGAAGGCATCAGCAACGTCCAGACCCCTCTGGCTGCCCCCGCTGTCTCGCCCTGTCCTCCGGTAAGAACACTTGACTTGGACCAAGGCCTGCCCCTCTCTGGGACCGTCTCATCTCAGACCCTTGGTTGCATCTGCAAAGACCCTTTCTCCTCATAAGTCACCTGTTGCCTTCATGGGTTCTAGGGGTGAGAACACGGACATACCTTTTCCGAGGGGTGGTCACCATCCAGCCCGCTGTATCTGTCACCTGAGTCAAGGAGTCAGCGCGTCACGTTTACTCTGTTTAGTCCCTCCTCTAATTCCACCAGTCCAGGGGCAGACACCGGGGAGACCCTGGGGAATGCAGCCGGCCGACAGAACCAGCAGCCAAAGCCTCTGCTTCTCAACCAGCCTCTTTTTCAGCTGGTTTTCAATTCACCGTCAGCTTCTTTAAAGTGACGTTTAGAAACACGTACAGAACCCTTCTGTCTGGTAGCGCTGACTCGCAGTCAGTGCACGGCAGAGAATCCGGCTCATCAGGGAGACCCCATGCTCAGGGTGCTGCTGCCGCCCGTCCGCTGGCTCTGGACCCAGCCGCCAGGCCTCCTTCCAGAAGTGGCTAATCGTTCCTACACCTGCCCTCCAAGGAAGAGACAGGCTGTGGTGGTGAGCTCTCTGCATCGCCTTGGCTGGGCCGAGGGATGCCCAGCCAGCTAGTTAGTGATGCTCTCAGGCTGTCTGAGAGGGCATTTTCCCAGAGAGGGATGCACTTGTCGGGAGGCAAGTGAAGGACGCCCGCACTTGTCAGAGTGGGGGCACCATCCGATTCGCAGAGGGTTTGAGTAGAACAGGAGGTGGAAAAGGATGAGTCCTCTTTCTCTCTTGCTGAGCTGGACACCATCTCCTGCCCTCAGACATCAGAGCTTCTGCTTCTTGGACCTTTGGGCTCAGACAGGTTTTCATCACCAGCTTTCCTGGTTCTCAGCTTCCACAAGGCACACAGTGGGACTGCCTGGCCTCTGTGTTTATGAGCCAGTTTCCACAGGGCATCTCCTTTGGCCCATATATACGCCTACATCCCCCATACCCCCTGCTTATAGACATCTTCATCCTTTGTGTCTGCTGCATATATACGTCTATACACATCTGCATCCTCCGTACCTGCTGCGTATACACGTCTGCATCCTCCGTACCTGCTGCGTATACACGTCTGCGTCCTCCGTACCTGCTGCGTATACACATCTGCATCCTGGGGACAAACCTCTCATCACACCTGCCCTGTCCTCTACAGCCTCCTCCCTCCTCTCCCGACGTGCGCAAGGTCCTCACCTGTTGTGACGGCACCAACTATGGAACCTAAAGTACGTCGTTCACGATGGGGGGATAGCGTCTGCCCAGCCTCTAGGCAGAGGACCCCACGCACATCCAAGTTAATTACAGGAACCAACACTTAGGCTTAGAGGGTGTGATGGCTGGATGGCATCACCAAGTCAACGGAAATGAGTTTGAGCAAACTCCAGGAGATGGCGAAGGACAGGGAAGCCTGGCATGCTGCAACCCATGGAGTCACAGAGAGTTGGACACCACTGAGCAACTGAACAACACACTTAGGTTTAGGAACCCACCTGCTCCCAAGAACGCTCTCCCAGCATTTTGTCTTCCAGGGACCCTGCCCAGCCTGGTGGCCGCCCCCTCGGACGGTCCTTCCCTCCAGTGTGAAGAGTCCATCCCCTGTGATCCGAGATGAAGGGAGCCAGGCCCCCGCATCGGGTAAGTGATGCTGCCGGAGGGCAGCAAATGGGTGTGTGAGGAGCCTAGGGACAGGAGGACCTGAGCGGCAGATTCTGTTTCCAGGGACGCATGGGGCGGTGTGGCCAGAACCGGGGCTGCACAGGAGTGAGGCCAAGTGGGGTCTCCAGACCTGCGAAGGGGTCGTCACTGGGGAGACCTGGCCTGCGGAGGATGCTGCCCGCTCTGTCTCCTCAGCTGAGCCTTCCGGGCGGTGGAGCCCGTCCCCAGGCCGGCTCGGCCGCGCTGCCCACCCTCTCCTCCGGTGCCAGCTCCGTCCTCAGTGTCTCGGCCCCTGGGGCCTCTCCACTCTCTTCCCAGGGGCGTTCCTGAAGCCACTTCAGCCTGCGCTCCACTTGTAGTGAAGCCCCAAGGCAGCTGAGTTCAGAGACACGGCTGTGCGTTACGGGGAGCGGCAGCTTGGCGCCGCGTGCGCTGCATGGCTTCTGCTGGTGACCCAGGCAGGCCTGGCCTCTCCCCAGAGCCAAGGCCCCTTGGTTCCCACAGCCCGAACCGGGCCCGGCCCTGGCGGCTCCCACTGGGGCTCCTACAAGTGACAAATGTTGGTGACCCGCCTTCCTCCTCTGTCCATGGCCGTCACCAAAGTGCCCCCAAGGGCATCCCAGACAGTTAGTTCTTCTTTCCTTTTCCCTTTTGCTTTTTTCCAAATATTTATGAAGAGATTTTCCATTTATCCTGACACATCTTCTCCACCGTGGGTGTCGGCTGGGAGGGCTCAGACAACAAACTCCAGAAGGTATTTTCCCCAAAGCAGCATCTGGCTCCATTGGCAAGTGCAGCGGGCAGCTTGCTGGGAACTGGCCGAGGCAGACGGCGGAGGAGCCCAGGGTGGGTGGCCTCCAGCCAGGCGCGGGGGGTCCAAGCTCCCCGAGAGCAGGGCCCATCTACCTCTTGATTTCCACAGCACTGAGCCCCCGTGGGAGCCCCGAGGCATCGTGGGGTCCCCAGCCCCTGTGGGAGCACCCCCTCCCGTTTCTCACCCTTCAAGCCCTCTGACTGCTGGCAGAGCCCCTCCTGTCTCCCAGGTAAACCGTGCAGGCGGGATGAGGACGGGCAGGACGCTGGAGGGGAGGGGGCTGGCTCGGTCCCCGTGTCCCCAGGCCCTCCCATTGCAGGGCCTTCTGGAGTCAGAGCCACAGCCCCCCTGTCCTCCCACCTGCCAGGTGGAAAGGCAGGCAAAGGGCAGGACAGAGTGACCCGCCCCGGGGGCAGGGGCACCGCCTAGCATCTCTCAGGTCACACCGGACGGGCAGCTGCTCGCCCCGCTGACCCCAGGGCACAGCCGGCCCAGCTGATGCCAGGACTGCCCCCGCCATTCCCTGTGAGTTACTAGAGAAGGAGCCAGGCTGCAGGCGCCAGCGAGTTCAGCTGGGAATCAAGTGCTTTCCAGGAGGACTTGGGTCCAAAGCCATCCTGGCCCTGTGCCCTGATCCTTTGCCCGCCTGTGTATTAGGAATCCCTTGGTGGCTCAAAAAGTACGGTGCCCAGAGTGCGCCCAGAGGGGTCAGGACCTCTGCGAGTGAGGCCGTTGTTTCCAAAGTCCCCTAGGCCATTGTCAAGGGTGTTCAGAGTTGAAGGGTACTGAGCGGCAGCACCAGTCCTAGGCCAGGACTCAGCTCTCCTGTTTGCTAGCTTTGACCTTGAATAAGTTACCTGAAACCTCAGTTTCATCATCCATAGAATGGGGATGACAATGTCTTTCCTGTTACAAAGTGCCCAGCGGATTAACTGCTCAGTAAGTTAGAGCTTGTGACACCCTGGTCCGTCGCAAACCCGCCCTGTGGAATAGAGACTGCTGAGCACACAGAGAGACCAGCGGGGCAGCAGGTCGGGGTGAGATGCACAGGGCATCTTTCTGCAGCCCTGCCCTGGGCCCGAGGCCGCGAGTGGGCAACTGCCACCCAGCGGCACCGCCCCCAAAGTGACCCAGGTGACAGCACCCCCGCAGGCCCAGCCTGGGCCCAGAGGCAGCACACCCCTGAACTGGAAGAGCTCCAGAGCGCTGGAAACAGCCCCTGGAGGAGGCCCACTCAGTCTCCATCCTCTGCGTGTGTGGAAGTGGTCTGGCATCAGATCCAGAGTAGGGAGGCAGAAGAGAGTGCCTGTGAACTCGCTCTACTGCCAGGGTGGGGTGGAGGGGGTCCTGAGGGCACAGCCCTTGAGCCAAGGGGCAGCTACTCCTGGGCGGACACTCCCAAGACCCCAGAGAGTCTTCAGACCACTTCCAGAGGACCCCAGAGGCCTGGCTGCCTCGTGCACCCACACGACAGATGTGACTTCATAGCGCATGTCACGTGCATCTAGCAGCGACTCTGCTGAGGTCACCCCCGCCCGGCCCGGGTCAGCGGGGCCCCTGACTCGTCTCCGGCGGCAGCTGTAGGAGGCGGAGCCGCTCGGTGCCGCACAGCGGAGGAGGAGCACTAACCGCAGGGCTGTCTGGCACCAGCCCGGTGCTGCGAGATCGCCAAGGGTTCTGGCAAAGGACAGTAAGGACTGTTTTTGGCCACACAGCACAGCATGCCCAACTGCCCAGGACCAGGGGTCAAACCCATGTCCCCTGCAGTAGGTGTGCAGTCTTAACCACTGCACCGCCAGGGAAGTCCAGGACAGCAGCGATTTTAGCAATGTCTTTTTCACCCGGGAGATCTGCGTGCAGAGGCTCCTATGGGGACAGAATCCACATTCAGAGGTTCCTGCAGAGTCCCACTGAGGAACCTCCAGCACTTCTGGGTTGGACACATTCACGGGTGATGGTCTACGTCACAAAAGAGCATGTAAGTCTGGTGAGGTCTGCGATTGTTGATGATGCTATGGAGGGACTTAAATCAGATTTTTAGGGAGTATTGACAAAGATGATAAAGCTACTATTTAACAGTACATATTTGGGTCAAAATTATAAGTGCAGGCTTTGGAGCCTGACTGTGAGGTACCTCAAAGGGCTCCATCCTGTGCAGCCCAGACAGGATGATTTGCCTCCTACGAGCCTCTGTCACGGCTTTGGTGAGATGAGAGAGCCACCACAACCTACTGCAAAGTGTCTGGAGAAGATCAGCTGCATTAATACAAGCTGAGGACCAAGCCTGGTGCTGAGGAAGCTGAGGAAAGCTTAGCCTCTGGCCGCACTGTGTCAGTGCCGTGTTCTGGCTTCTTTAATCTGAGCAACAAGCCTGCGAGGCAGAGGCCTGGTTCCCCATTTTACCAAGGCCTAGAGAGGGGCAGTCACCAGCCCCAGGCCATATAGCTGCAGAGCAGGACTGGAAACCTTCAGTGACCCGACTCCAACAACCTCCCCTTCCCTCTTCAGAGGAAAAGGCCTTGGAGAAAAAGACAGCAGAGACCCCTAACAAAGAGAGTGGGAATCGCCAACAGGAGGCAGAGCACAGCATTCAGTTGATTTCCACGATTCACAAAGAGGCCCACAGGATAAAGCAAGCTCATCCACACAGGGGCAAACACAGCTCTGAGGGGGCCGAAAAGTAGCCCCAGCTCCGACCCCAGCAGGCAGCCTGGAACTGCAGGAAGCAGGAGATGAAAAGCAAGGTGGCGTCAGGAGTCGGAAGTAGCCCGACCAACTCTGAACCACAGTTTCCATTCCGCTGCAGGTGCTCAGCAGCAAAGTTCTGCAGGAAAAGCTGCCTTTTCTTCGTGCTCCCGCACAAGGCTGTTATATTTCAGGAATTAAAAGCTTTGATAAAAGCACAAGTGATCCAAGTTTGCAGCAAAATTCACTGTCACCGACCATCCCCCCCACATTCACAGAGGTTCCCGCCTCCTGCTCCTCCTCTCATGCCCTCCTGGGAGTTCTCAACCCTTTGAGCTTTGGCTCAGTTTCAGAGGCCGGCTGTGGACAAAGGAATCTCTCAGCCTGTTTGTCGAGTGTTTTGAAAAGAATGTTCTCAGAATAACTGGCTAACTGTCAGCGTGCTGGGCTGGAAGCTTTGGCCAAGTCAGCTTGTTAGTGTTGACCTGCTGATCCACGGGGCTGGGTCCCAACAGGTTCTGGTTGTTGGTGTCAACATGCTGATCCACAGGGCTGGTTCCTGAACAGGTTCTGGTTGTTAGTGTCGACATGCTGATCCATGGGGCTGGTTCCTGAATAGATTCTGGCGAGAAGAGACTGCCTTATGGTATCTAGTTTGAAGACACACAGGTTTGAATAAGCCTGCATGCCCAGGAGGATGGCAGCCAATGCCAGAGCTGGCTCAGAGAAGCCATGGGCCCCTCCCCGGGGGTGGCCCCTGTGCTCTGCTCTGGTCGGCACCGGCGAGCGTCCAGAGTCGGGGCCGCAGCGGGGAGGAAGGGGCAGACGGGGGGGCCCCTGGGCTGGTGGCTTCCATCACCTGCGGTCAGTCCAGCTCACTGCCCACCTTCCCGGGAAATGCTGAGTTGTCTTCACCCTACCTGGGCTGCAAGGGGCAGGCCTTTCTTCACCACTACACACTGCTGTGCCTTTGAACTTGATTTCATCTGGATAACTACAGGAAGGAGGGGGGCGGAGCAGACGTGCCTAGAGGGCTTTGGAGACCCAAGGGGGCTGGGGTGCAGTAAGTCGCTGACAGAGCCTGGCCACAGCCCAGGCAGAGCCAGTTCAAACCCAGGTGGGTCGCTGACTCTCTGTGTAGCTGGAAGCTTGTCTTCTGCATAACGGGGTAAAGGTCCGCCTTCCACAGTTGCCGTGATTAAGTGAGCCGATGCCCAAAGCAGAGCCGGCAGGTGGGGGGCAGCTTCCCGTCCTCTGCCCTCCTGGGGCAGCTGGTGTAGAGACAGCGACACGGGCACTGCTCCGCCGTGGAGGGAGGCACCCAGCCCCAGTCACCATGCCTGGGTAGACGCGATCAGCAAGTGAAGTGGGGTGAACCTGAATGCATAAAGCCAAGTGTCATTTTCTCCTCTGCCCTCTCTCTCGAAGGATCTTGCTGACATACTGAAGAAAAAGAAAATGGCACCCTTGCCGAGTGCCTGATCTGACAGCGGGGAGGCCGTGGTACGCGGATCTGGAGGCATTCTTCTTGGATCTGAGCAGATTGGATGGGCTGCCGATAAGCCTCCACACTGAGCCGTGCCCCGGAACCTTAAGACTCATCCCCAACCCTTTGCTATGAAAACACAAAACCACTCTTTATGTCTATTCACTCACGGTGTCTCCCAGGCTCCCCAGATCCCCCCATTAAGCCTTGGGAAATCAGCTGAAACATCGCTTGGGGCATGGAAATGAAGTATTACAAAGCGCTGCCACACAAGGTCATTATTTCTGGAGGACAAAAGGGGAGACCAAAGCTTTTAAGAAAGGCTTTCGGAGCCATTTCTGCAGACCAGCCAGCCGAGGGCACCTCCTCTCCTGCCTGTCCTCTACGACTGCCTACGACTCCTCTCCAGCCTGCGACAGCCCGTGCAGCCTCCTCCAGCTCAGACAGCACCTTCCAGGCAGGGGGCTGCCCACCGCTGTACTGCTCTCCCAGGGCGCTGCCTGGCTGCATCACCCTGGAGGTGGGGTTATCAGCCAGTTCTGAGCTCATTAAAACTTTGTCTTCACGAACAGGGTGCTATTCTCTGAGTCTTGAGACATTTCCTTTCTCTAATTAGCTGACTGCTAGTGACATCTGGCTAAAGACCAGCAGGGTCTTCTTCTGTTGTCTGTCAGAAACTTTCTCTATCTCACACTTTAATAAAACTTTATTACACAAAAGCTCTCAGTGATCAAGCCTCGTCACTGGCCCTGGATTGAATTCTTCTTTTGTCTTTTGTGGTTCAGCAGCAACTTTTCATCTTGAGGGCTCGTCCAGGATCCTTCAGGACAAGTTGGGAGCTAACAAATCCAGCCTCACTCCTCTGAACTACAGCTTCAAATGGCTGCAGAAGGGCCTACTAAGCACATCAGAGATCGAGAGACTTAACTGCTATATATTGTCCTAAAGAAGTGGCTGTCATGCACTGCAAAGGGCACAGCAGGGACTGGAGCAGCTGAAGGCAACCATCCGGCTGACTGTCAAGCCAGAAAAGCAGTACTCTGCAAAACCCCTTCACCGCAGACGCCTTTGGTCTGGGCAGGCCCTGCCGGACAGGAAAACCACGGCGCACTGAGGAGGAATTAGGGAGATGAGAGAAGAGCGAAGGCGACTGGTAAAGGGTGGTTGCAGTCTGGGGATGGACGATTAATTCCTGAAAATGCTCGATGGAAAAGTTTTCCTAAAGCCTTGGAATCAACTAATTATGTAACTCAGCTTTCAGCTTTTCAACAGGCATTGAGGAGACTCCTGAAGCCTCTGAGTCAAACAAGTGTCTCTTTGAGCCAGGAACGGAGGTCCTGATAAAAACTAGCATCTGGGGGCCAATCCCTCAAGCCCCTCCAGGAAGACCCTTACCAGGTTGTTCTTTCTTCTCCCACAGCACTCAAGGTGCCAGGAATTGATTTGTGGATGCACCACACTCAAGTTAAGAGGTGGCACCCTGACCAGAACTAAGTGATGTCATTTATGTCTTTACTTTTATGCTCTGACTTGGTACTTTTCAGATGGGCCTGATAATCTATATGAGCCTGCTTCTGCTGACTCCAAAAATCCTGAGTCTGCCCTTTGATCCTCAAGACAACGCCTTCCTGTCCTGGGCTCACTCCTACGCAGCATTCCACGGTCAGTAACTGCTGGGGCTGCGGAGCCCTCCCCTCTATCAGCGGGAGACTTCCTCCGCTTTGGGGAAAGGACTTTCTTCAAGTCTGTGACTACCAATCGCATGTAGTGCCTCTTGTTCATCTGATGACATCTAACAATCCTAAAATGGACTGGTGCAACACTTTGTACCTTACCTATGGACTTAATGTGACTTTCAACTTTGCTTATTGTCTATTTTTGCTGTTTGCTCCCTGCATCTGTAACTGTGTAGCTGGATATGTTTCTAGTTAAGTTACAAGTGATTGCTCAAACTCCTGCAACTGCCTCAGCTTCCTCCAACAACTACTTGGGGCCCCTGGATCAGAAACCCTCAATATGAGGGTTAGGAGAATATGTTGCCTCACCAATTTAGGAGCAATGCCCCTTATCAGCTCAGAAGCAGTTATGGAACAAGAATGACGCCCATTTCCCTAGGCAACATAATTCTCCAAAAAGAAAAGGGGGGAATGAGAGGGTATCAGGCAGGAAGGCCAGGGGTCTCTAAATGGAGGATATAGGCTGCAAGTGTCAGGAGGAAACAAACAAGTGTTAGATTTTTTCCCCCTTCTCTATACACATTTAAAACGAGGTTTCTCTTAAAATTCTCCTAAAAACCTGCCATAATGACACCTGGTTCCACCTGAACTTAACTTTTCTCAAACCTTGAGCTAACCAATGCGTTTTTCTTATGGAAATGTTTGTCTTATGTTAATGAACTATGTATTTACCCTCGACTCTTCTAAAGACTCAGAATGGATTTAACAATCTGGTGTTTTGCTCATGCAAATATTCTCTTTAGCTATGTTAATGAAACTATTTGCTTAACCTGCCTTTCTTCAAGGCTGGCGTCAACCATCTTATGGCCCGGGGCAACTCACCTGGTGACAAGGTCATCCTAAAGTGCATGTTGTGGGTGAGGGGACTGGTCCTACTCTCTTCAGTTTCGAGTCATTTCCTTTCTCTAAGCAAGCAGACTGCTAGCAGCTCTATGGCATCTGGCTGAAGACAGCAGGGGGACACTCCTTCTGCCCCCTTCTGATGTCTATGTCAGAAGCTTTCTCTATCTCTTTTGTACTTTAATAAAACTTTATCACACACACACACACACAAAATAAAAAATAAAACTTTGTCTTCATGAACAAAGTAGTGAAGAATTGTGTAGTCATTGTTCCGTCTCTAGTCGTGTCCGACTCTCTGCGACCCCATGGACTGCAGCACGCCAGGCCTCCCTGTCCTTCATTATCTCCCAGAGTTTATTCAAACTCATGTCCATTGAGTTGGTGATGCCATCCAACCATCTCATCCTCTGTCGTCGCCTTCTCCTCCTGCCTTCAGTCTTTCCCAGCATCAGGGTCTTTCCCAACGAGTCATTTCTTCTAGTCACATGGCCAAGTATTGGAGCTTCAGTTTCAGCAATCAGTCCTTCCAATGAATAGTAAGGGTTGATTTCCTGAAAACTTGAAGAATTGTGGGGACTACCCAAATGATCTGCTAAGGGGAAAGCACCACTCTGTGTTGGAAAAGACAGCTTTGGAGGGGGCAGCCCCTCCACTTGCGTGGCCGTCCAGAGGAGTCACGACAGGTATGATGACTTGCTCCCTCTCCCCCACAGGAAAACGCATCCCACGCGGCTCCCCAGGGAATACACCAAGCACCCAGCCTCTCTAGAGCAAGGTCGGTCCAGAGCCTCCTCCCCAGCAACTGAAGGACATGCCCCTCTCAGACCTGGAAATGTCACTTGGGAGAAGCTCCAGGGACCGCAGGCAGGAGTTAAATACTGCCATTTAGAGCTTTCTAATCCGGCTGAGCAGAAATTTCCAGATTTGAATCGTGCTCACCCAGGCATGATGAACAGTCTCAGACAGTCTCGAGTTTGCTCCGGATCCCTCTGCCAGCGGTCAAGTCCTTATTTGACTCCACAGTCTACACCCTCACAATCTCTGGACAAAGCAGGCTTGACAATTGGGTGTCCACGGATAGAAAGGCAAACCGCCAAAGCCCCCACTGGAGTCCACATCCCTCAAGTGAATTAACAAGTAAAAATAACAGTCAAGCAACTCTCGACAAGAACAAAGAGGCCGCTTCATGTTCTTGGGAAACTCTGGCCTTGAGGTCATCAGGGTCTGAGCCGGATCTTCCAAGGCATGAGGTCTCGAGGAGGTCACCGTGTGTTTACATGCAGTGTAAGTTTCTGTTAGTCTCGCTGTTATCCACCACCCGACACCGTGGGAATTTGAGACACAGGAGTTAAGTAATGCCCTTGGTGGTCACAAAGAAAGGCAGAGGGGGACACCCACTACTGACGCTGTGAAGGGTCGCTGAGTGCATGCGGTGCGAGGCTCTAGAAAGGACGGAGCCACGCCTTCCTTCCCACAGCCCCGGCCACCGAGTGTCCGCCTGCTGGCGGTGGTCTTGACCCCCAGACCAGTGCCTTCTCACCTCGTCACACATTCCTCTGAGGGTGGCAGGATAGGAGCTGGTGTGTCCGGGCTCCGAGGGACAAGTTCTGTCTCCATGGGACTAACCCAGAGGTCGCTGGATTGGAGAAGTCCCCCCACTCATCCCCCGACCTTTGACCTAGGGGGGCACTGGAGAAAGCAACTCACTGCCCCCCACAGGTCAGATCCATTTCTCTCTCTTTCATTCATTCCTCACGAAGTCCCCAGAGGAAAGCTGCAGGAAGAACGGAACACGGGCTGAAGCTGAGTGACCCAGCACATGACCGAGGGTGTCAGTTTCCACACCACGTTCCTGGATGCCTACATCCACAGGGCTGCTTTGGGGGCTGCAGGGGGTGTGGGTGGGTCCCCCAGTCAACAACAGCAATGCCAACTCTTAGCTACAGGGCTAACTGGTGGGAGAACACTGGGATGGGCTTCCCTGATGGCTCAGCTGGTAAAGAATCTGCCTGCAATGCAGGAGAAGGAAACGAAGCAAAGTCACTCAGTCGTGCCCGACTCTTTGCGACCCTATGGACTGTAGCCTATCCTCTGTCCATGGGATTTTCCAGGCAATAGTACTGGAGTGGATTGCCATTTCCTTCTCCAGGGGATCTTCCCAACCCAGGGATCGAACCCAGGTCTCCCGCATTGTAGACAGACGCTTTACTGTCTGAGCTACCAGGAGACCCCAGTTCAACTCCTGGGTTGGGAAGATCCACTGGAGAAAGGATAGGCTACCCATTCCAGTATTCTTGGGCTTCCCTTGTGGCTCAAACAGTAAAGAATCAGCCTGCAATGTGGGAGACCTGGGTTCGATCCCTGGGTTGGGAAGATCCCCTGGAGAAGAGAACGGCTCCCCATTCCAGTCTTCTGGCCTGGAGAATTCCATGGACTGTATAGTCCGTGGGGTTGCAAAGAGATGGACACAACTGAGTGACTTTCACTTTCCTTTACTTTTCTGTTTTAAGATTTAATTTGAACCAAAGATTTGCTTCTTTAAAAAAAAGAGAGAGAGAAGAAGAAGAAAAGAGAGTCTTGAGAGCCACCTGTCTGGGAGTTTCTGAGAAGGGAACCAGCAGTTATCCTTGCGGTATCAGGGACAGGCCGGTAGCCCTCTTCTGGCCCCGGGCAAGCCGTCCCACGCCTAGTGCACACCTTCCGACACACCCTGGGCTCCAGGTGGCAGGTGGGTGAGAGTGAAGTACACATAGGTGATTCTTGTCTTCTGAGACTTGGAAGAAGCAGAACAAACACCCAGAGGCAGAGAAGGGACTGGCAAATGGTATAATGCAGCCAGTCTCGTCTTGGAATTTCCCCCTATTATTTATATGCTCTATTTTCCCCAATCAGAATGTCATTTTCCAGGGGGCAGGAAATATTTCTTGATCAAACACGTCTCATGTATCTCGGACTTGGGAAAGGCTCATGGTCTCATGGAAGAGAGACCAGTAATTCCAGCATGGGGTAATTAACTTTCTTTGGGTCGTTGGGGCCACCGAAAGTGGAAAAAGAGGGTGAAATCTGCATCTTCCAGGAAGAGAGCTGCTCTCCATAGACTTTCCTGGGGTCCCGGGCTGCTTCCCACAGGATGCAGGGCAGCGAAGAGAACCACATGGGCTCTGGGAGGGGAGGAAGCAGAGACAGGTTGGACATTCAGATGCTGGCCCCCAAGGGCTTCCTGGAGGGAAGAGTTCCGACCTGGGTCTTAACGGAGGAGGAGCTTGGCCTGTTCTGGAGAAGGGAGCTTGTCCAGGTTGGCATCCTGCCTGCAGCTAAGGCGATGAAGTGAAGTCAGCAGGGCCTGAGGCAGAGGCTGGCAATAAAGGGAGGAGGTGAGGAAAGCCAGATAAGCTCTAGCAGAGTGAAAGGGAAAAAGAAATGCAGGTATTGAAGGGGGAGCTGGGGAGAGAGGGAGCCAGCTGCGGGTGGAAACGTTTGAATCCAGCACAAACGGGGCGCTCTGGGCTGGCAGCAAAGGACCGTCAGAAGCCAACGGCGGGGGTCACGCAGCTTCAGCCACGGCCGCCCCATCCGGCCTCAGACAGGGGCCTGGTGTCCCTCCGGAAGGACCTCCGGCTGCCACCTCCCTTCAGCCTCAGCCCGAGTCGGGTCCTCCAGCCCCCGCCCACTGGGTGCAGGAGCCACCTGTGGGGGGAGGGCTGGCCCGGGCCTGGCTTGGCCTGGAGCACGTCTCTCGGCCGCGACCCACATCTGGTGCTTCTGGAAATCTGACCTGAACTCTCCCACTGCCGCGCTCACGCCTGTACATTCATCGCCAGGTAAAGGCGCTGATATGTCCATGCGTCCGTGCGAAGCGGCGGATACAGGCGCGCGCGCACACACACCCCACTATTAAAGAGTCCCCACAGCCATTTAAGGAAGACGGGGTGTCCTGGGCTGGGAAAGCGGGGAGGCTGGCAACGCCGGTTCCCCGCGCTCCTCCTGGGGACCGGACCGTGGCTGCCTTCGCTCTCGGATGTGAATGAGCTGGGGAGAGAGGCCGGCGCGAGCGCGGAGAGGCGGGAGGGGGGCGCGCACAGCCAGGAGCGCACGCCCG
>SJYF01000082.1:210005-227448 GCA_006410515.1 Procapra przewalskii | reverse complement strand
CCCCCAAAATAAAGTCTGACACTGTTTCCACTGTTTCCCCATCTATTTCCCATGAAGTGAAGGGACCAGATGCCATGATCTTCGTTTTCTGAATGTTGAGCTTTAAGCCAACTTAAATAAATGTAAAATAGGGGCTAGTCTGAGGTGTACATGAGGAAATGGGGAGAGGTTAGCCCTGGGCTTTTCAGGGAGCCAATGCCCAGTGGCAGCCAGCCCTTGCCTGCTGGTCTGTCGGTCGCGAGACGGGGGCAGCGGTCATCTGGCTGGGCCTTCTGAGAGTTGGGGCCTTGCCCCTTCCGAGATGAAATGTCACAGGCCCAGGAGCCTGAGGCCGAGCCCGAGGCTGTCCTGGTAGGGCCTGGCGCTGGCCGCCTCCCTCTGATGCGCAGCTGCCTCAGGCACCAGAGCTAGTGTCTATCAGCTCACGGGCTCCTCACGGGCTGGCCGGGACGTTTACGGCCAGCAGTGCCTCGTGGGAGCCCCCGCACAGCCCTCTGAAGGCTTCCCAGTCATGATCCCCATCCCACAGATGGGGCAACAGAAGCACAGCATTAACCCGGACGCAAGACGATGCAGTGAACGGCGACGTGAGAGCCAGACTCGGCCCGGCTGGGTGACTTCCGAGCCTCCCGTCTCTGCGGTGTCTGGCCTTGGGATGATCGGAAGGTCTGGTCTCACCTCATAGCCTCTGCGTGGAGGGCTGCGCTGAGAGGACTTTAGGCTGTGATGGGGAGAGGCACAGCGAGAGATCCGCAGTGACTGCGTGGGCTTGGGGAGGGAGGCTCGGGCCACCTGCCCAGCGTGAAGCGGGCGCTGCTGGCGGTTGGGGTGGCATCACTCTGCTGAGGGCGAGGCTGGCTTGGGCACTGCTTAGCAGCAGCCCTGGCCTCCCCCCGCCACTTGCCAGCAGCACAAGGCCCCGCTCGCCACCGAGTCCTGACGGTCGAAGCTGTCTCCAGAAAGGCAAACCCTTTACCGGTTGTGAACAAGCCCCGGAGCGGGCTGAGGGGGTGGCCAAACAGCCCTGAACTCGGAGTCCAGAGGAGAGCCGGCCTGTCTCCGCGGAGCCAGGCACCAGGTTCTTCGTGCGGGAAGTGAGCACGAGGCGTGGATGATCCCAAGCGCTCCTTCTGGAGGTCAGGACCCTACCCCTCACCCCAGCCTTCATTACCAAGGTCCGCGGAGCCAGACCAGCAGGAAAGCCTGGGCTCTGCAGAGAGCCCTTTCGCTCCTGGAGCTCCATGTTTGCTCATTAAAGGAGAGAAAGAAAGAAAGCAGCAGCAGGAAACCCTGAGGCCGGGTTCGGAGATTTCGTCCGAGCAGCAGTCATCGAGCAGACCCGAGTGGAGAACGCGCAGAGGCGCCGCACGCCCGCTGCTCTGTGTGGAGACCGGCGGGCTCTGGGAAGTCTCCCTGCCCCGTTCGATCATGAATCTCGGCAGGAAGCCTGGATAACCCGTGCTCTGGAGCCAGGGGCTGGCGGGGTCCCCAGGGCACTTGCCTCAAGAGACAGGGGCGGCGGGTGGCGAGAGTGTGACTCTGGGGTCCCACCCGCACCTGTGCCAGGAAGCTGGGTGTGAGGCAGCTGGGCCTCGGGGAGGGGGTGAGCAGAGGCGGCCCTGGGGTCCTGGCTGCTCAGCGGGCCTTCTTTCCAGTGTGAGGAGAGCACAAGGTGGGAGGGGACCGGGGCCTCGGGTTCAGGTCCTCAGACCCTGGAAGCCAGAGGGCTCTGTGTGGTGGGGATGGAGGAGCCCCCAACAACGGGAGCCTTCTCCCTGTGGGGGTCCCCACCTCACAGACGGGAACCAGCCCAGTGAGGGCTTCCCCAGCTGACCGAGATCTCAAGAGGCTGAAGTTCCCGGGCCACACAGCTTCCACGCTGGATCCTTGGGGCTGACGCCCTGTATTCCCTTCCCCCGAGATCATGCCTCCTATCCCCCAGGTTCCGCGGTCTCCCAGGAACCTGCATTCACCTCCATGTCGCAGAAAAGCATTGTATACCTGCCCTGAGGAATGACGCGTGACCCAGGCTCCCGAGAGCTGGGCTGGAATCTTTGATGAAGGTGTGGCCAGTTGGGGCAAGAAACCAAATTCTGACTTGATCCCAAAGGAAGACGTTATTGGAAGGATGTGGAGGGTTCTGTGGAATTAAGAGTTTAGCGGCCAAGACTGGGAAGGGGAGAGCCCACAGCTTCTGAGGCTGGCCTCACAAACCCCCGAGAACACCCCATTCTCGAGCTCCCAGTGCCCTCTGCTTCTGATCCACAATCCGGACTCTGGAGGGAGCATCCGAGCACCTGCAGGAAGTGGTCCAGCTCGGACCAGATGTGCTCCCAGCATCCCTGGACAGGGCTCTTGTTCAGTTGCTCAGTCGTGTCCAACTCTGTGACCGCATGAACTGCAGCACGACAGGCTTCCCTGTCCTTCACCATCTCCCCACATTTGCCCAAACTCATGTCCATTGCATCAATGATGCCATCCAACCATCCTCTGTCGCCCTTTCCTTGTTCTTGCTCTTGCCCTGCATCAGGGTCTTGTCTAATGAGTCGGTTCTTCACATCAGGTGCCAAAATATTGGAGCTTCAGCTTCAGGATCAGTCCTTCCAATGAATATTCAGGATTGATTTCCTTTAGGATTGACTGGTTTGATCTCCTTGCAGTCCAAGGGACTCTCAAGAGTCTTCTCCAGGATCACAGTTCAAAAACGTCAATTCTTTGGCACTCAGCCTTCCTTATGGTCCAACTCTCACATCAGTACATGACTACTGGGAAAGTGAAGTCGCTCAGTCATGTCCGACTCTTTGCGACCCCATGGGCTGTAGCCTACCAGGCTCCACTGTCCATGGGATTTTCCAGGCAATAGCCCTGGAGTGGATTGCCATTTCCTTCTCCAGGGGATCTTCCCAACCCAGGGATTGAATCCCGGGTCTCCCACGTTGCAGACAGATGCTTTACTGCCTGAGCCACCAGGGAAGTCAACTACCTGGAAAACCACAGGTCATTTAACTATGCGGACCTCTGTTGGCGAAGTGACGTCTCTGCTCTTTGATACACTCCCCCAGCTTGCTGGTGTGGGGAAGGCAATGGCAACCTACTCCAGTGTTCTTGCCTGGAGAATCCCAGAGACAGTGGGCCCCCGTCTATGGGGTCTCACAGAGTCGGACACAACCGAAGCGACTTAGCAGCAGCAGCAGCAGCAGCCTGCTGGTGCAGACAAGAAGCATCTCTCAGAGGCCTGTCCGCTACCTGCTTACAGGCCAGAGCCGAGGGAGGTCCGGGCATCACTAGAACCCATTCTTCTCTTTTGGATCTGAAATGGTTCAAGTTGAGGCCCATCACTGCTCAAGACGTTCTCTGCTCATGACTGCCTGTGAGCCATGGCCGAGGCCGGCCGACCTGCGGTCCCCCACCCTCCCCCATGCTGCTGGCCACCACGGAGACAGAGGCTGCGAGGGCTGGTTGGTCTGGCAGCTGCAGGAAGCTGCCGACTCTAAGCACCTCCCTCTTCCCAGGGTGCTGCAGCTCAAGGGGGGCGATGAAGGGAGAGCTTGTTAATCCCGGGGGAGCCATCTCCCGGGCAGCTGGTCTCCTCAGGGACTAAAATAAGATGCCCAAGAGGCCCTGGGGTGAGACCTGCACATGTAACAGGTCAGATCTCCACTGAGCCAGGCTGGGAATAGAGTCAGCGACACACCAGGCCGTTAGGAGCGAGAGGTCCCTGCATTCATGGAGACGCTTCTCCAGCGTCGGAGTCACGGAGGCACCGCGGAGTGGACGGCCTTGAATCCAGGCCGCCCTGTGGGGGCTGCACCACCCACTTCTCTCAGCCTAAGTCTACCCCCCAGCCGCCCACCCTCCTCATGCAGCTCTCCTCCAGCGGCGCACCCCGGCCGTTCCCCTGGGGCCCCCACCATCACTGCTCAGCTCTGCTGGGCTGCAGCCCTCCCCGAGCTGCCCAGCACCATCCAGCACTCAGCCCTCACGCCTGATGCACCCACCACTCGCCTCCCCAGCTAGTGGTGGGCTTTCGCCAGCTGGACGGATGCTCTGGGCTCCACAGGGCCCAGGATCAACAGGTAGACTCCGAACTAAAGGAAAGAGTGGGCAAAGGGCTGAGTGGGTAAACCACTCAACACCAAGGAACACCCCAAGCAGGTCAGGCGCCTCAGTGGCCTAAAGGCCCGTGTCAGAAAGGAGACAAGATCACGCGGGAATCTTCTCCCGGGCTCGGACGCCCAGGCTCTGCATCCCAAGCACTCGGCCGTGGGGAGGACGTGGAGGGCTCCTCCCCAGACTCCAGTCAGAGCTCAGTCTGGTCTGAAGCCGTCTCCAGGAAGTGAGTTTAAAACTACAGATTCACCTTCCACATCACCAGGGTTGATCCTCTTCAAAGTGCTCTGACCACAAGGGCCTCCTCAGGCTCCACTTCAGCTCTGAAAGGCTGTAAAGACACTTCCCGTCTTCCAGTTGAGGAGAAGCCGTCTGACCTCTGGATCACATACTCTCGGGAACTCTGGGCTCCCCGCTCAGACCCCTGTCCCAGTCGTCACTGGATGACCGTGCACCTGGACAGCTCCAGGTCAGCAGAGACCATGACTGTCTTATTGATTACTGCTGTAACCGAAACACACCGATGCCGGCTTACTGCCCAAGAGGCAGACGGGGCAGTCCTCTGCGAGGTGGCCCTCCTCCACAAGGCATCAGGGGTCCAGGCTGGCCCGGCCTGTGGCTCTACCATCCCCTGGGCTGGCCGGTGTGGGGAGGAGGCTGTCTGGGGGAGGGCTGCAGCACCCGCCCAGAGCCCCCTCCAGGGAGCACTCCCGCCACTCCTGCCCAGAGCCCCCTCCAGGGAGCACTCCCGCCACTCCTGCTCACGTCCTGCGGGAACGGCCACATGGCTCCTCTGACTGCAGAGGGAGCCATGAGGCCCAGAACAGCCGTGAGCCGGGAAGCAGGCAATGAGCTGCCAGGCTGGGTCCTGGGTGCGTCCGCTGCCCCTGCTGAGCCCCCAGCACCCAGCACGTGGCACGGGCTCAGACATGGACGCTGGGTGCAGGCACCACAGGTCAGATGGTTCAACAGGGGCCCACGGAGTCACTCACGAGCCGGTGAGCTGAGGCTGCCCAGGAAGGTCCAGCCCGGCCACTTGCCTCCAAGCCCAGGGCTGCTCCGTAGGAGCTGTGGTTTTCAACAGCCTGCTTCCTCAAGGCTGGGGAGGGGAGAGCCGCCTGTGCCAGCAGGGAGGTCCCAGTTACAGGAGGGCGGCCGCTCTGCAGGGACACCCGGGCCTTTTCTCCAGGACGCCAAAGGCTCCCTTCATGCCCAGGGCAGGGCTTCCACACTCCCCCGGCCCGGGGCTTGGGAGAGCAGGGCTTCCCCACCTCTAGGCCTTCTTGCATCCTCAAAGGTGTGTTTTTATAAAGACGAGAAGGGCTAAAGAGCCAGCTTCCATCTAAGCCTGAGCCAGGGCCTGTGTGCAGGTGCAGCATCCTAGGTGGGAGGGGGGCAGCGGGGTGAAACCCAGGGTGGGGCCCAAAGCGGTGTGAGGGGCGGCCCTAAGCTGCCCGTCGCTGGTTTGGTCCTGCAGGGGCCCACCCCCAGAAGCAGGCAGAGGGGCCCCAAAGGTAGAGGATGGGGACATCTCCCAGCGGCTCCCACCCTCCTGCTCAGAGGCCCTTCTGGAGGCGGGGGTCCTGACCCCAAGCCTCCAGCTCCACAAGCGTGGAGCATGTGTGCAGTCCCCGGGTGACCTTCCCAGTGCCACGGGTCAAAGGCAAGAGTAACAGGAGCCGGGGACACTGCGTGGGGCTGGGGGCCGCTCTGAGGAGCGAAGGTGGGCAGAGAGGTGAGTGTGGGCACGTGGGCGTCGGTGAGGAGTGCGGGGGTAGCGATGGTGAAAGCGCTCCATAGGCCGAGAGGGAGTGCGTGAAGGTCGTCATCACCCCACCTGATGCTCTTTTCTCCAGGGCTCCCCCAGGTACCACTGACCTCCCAGGAGGCCAGCTATGGAGGCACGCATCACCGCTGAAGTGACTCACGGGGTGACCAGCTCTCCCGGCTTTCCCGCAGCATCCCCAGGATTAGTGCTGAGTCCTGGTGCCAGTCACCACCTGAGTCCTGGGGGCCGGTCACCCACTGTCCATCAGAGCACAGGGTGGGACCGTGACCGCCCAGCGGGGAGGAGCCGGGAGACTCACCCGCACTCGTGCCCGCCTCAGTCACAGCCCCCCAGCCTCCGCAGCCTGTGGCCCTGCCGTCACCGCAGACGCAGACCCACACTTCCCTTAGAGTCAAAGACCTGGGTTCCTTTCTTTTTCTCAAGAAACCTCACTGGTTCATTTTCAGACGTTGTAGAAAATGTACAAAATAGAAACGAAATGTAAAGAGGACAATCTGAGTTCACTCAGAAACAAAACAAGGTCACATTTTAGGGTATTTCTTTCTAGATGTTTCCTGTGCCTGGAGAAATGCCTGGGACTTGATGGACGTAGAGAAAGGGTACTTGAGCATTCCTGAGCCTTTTCTCCAGAAAATCCTCCTGGAGTCTCAGGGCAGGAGGGCTCCCCAGGACCCGAGTCCTGAGTTCTCCCCGATGAAGGAATGACTCGAGAGGCCACGTGTCCCACGCGGTCTCTCCACATGGGGGTCTCCTGACCCCCACTTGTCTCCAGGAGCAGAGGCCACAACCCCCGGAGGGTCTTGGTATCCCCGCGGCCCGGCCAGTCTGGGCCCCCAAACTAACCACCGCCCTATGCACCGCTCGATAGCCCAGGGGCTCGCAGTCTCTGCCGTGTCCGACTGTGCGACCCCATGGACTGTGGCCCACCAGGCTCCTCTGTCCATGGGATTTCCCAGGCAAGAACACTGCAGTGGGTGCCATTTCTTCTCAGGGATCTTTCTGACTCAGGGATCAAACCTGTGTTTCTGATGTCTCCTGCCTTGACAGGCAGATTCTTTACCACTGGTGCCACCTGGGAAGCCCATATCTTAATAGATAACACAGCAAACCACCTGATTACCGAAAGAGGACACACGCGGGGGGAGTCAGGCTGGTGTTCTATCTTCTCACGTCAGCCGTTAATTTTCTCCCTCTTCAGTGCCTTGGGGCCAACGCTCACAAAATTGGATTCGACAGGGATAAATGTGAAGTCCTTCAGACTAAACACTCCACAGAAACAGGTTGGGGGCGGAGAGGCTGGGAGGCTGAGTCTCAGGGACAGCAGGTCCCAGAGCAGAATCTCAGGATCCAGAGACAGGCGGGGCAGGGCCCTGGGCTCTGGGCGTCAGACCCAGCCCCGGCGGGGGCTGCTGTGGGGGCTGTCCTTCTGGGTGACCCGGAGCCAGGAGCAAGGCTGGAGATGGGCCGGAACTATTGATAGAGAAACCGCCGAAGGAAATGGGGAGATACGACCTTGGACATATCCACTAAGGGCAAGTACCCAGGTTATCGCCTTGCGGGGTGGGGAGCAATCTTATCAGGCTCCCCGTGTTCTCTCTGCAGCGCCCACTTCTTTAGGCTGGGGTGGGGGGAGTGGGCTGGTGGGAGTGCGGTCGGGCTTCCAGCCCATGATAAGGTCAGGCCTGGGGACGAGTCTGGTCCCAACTGTGGCAGCTTGCCAACCATCTCCCGTGCATCCTCAAGCCTCGGTCCTCACTTTCGTGCAAATCCCAGATGGCTGGAGAAACAGCTGGTCCTTCGTCCCATCGGACGCAATTCCTCTTTGATAACTTGAGGGGTTGACACATGATAGATTGTTTTATTCCCAGAGTTTACATGTAATTCCCACAGATGGAGTTTCATGGAGTCAGGTTGACTTCTCAGGAATTTGAAGTTAAAGCTCTTTGGACACAGAATGCCTTGGGAGGGGAGAGGTGCCCGCCACTGGCTGGGAGATCGGGGTTAGGGGAGCTCTGCACCAGGGGTTCTGGGAGCCTGAGAGTTTGGGGTCTCGCTGCACGCCCAGCTGGGAGACCCTTCTGCAGGTGCAGTGCGTTCGGATCCCTGGGTGTTGCCCAGGGGCCCCGCAGCTGATGGAGGAGCAGGAAGGCCCTCACGTCTGTCCACCTTCTTGCAGGGCTGGCCTCCAACAGGTGAACCAGGAGCATTTATTACGCTTCCTCTCGCACGGCAGCTCACCTGTGTTGGTCCCAGGGCTGCCATGATGAACGAAAGGGCACTGTCGTCTCACAGTCTGGAGCCCCAGGGCCCTGCACCTCTGAGGCCCACTCAGGCCCCTCCTCGCCCAGCCCTGGCTGGTGGTGCTGCCCCTCCATCCCGCCCCTCGGCTGGATGATGAGCCGTAACCACGCGTGGTGGCACAGACACCCAAGACCCTGTGTGAAAAAGTGTGTTAACATGTTGGACAGTGTGATTCCTGTTTAAAATCTCTATCAAATAGAAAATGGTGCCCTAAATGCAGAGTGGAGGTTGGCGAAATGCATCGGAAAGGCCTCCGGAGCCAGCGTGTCTGTGTGCAACGATGCTTTAAGCCTGCTTTCTTCATATACATTATATTGAATATATAAATACATGGTTTTCTCATTTCTGCCAAAGCACAATGTCAGCATGATCAGTGAGGGAGCACGCGTTAGTTTTCTAGTCCCTATGCTGTTCCCTAAGATTTTCAGCAACTTCTGGATTAGTATCAGTGTATTATTTGTTATTAAACAAAAGCTTTTTAAAAATTAAATCTGTAGGTATTGACCTTGAGAGGTGTGTGCATGTTATTACATGAAAAGAGTGGGTGACAGAGTGAAGTGGTTGTCTTAGCCCTTTTTCAAAATAGGGGTACAGCCATTCTGGAGACCAGCATGCTGGTCTCTAAGAGCAAACACGCAGCATCACGACCCCGAGCAGCTGCACTCCCAGGCATCTGGCCCACAGAAGCGTGACTCTGACTCACCTCCAAACCTGTTCATAGCAGCGTTGGTAGAAACAGCTGGAAACCACAGGTGTGCCAGCTGGAAACGATCCAGGTGTGGACCCTAAACTGTGGCACAGCTGCGCCACGGAGTGCTGCGCTGCAGTCAGGAGGAGCGAGCTGCTGAGTCTGGAATCACGCTGAATGACGGGGCCAGTCCCCACAGGCTGTAGACTGCCTGACTCCGCTATAGAGACAGGGGTCATCTCGGGGTTGCCCTGGGCCGGGCAGTGGGTGTGGCTGCGGGCGGCACGAGGGGCCCTCAGGGTGGCGGGCGTCCCTGACCAGCAGTGTCGGGACCCTGCTGGTGACGCTGCCACTGGGGGAAACTCAGTGACAGGGACACGGAGCCTCCCTGCACTGCTTCTCACAGCTGCATAAAAACCTAAATTACCTCCAAGCAAAAAGACCAATGTCTTAAAAGCAGGGGAGCCTCACAGACATGTGCACAGGCCGGCATGCCGCACAGAGAAGGGGGTGGGGAGATGGCCGCCGGCCTCCAGAATAGCCCTGAAGGGAGCTTATCGCCAGCCTCCTAGTGTTGACCTTGTGACTTTGTTTAGACCCATAAAGCAGACGATGAGATGGCTGGATGGCATCGCCGACTCAAAGGACATGAGTCTGAGCAGACTCTGGGAGACAGTGAAGGACAGGGAAGGCTGGTGTGCTGTAGTCCATGGGGTCACAAAGAGCTGGACAGACTTAGCGCCTGAACGGCAACAAAAATAAAGTAGCCCCTGAAGTGTGCGGGGCGGGGGTGAGGGCAGAGAGGGCCGCCTCGCCCGCCACGCTGGAGACCGGCACCTGGACGCCTGGAGTTGCGCGCGGCCCCCCTGGCCTCCCTGACGCCACCCTGCCCGGCGCTGCTCCCTCTTGTCACAAATGCGCACGGCTCACCCCCAGCTCAGCTCCCCACCACCGAGGGAGACCCGCAGAGTGAAGGGAGGGATGTCTGGGTCCGCGGCAGCACTCTCCCCTGAGCCATTGCCGTGGGCCAGGAGGCATCCGCAGGCCTCTCAGTGTCAGCTCAGGTCCCAGGAGAAGAGGCAAGTGGTAGTCCCCATTCTACAGAGGAGATGAGGTGGGTAATTAGGTCGTTGGTGCCTGACTCACACAGAGCATGCCGTCGAAGCGTGGCCCACTTAGGGTGCCATCCCTGACAGACTTAGCTGTCGCCCACTGTCCTGACCAAGGCCAGCCTGCCCCACAGGGGCCCTGGAGACCAGCACCCCAGCTCTGAAGGCAGCAGCTCAGGGCCCAACGGAGGGATATGGCCAGCCTTGGGCACATTCCCCGCTGATGGTCTGCCTCTGGGCGCCGACCCCCTTGCCCACACCCCCGTCATGCCTGGGCTGCCCTCTGCTTCCCCGAGCCCAGGGCCTGCCCAGAGCCGGGCACACACAGCACGCAAGTCTGGGTGAACAGAGGTGGGGGCCCTCGGAACACTCACACAGCTCTTTTCCTGTTTCTCCAGGGATCTACAAAGGACACTGCTTTCGGATCAACCACTTCCCAGAGGACAACGACTACGACCACGACAGCTCGGAGTACCTCCTCCGTGAGTGCCAGGCCCCTGCCTCCCCCGGGTGTGGGACGGGGACGGGAGGCAGGCGGGTGCCGGGGGAAGGATGGGCCCCGTGAGTGCAGAAGGGCCGGTGTCTGGTGTTCCCGACACTCCCCTCTGACTTGGGATACTGCGTTCAGAGGATGGGCTGTGGTTAGGCCTGCTATGACATGCTGGGCACCCCCATGCGGTTACTGGCTGGGAGGACACACCAGGTCGGGGCTGGCAAGAGGGGAGGAGGGAGCGGTGTCCCGCTGCCCGGGGCTGCTACGAGTTGCTGTCTTCAGAGGAGCTGATCACAACAGCTGGTTCTGAGGCAAGGTTGCTAGAGATGTTGGCTTGCCCAGGCCCAGCATCCCCGGGGGACTGAGACACCCCAAGGATACCGCCTGGCCCGCACTGGACCTGCCTGCTTCTCCCCACCCCCACCCAGCAATCTACACCTGACAAGTCAGATTAAATCGCACACTGAGACAGCCAGCGGGTGCCGGGCAGCCTGTGGGACCAGCGGTCCATGGGTCTCAAGTCTCTCCAGCACCCACTGGTAGAGCCCCCAGCTCTGCCCCTGAGCCCCCTGCCCAGGTCCTGAGATGGGACTGGCCCCCAAACTGGAAGCAGAAGTCAGAGGACAAACCCAGCCCCACGTCCCAAATCCAGATCTCATCCCTGGGCTGTGGCTACCCCCCTGGGAGGAAGGATGGAGCCTCAGCCGGGGGAGGAAGCTGGAAACGGAAAAACAGCATGGTTTTGAAGTCGTTCTCCCCTTCCACGTCAGCCCAGACACACGCAGAGCTGCTCCCATCTGCTCCCCCGGGAGCTGGGCCGGCTTCATTTATGGAGAATCGATACCAGCGTCCACAGAGGGAACACAATTCACTCTGCACCTGCTTATGGACTGTTCTTTCTAAGAGAAAGGACTGGTTCTGAGTCATCTCGTGAAAGAGAACAGCATGTGGTTCCCATGGAGTCCAGAGCCAGGACCGGAAACAATGTCGCCGGATCTGCCTCCTCTCCCTCCCCCTCCCCTTTTGCTCTTCTTCCGGCCTGTCTCCTCTTTCTGCTTTCTGGGGGTCAGTGCTGAACCGAGCACATGCCTTCCGCGGGGCTGCCGCAGATGGCTGCGCAGGCTGCACACTGCACAATGTGTGAGTAACAGTGGCATGAAAAACGCCATGAGCTGCGTGGCACGCGGGCTGCACAGCCACCTAGGGTGCCCACTGGTGCTCAGCCCTGACTCAGAGCCCACCAGGCCGGGCAGACGGTTCCCAAGGCTCTGGGGGCAGATCTGCTCCACTGCCGGGCCTTGGGACTGTGGGGAAGGGGACACCCGAGAAGTATCCGTTCCCTCACACTTCCCACTTGAACTTGAGGTTAACTGGCACTGGCTTTTCCTCTTTACCTCCTGCCCTGCCCCTACCCTGGTCCCCAGAGGGCTAGCATCTCTGGATGGGCCCCAAGACACGTCAGCCCAGAGGTCAGATGTGTGGCTTCCTGGGGTCCCTGCCAGAGCAGAGGAGATGCTCAGACAGGAGGAAGGAAGGGCGGCTAGTGAAGGACTGATCACAGAGATGTGCAGGGATGGGCGAGGGGCAGTGAGCACACAGGCGGGGGCAGCAGAAGGACCCCTGGCCCTTGGCCTGCGCGGTCGACAGAGGCAGGTACAGGCTCCTGGACCAGAGGAGCTGTGAGGCCCGGGCCGCCAGGCAGGAGCTGTGGCTTGACAAAGGAACACAGCCACCTCAGCCCCGTCCTCGTCCTCAGGAGGAAGCCAGGGCAGTAATGCCTCCAAAGCCGTAGTGAAGGGACCCCAGTGATCCGGTCCCTGGTGTCAGCTGCCCAAGGCCCAGAGCAGAAGGGAGAAAGGTGGCCAAGGACCAGGAGCAGTGAACCGAGCCTGTGCCGCCCACTCACGACCCAGCCTCAGGCTCACACTGCCTGCAAGCCGCCAGGGTGCCCGGGGCCAGGCTCACTGCCCGCAAGCCGCCAGGGTGCCTGGGGCCAGGCTCACTGCCCACAAGCCCCCCGGGGTGCCCGGGGCCAGGCTCACACTGCCTGCAAGCCGCTGGGGTGCCCAGTGCCAGGTGTGAGGCTGGGAGCACCCAGCAGTGGTTTCCCAAATGAAACGAGGGCACGTCAGCGATGGAAGGAAGTGCTTCCTCCAGCGTGCGCTGTGGGAAGACCAGCGGGTTCATTAAGGAGCCCAAGGGTGCTGCCTCCAGGACTGTGACCTCGAGTTTTGGTGGAGTGGGGAGGGCAGAGCTGATCTCCGTCAAGGGGCTGGTGTTCCCCTCAAAGGCTGCAGAAACAACGAGAACTGGCCCTGAAGTTGAAGTTGAGCTCCAGAGAGCAGATACCTGTGAGCTTAGGAAGGAGGCTGAGGAAGAATTAGGCAGAGGAGGGAGGTGATATTCCAGGACAGGCCAGGGTCCTGGGCACTGTGGCCAGCCGACCCGTGTTCCCCGATCCCCTGCCATTTCTCTCCTGCCAGCCCAGCTGGCCTCTGGAGTCCCTTTCCCCTTGCCTTGGGCCTGGCTCCCCCCTTTCCCAGGCTCCGCATTTTAGGCTCAGCGGGGGATTTCTGTGCTAACTTCAAAGTGCTGGTGTCGGGGGGCTGCCGGAGCCCACGGTGTGCCTGTGGGCAGATGCAGATCATTGCCAGGGCTGTATGTGGCCAGGAGTGGGCTGGACATCAGCCCTGCTCTGTGCAAGATCCGGCCTGCCCCTCAGTTGGCGCCCGCATGTCCAGAGCTCCAGACGAGCCTGTGTGGTGAGGGATGGCCCACACACGACAGGCAGGCAGGGTGCACAACAGCTCTGGGCCTGGCCGACCTCGGCGACGTTAGAGGCTCCAGACGTCCCTGCCTCCAGCTCCTGGGACCCACTGCAGGACCAAGGCCTTGAGAGGGCCGCGGCTACCATGCTGGCCAGCGCACATCAGAGGAGCGTTTCAGAAACCCACAGGAAACCTCCCCCAGGGCGGCGGCTGCGAGAAGGCTGGGGGTGGGGGCAGTGCAGGATGAAGAGCCTCATTTGATGCCCCACACAAACCCCTCTCTGTGCGGCAGGGCGCACACTGGTGGGCTTACAAACAGGGAGACAAGCGCTGCCTTCAGAGGCTGAAAGCACCAAACCCCCAGCTGGCTCGCGAGGGGCCCTCCCAGCACTCTAGTCCCATGGGCCGGCCTTTGCACCCGGCTGGGAGGCGAGCCTCAGGGCTGTTTCCCCCGCCCCTGCCCTTCCTCCCAGCCAGGCCCTCCAGGAGCCGACGTATCCCCTGGGGCCCTACTAAGTGCTCTGTATCTTATTCCAAGATTCTCACACAACCTTGGCCAGGCAGTGCATTCTTTTCCTAAGGCTGCCATAATAAGCTACCACAAAGGGGGGCTGTGAGGGGTCGTCCCACAGCTTCTCAGTGGCCTCCCTGGGGGCACTGAGGGGCTCCCCTCCCGTCTGGCTGGCAGAAGTGTGACCCACACCCGGGGAGAGGCTGAGAGAGACCCGGGCAGAGGTGACTCCAGGCCACTTGGCATGCGGGGGAGTGACCGCAGGCCAGGGGCATCACTTGCTGGTCCAGCCTGCCCCCCACCAGCCACTCCCTCCCTACCTCGGGTCTATGGGGCTGGAGGGGAAACTTCAAGGTCGGGGGCTCCCCCGTGCCCCCCAGGTGGGCCCGTAAGGAGGGCCGGTCTCACGGCCTCTCCGCTCTGTCCCTGCCGGCCAGGCATCGTGCGCGCCTCCAGCGTCTTCCCCATCCTGAGCACCGTCCTGCTCCTGCTCGGCGGGCTCTGCATCGGCGCCGGCAGGTTCTACAGCCGCAAGAACAACATCGTGCTCAGCGCTGGCATCCTCTTCGTGGCCGCAGGTGAGCTGTCTGCTCGGGTCCCTGCTGCACACAGTGCTCCCCCAGGGGTGGGGGGAGCAGGCGGGCAGATGGTAAAATCCCTGTGGGTAACTCACCTCAGCAGTCCGGGGGGCGGGCAGGGGACGGGGAGCAGAAGCCCAGTGGGTAGCAGGCCTGGGGTGATAAAGTGATCAGGAACTAGATACAGGTGCAGGCGGTACTAAATGGCATTGACGTGTGCGCTGTAAAGGGTTCGTTTTGTGTTCTATGAACTCCACCTCAATTAAAAATAAGAATAGCTAGTCCAGGTGTGCAAAATGCCACGAAGGGGTGCCTTGCAAGCCTGTCTCAGGGGAGCCTGGCTGAGGTGGGGATCAGGGAAGGACTCAGAGGGACTCTCAGAAGCCAAGCCCTGAAGGAGCTGTCCACGTAAAGACAGGTGAGGGGCACACGGCCGGGGAGTGTGCAGCAGTGAGAAGTCAGCACGCCTAGGCAGGGTGAGCGAGGAGGCGAGGGGTTGGGGTTGGGGATGAAGCCCCCCTGCCCGTCCTCACTGCCCGCGTCTCCTGGCCAAGAGACACCACTCCCTTCCCAGCGGCTCCAAAATGGCTTCACACTCGCTCGTCTGAGCCCAGCTGCAGACAGCACACTACATGCTCCGCCACTGCAGACGCGGAGAAGACCCCGTCCAGTGGAGAACCTGGTGGGCCTGAGGCGCTGGTGTGGGCAGCGAGGGTGCAGCTGAGGGGCTCAGCTCGGCCATGACCTCCTCCGGCCCCCAGGAGTGAGGAGAACGGTCCAGCCAGGGTTCCAGGGCTGCTTGTTGGAACAGGACACCTGATTTCTTGGCCTAGTTCCAGCAGATGGATGTCAGAAATGCAAGCAAGTGCAGAAACTCTTCCCTAATTGTCATCGCAGCTCCTGGCACTGTCCTAACAGTGGTGTTTTCCTTGCAAAGAGCCTTTCTCTTCTACCAGCCTGGTGAGGAGGGGCGGCCCAGGCCCGTCCGCTCGCTGCACCTGGCCGCTGGACCCCTAGTCGGCCGGGGTGCCCAGAGAGAGGCAGTGAGAACGCCAGGCGCCGGCGGCCATGCCTCCTTCCCTGCGCCCACGGGGCCTCGCCAGGTGCCTGGCCCACGCAGGGCCTAGTGGGCACCCTCCCCCTCATTGCCTCTCATGGCTTCTCCTGGAGACAGAGGTGCCTTTCGCTTCTTTCACAGCGCAGTTCAGGGTCGGGCTCAGAGCCCTGGCAGGGCTCCCGGCGGCCATCCTGTGCTCCTCCTGCTCCCCCACTTCAGGCTCTGTCTCCTTCCAGGGCAGGAAATGCACTTGTGTGTGTCTGAGTGTGTGTGTGTGTGTGTGTGTGAGAGAGAGAGAGGGGATGTGTGTGTGTGTGTGAGGGGGGATGTGTGTGTGTGAGGGGGATGTGGGGGATGTGTGTGTGTCTGAGGGAGGATGTGTGTGTATATGTGTTTATCTGAGCAGGGATGAGTGTGTGGAGCGTGTGTATGTGTGTTTATTTCTGAGAGGGAATGTGTGTGTGAGAAGCGTGTGTGTGTATCTGAGCAGGGATGTGTGTGTGTGAAGCATGTGCGTGTATCTGAAGAGGAATATGCATGTGTGTGTGTATCTGAGTGGGGATGTGTGTGTGTGGAGCATATGTGTGTGTGTGTCTGAGGAAGAATATGTGTGTGTGAGGAGCATGTGTATATATGTGTGTCTAAGGGTGTGTTGGGGGGGTGTGTGGAGCACGTGTAGTGTGTGTGTGGGTGTGTGTGTGGGGGGTACGCCCATGTTGGGAAGCAGGGCCTGTGTTTAGGGTCTCCTCAGAAGTCGGCCCCTCCTCCTCACCGTGGCCCGGGACAGGAAGGAGGCAGGAGGACGTGGACATTCTGTCTCCTCCTTGAAGCAGTCAGGTTTCCCAAGGTTGGATCCCTAAAGAAGTCCCTGCTGTGACATTTGAATACTGTCCCCTTTCCTTCGCTGAGGAACGAAGGAAAGAAAACTTCCACTAACCCCAGGGCCAGGTGTTCTGTAGGCCAGCCCATCATCCCAGTTCCTGAGGAGGCAGGTAGTAGCCAGGTGGCTTTCCTGAAGTCACAGGCTGCCAAAGCCATGGCTGAGCCCAGGGCTGTCGGCCTCAAAAGCAAGGTGCCCTTGGCACCTGCCTGTGCCCCCAGGAGGAACCACTTCAAAGGCATCTCCAGATGCTGCAAGTCACCAGAGGGGCCGCAGAGACAGAGTCCCGAGACATTCAGCTGGAAACACAGGTCCTGCCAGAGTGGAGAGGACAGGCAGCCACAAAGAGCAAGGGCCGTGGCAGGCAAGAAGGGGTTCCCCTCCGTTCCCGTTTATTCCCAGGATCATGGGCTCTGACTGTGGGCACAGAGTCACGTGCAGGGGCCAGCAATGAGGTGAGACAGGCCCATGAAAAACTCCAGGTGGACAATGATCCTCAGGACAAGTAAGGTCCAAAGGCTGGGAGAGTGAGAAGAGGACTGTCCTGTCAGGGCCCCGCCTCCTGGGGGGACTGTTAAGTGAAAAGGCAAGGGGCCAAAGAGTATTCTGCAAAGAAAAAAATGGGAGAGAGACAGAGAGGGAAGAAGGACTGACTATGGATATAGAAAGGACAGAAGAAACAAGACAATAGCTGCCTTCAGGGGAGAAACTGGGTAGCTCAGAGCCTGTGTTTTATTTTATTATTCACCAAAACTCTGTACTTTATTGCTCATTCAAAATTAACTACTTTTACGGAGAAGGAGATGGCACCCCACTCCAGTACTCTTGCCTGAAAAATCCCGTGGATGGAGGAGCGTGGTGGACTGCAGTCCATGGGGTCGCGAAGAGTCGGAGACGACTGAGCGACTTCACTTTCACTTTTCACTTTCATGCGTTGGAGAAGGAAACGGCACCCCACTCCAGTGTTCTTGCCTGGAGAATCCTAGGGGCCGGGGAGCCTGGTGGGCTGCCGTCTATGGGGTCACACAGAGTCGGACACGACTGAAGTGACTTAGCAGCAACAGCACTTAAAAATTAGCAACCAGAACAAAGACATACCACACAGGGGAGTGGCCACCTGCCCCTGCTCCGCCCACCTACCCTTACCCCGCCCACCAGC
>SJYF01000082.1:197772-209219 GCA_006410515.1 Procapra przewalskii | reverse complement strand
AGGGTCTAACCTCTCTCTCCCGCCCCCTCTCTGGATCCGCTTTCAGGCCTCAGTAATATCATCGGCATCATCGTCTACATTTCCAGCAACACGGGCGACCCCAGTGACAAGCGTGACGAAGACAAGAAAAACCATTACAACTATGGCTGGTCTTTTTACTTCGGAGCCCTGTCGTTCATTGTGGCCGAGACCGTGGGCGTCCTGGCGGTAAACATTTACATTGAGAAGAACAAGGAGCTGCGGTTTAAGACCAGACGTGAGTTCCTCAAGGCCCCCTCCTCGTCGCCCTACGCCAGGATGCCCAGCTACCGGTACCGGCGCCGGCGCTCGCGGTCCAGCTCCAGGTCCACGGAGGCCTCGCCTTCCAGGGACACGTCGCCGGTGGGGCTGAAGATCACCGGGGCCATCCCCATGGGCGAGCTGTCCATGTACACGCTGTCCAGGGAGCCCCTCAAGGTGACCACGGCCGCCAGCTACAGCCCGGACCAGGACGCTGGCTTCCTGCAGGTGCACGGCTTCTTCCAGCAGGACCTGAGCATGCTGAGCCGGAGGACAACGCCCGTGTGAGCCCTGCCCGACCTGTCCGCGCCAGCCTCTCCCCAGATCGGCTGCCTGGACCCCACGGGGCCTCTGACCCCTAGGATGGACCGAGGACAGACTAAAGCCAAACCCCACCCTCTCGGGTCCCCAAATGCTTGGAGGGCTGGCTTAGAGCGAAGCCCCGGGGGAGACAGGAACTGGAAGCGAAATGGCTGACTTTATCCCCCAATGTGGCTTTTGATGCCGGGGGTCCCAAAAGCTCCCAGGAGGCCCCAGAGCACTCCGGAGGCAGCATGGCCGAACCCACCTGGGAAACAAAACCGAGCCATTATCTCCTCTTGGGAACAAATCCTGCCTGAAGAGCAGCGTTCCAGGCCCCCCTCCCTGCCTGGCTTCCTGGCCCCCTGGAGCCTTTGGTCGCTGGTCAGCTGCTTTTGGACGTGAGGTTCCCGTGTCTGTGAGCCAGAGGCGAGGAAGCTGAAGCCCGTCCCTGCCTCTCTGTCTGTCTGTCTGCCTCTGGCAGCCGCCAGTTGTTGAGATGGCCGCGACCCTAAGGACAGAGCCTGTGACCACCTGGTGCTTTTGCCTTTGTGCTGTCCGTGGCCGCTGCCCTCGGCCTGGGGGTCTCCAAGGCCTGTGGAGGTATCTGAAGGTGGGGGGCTGGGCGTAAGTTAAAGGCTTTCCTCTTTACTTCTGGAAGTTTCTGCTCACAGAAAGGGTAGAATGCGCTGACTGTGCTTCAGAGTCTGGAAGATTCTACGGTCAGAGGAAAGGTGGCTGAGCGGCCTCTCGCTGTGTCCCTTCCCGCCCCTGCCCGCTGGCCTGAGGGGCAGCACTGCCCTCCCCGGGGTCATGCTGGGAGGGCCAGACCCTCCTCCCAGGGGTTGGCAGCAGGAGCCTGGGCTTTGTGCAAGGAAGGGAGGCCCGAGGGTGAGCAGCGAGGGAAAGCCCCACTTCCCGGGTGGCCACGCATCAGAAAAGCCAGGACACTCGTTCCCTCCTGAGAAGCGGCAGCAGCCCCTGCCCCGCCCCCACGACTCGTTTATCCTGCCGCCACCCAGAAGCATCGGTGAGGAAGTGGGGAAGCAGCAGCTAAGTGGACGTCCCGGCCCCGGAAAGGGAGGCTGGCAGGTTCCACGGCTGGTGTTTTTCTAGCCGTTTCTCCCCTAGAAGCGAGCAGAGAACCTGGAAGCCTGTTGGTCTCAGAGGATCGCTTTCTGGAGCTGACCCTCTTTTATACAAATGCGGGCTTTCTAACGACAAACCCTTTCTTACTTTTTGAAACTTGGCGATGGCTCTGGAGCAGTCGCTGTGATGCCAGTAGCTGTCGCACTTAGAAGTGACGAGCAAACTCTTACCTCAGCCACCTGCTCACGGGCCCCCGGGGCGGACTCGGCCCCAGGAGTTCAGTCCGGGTCAAGGTCACTGCTCTCCTCTGCCGCCCCCAGAGGCTGCCCCCACCTGGCCCGCCCCGGTGGCTGCGTGCCAGGGCCCCTCCGCTTGCTTGAAACCCTTCCCCGCGTCGAGGCTGGCTTTGTGTGCTCCATCCAAGCATGTGCGGCCTCAAGTGCTGGAGCGTCCAGGCTCGGCCGGCCCCCACCCTGTCTCCCTTCTTTCTCCAGGCCCTGACACCATCTCACCAGGCTGGAAGGACGGGGCGAGATCTGGGGGCCCGTCCCCCAGCAAGGTCACCTCGAAAAGCAGGCAGCCTTGTCCTTCCTTCCATGTCGGCCACTTCCTCCTGCCTCCCTGGGAGCATCCATCATCTCATGGAGAAAGCTGTGTTCCAATGAATCCTACCTCTCACCCAGTCCCAGCAGAGAACGCGGGGCCCACTCCCGGGACCAGGAAAGGGATCGGAGGGACGGAGAGCAGGGAGCAGAACACCTCAGCGCCTCTGGTCATCACAGCCTTTCTCCCCCACCCACCCCTGCCCGGGGGCCAGTCGCCCCCCATTGAAGCCCGCCCGTCCCTGTGCCCAGGGCTCTGGGCGGCCCGTGCCTGTCCCCCAAAGCCCCGTGCCATCCGCCCTTCCATCCTGCCCTTGTGTCTAGCCAGTTACACACCTGTGAATCCTGTACTTACTACTGGTTTGGGGTTGTTAGTTCCGTCTTTTTTTTAATTAAATAAAAACATTTTTAAAACATTCTCCTCTTGATGTTGGGCGGGGAGGGGGAGAGCTCCCTTCAAGTCCTTGTGGGCAGTCAGTGTCCTTGGGTCTGGGAGACCCCCGAGAAGAAGGGGAGAGCAGGGTAGACCCTGTGCTGGCCAAGGCCAGTTTCTCTGCTTCATGTCTGGGCCACTGGCCACCTCCCTGTCCCCACCAGCTGGGTTTAGGCTCCTGGGTGGGTCCATGGAGCTTCCTGTTCACAGAAGAGGGACAGGCCACCCTTGTGTGGTGTGGACATCTGAGAGCTGAGCAAGCCAGGTCCGTCTTCAGAATCTGCAGAATGCGTCCGTCCAGACAGAGCCACAGCCTCACGGGCACTAAGCTGCCCGGTGGGCTTCTGACAAGTCCAGTAACCAGCCTCCTTTCCCCTTCAGACTCCTGAATGAACAAGAAATAGAGGGTTACTGTCCCCAGGTGTGAGCTTTATGCCTAGACGAGCTGGACAGGAGGATGTGGCCCCAGCCACAGGCCAAATGGGGAGAGGGACCCGATGGGCCCTCTGACGAGGACACCGCGCCTGCCGGCCCATCGGGGCAACGCCAGGCCTGTGCCTGCAGGCGGGCGCCGGCAGGAGAACCTGCAGCAGCGCCTGCCCGCCCCACCGGAGCCCTGGCGCGCCTGCTGCCAGTCACCCCCCTTTCTGGACGGATTCCGTGAGTCTCCCTCCCAGGAGCTGTGGCCCTCTCTGGTCTCTTGGAGCAGAGATGCACAAGCCTCCGAGCCTCCTTCACGAGAAGGCTGCTGTGTGACTCCCGCAGGGAGGCTGGGGGCCTGGTGCCCCCGTATCCCGGCCCATGCGGCTGCAGGAAACTCCCTGGCTTGTCCGAGTGTTCAGCCCTGGCCTTTTAACCCTCTTTCCTCCTGCCCGAGACGGGCCCCCAGAGAAACTGATGTTCCCAGATGTGCCAAGCTGACGGGGCCTGTGGTGTGGGACCCGCCCCTCCACTGACCCGGCTGAGCTCCGGGCTTGCAGCTCCAAGCTGGAGCCAAGCCAGCCCGCATCAGCGCCAGGTGCCAACAGTTCTGTTTATTCTTAGCCCTGAGGAAACTCTGGCTCAGCACAAGCTCTGCAGCCATCCTGGGCAGACGCCCGTGTGGTCTGCATTTAGTGACACACTGTGGCCTCCGTCCAGTGTGGGGCTCTCACCGTCATGCGTTTCAGTTCAGCTACAAATTCTGCCTCCATAACCTGCAGGGTAGAATCGGAGGGAACTGGTGTAGAAGCAGATTTCTAGGGCCCCAATCAAGAGCCCCCAGACCCTCCTCCAGCCCCGCCCCACCCTCCACCCATATCACTCAGACTAATGGCACAGCCAGCCACCTTGAATGCAGAATGGCTTAACTGATGCAAGTGTATCCCTCACTCATGCAGTCCTATCAGTGGGGCAGGTGGGAGATGCTCTGCTCCCAACAGTCAATCGCGGGTTCAAAGCCCCACGCTGTGCAGGCTCTGCCATCTTCCAACACGAGCATCTAAGGTTGCCATTGGCGTTGACCTCCAATGGGAAGATGGAGAAGGGAAAGAGCAGGTGAGCTTGAGTAGAGGGTGCCTGAGAAGTTTGAATGGATCGGGAAGCTGTGGCTCCCCCTTCTGCCCACGTGCTGCTGCCCAGAGCTCAGGGGCACGGCCACACTGAGAGCCAGGGGAGAGGGGTGTGCAGTCTAGCTCCGGCGGGAAGGAGTGTCGCTTGGGGCACAGCTGGTCACTCGCAGCTCTGGGTCTGTGTCTGGGCCCCTCCCTCTGTTGCCTCCCCCTCCCCCATCTTCCTGGGAGTGCCTGCTTGGAGCTGACCCCTTTCAAGGACTGCATTCCGCTCTGTGCGTCCTGAGTCCCTCCCTCAGCTCTAGAGCTGAAGACTGACCTCTTCTCTGCTCTGAATGCCACATCTGTGAAATGGGTCCAGAAACCCTCTTCCTGGGCCAGAGGAGCAGGCTCAAGCTCAAGCCTTGACCCAAATAAGAACCGCAGAATTACTGGATGCCAAGACCAGCATGTGAAAGTGAAAGTCACTCAGTCGTGTCCAACACTTTGCAACCCCATAAACTATAGCCCGCCAGGCTCCTCTGTTCATGGGATTCTCCAGGCAAGAATACTAGAGTGGGCTGCCATTCCCTTCTCCAGGGGATCTTCCCAGCTCAGGGATTCCATCCAGATCTCCCACTTTGCAGGCGGATTCTTCACCATCTGAGCCATCAGGGAAGCCCAAGAATACTGGAGTGGGTAGCCTATCCCTTCTCCAGGGGTCCTCTCAACCCAGGGATGGAACTGGGGTCTCCTGCATTGCAGGTGGATTATTTACCAGTTGAGCCACCAGGGAAGCCCAGAACCAGCATGGGCAGCAGGTATTCAAGAGTTCCCTCATTCAATGTGCTCATCATAGAAGAGAGAGCAAGTCCAAAGAAGGAGGTGAGGGGGTGGAAGGGGTAATGAAAGGAAGGAAGGAATGTTTTTGAGGATTTTCATGACAAGCCCAAAGGGAGACTGCATTCGCCTGGCAGTTCTTGAGTGGGGCATCTTTACTTCCATGACAAGTGTTTAGAGACGTTCCTAGTTGTCAAGACTGGGAAGATGTGCTGCTGGCAACTGCTGCTGGGAAAACGGGTGGAGGCCAAGGGTGGTTCAGTCGCCCAGTCGTGTCTGACTCTTGCGACTCCGTGGACTAGAGCCTGCCAGGCTTCTCTGTCTGTGGGATTTCCCAGGCAAGAATACTGGAGTGGGTTGCCATTTCCCTTCTCCAGGCTAACGATGCTGCTGCTAAACATCCTACAGGGCGCAGCCCCTCCCCCACCCCCAAGAATGATCTGGTCCAAAATGTCAGTGATTCCCAGCCTGGGTTTTTCGGGGAGGGAAACTGAGACCCAGGAAGTGTGAAGATCACACAGAGCATCTTTGGTACTTGCGTATAGGCTGTGGACTTACTAGGAACCTCACTCACTTATACTTGGTGCTTCCTTCCCTGCAGTGAGCCAACAGTTTTGAAAACAGAAGTCACGGCAGGAAGGAAAGGCTTCCCTCTGGGGCTGTTGGGAGAAGGGACAGACTTCACCTTCCGCAAATATCCGTAAACTCCGCCTTGAAGGGAGCTTTCAGGAGTGTCTGTTGACTAAGGAAACAACACTCAAGCAATTCCCCCGAAGGAACTGGTCCACGAGAGTCCTGGGAGGCAGTGCTCTGAGAGCCTGGCCACAACGGGTCTGTGTCCAGCACACTCCGGTTTGGGAAAACCTGTCATCCGGCCCATCCAGGCACCGCCCCCCCTGCCTCAGTGGTCCCTGGGACGATGCTTTCTCTGCAGACCCGGTGACCCCCCAGCCCCACGGGGACTTCCCAGTTCCACACAGGTGATAACTGCAAGGGGAGGGCCCTGGCCTGGGTCCCCAGCATGGAGTTGAAAAGAAGGTAGGCCTGCAGAAAGGAGACGCTGGGGGTGGGGGTGGGGCTTCCCTCCAGGGAACTCAGAACCAGCACATGACCCCCGGCACTGGTTCCCAATAGAGCCCGGCCATCCGCCCCACCCTGGAGCTGGGCAGGGGGAGCAGGGACCGAGGAAGCCTCTGAAGCCAGAGCAGAGAGGGGCAGATACACCTGATGCAGATAGTTTTAAACCTGCAGCTTCCAATAAAGCCACCTCAGGAGCAGAGGTCTGCAATCAAAGAGGGTGATGGACCCACCTGCTCACGCTCACAGCTGCAGGAGAATGGGGCTGGAGGGACCTGGGTCCTGAGCTTTGTCCCCTGATGAGTCCTCAGAGATACATTAACCCCCATGAGATCTCCCCTGATGCTGGGAAAGATTGAAGGCTGAAGGAGACGGGAACAACGGTGGACGAGATGGTTGGATGGTGTCACTGACTCAGTGGACATGAATTTGAGTAAACTCTGGGAGATACTGAAGGACAGGGGAGCCCTGGCGTGCTGCAGTCTGTGGGGCCACAAAGAATCAGACAGAACTGAGGGGCAGAATGACAAGATCTCCAGAATCCACTAATTACATTGCAAATAATCAGGTGCTTTTTAAAACAAATAATACTTATATTTTTCTCATTCTAAGAGTATTATACTTAACCTTTAAAAAATCTGCAAAGCACAGAAAAGTTAAAGGAAACAGTACCAACCAAAAGCCCAGCACCTGAGAGGTCAGCTGAGGTCAGTGCCACTGAGAGGTCGCTGCCCCCAGCTGTGTGTGGGTTAGTCCCCGTCCACTGTCCCCATGAGCATCTTCCCACACCTTTAATTTAGATTATTCCTTGAAAACATAACCTTTCATGGCCAAATCACCCAGACATCCCACCTCTTCCCTAACTGATGCCAGTTTCGGTCCCTGAATCCTGAAGGGCATATGGATGGAACTGAAGTGCTGGGGTGTTCAGGCTAGCTTTGGTTAGGATTTGGTGACTTCTCTGGAATTCTCCGAGCAGGAAGGAAAGTGGGGGTCCCAGAGGTGGCAGAGCATTACCCCCACAGCTCTTCCGGCACCCAGCTAGAAGCCTGTCTGAGGTCGAGGGGAGAGGAAGTGGACTCCACTTGCTGGTGGGGGACGACTGGTCCTGGAGGCTGCAGGGGCAGGATTAGGCTGCGGCATCTGGAGAAGACACTCCTGCCTGGCCTCTCCAGGGCCCGCCCTGCCTCCAGCCTGGTCTCCACCCGCCAGCCCCCTCCCATCCTCCATCTCCGCTGAGCCCTCTGGGACTACCTACATTTTGAAAGCTCCTCACTGAGCTCTCTGCCCACCTCCTCAGATAGAGGGAGCCTCTTCCACCCCAGGGACTCCTGTTTCCCCAGCCCTCCTGGTGGGAGGCATCCATCCTCCTGCTGGCGCCCCTGCCAGATCGCCCGGCCCCTCCTCAGCCCCAGGAGGTGCAGGGCTGGGAAGGGTGAGAGGGGGCCTCAGGGTCCAGAGGAAGCCAGGGCAGAGACACCTGTTTTAAAGTTTGCAGCTCCTGACAAAACCCAGGAGCAGAGGCCACCAGAGGCGGTTCTGCACTCAGGTCCCTGGACCTGTGACCGCAGGAGGTGGGCAGTGACTCCCCATCCCCGCCCTCCTGGGGAGGAGCCTTCTCCGAGGCCTGGGGAGGCCCTCCTGAACCCTTCCTCAGCACTGACACCTCCTGAACGCCTTCCTGAGCACCCCTTCACGTCATCTGAGGCTTCTCCTTGGGCGAGAAGCCCTCCTCCGCACCCCAAGTCCTGCCACGTCAGTGGCCAATGGCCGAGCATCGACTCCTGGCCTCATGCCTCCCCTGCAGTGACCTTCTCACATCCAGGTGCCTCCCCTCCATCACGCTGACTGTCCCCCTGCCGTGGTCTCCAAGGCCCTCTGCCTTGCTGGGCATAGCTTCCAGTGCCCCCAGTGCCTCCCTCACACCCAGTATGCCTGCCCCACAACCTCATCAAGCCCTCCAGGGCTTTGACCTCATCATCGTGACCTTGCTATGTCCCAGGGCGACCCCAACCATGAGCTAACCACCCCAAGCAGCCCAGACCTGCACACCATCCGCTGTTGCCTTCAGCCCCCTTGTCCTCGACTTTCCAGTTTCCCTTCTCCCATCTCACCTGCATCCATTCACCTGAACTTCTAGGTGAAGCCAGAGAAAATCAAAGTCCAAGTCAGGGCCTGCAGCGGGCAGAACAGTGGCCCCATAGACATCCGAGCCGGACGCCCAGAGCCTGAGATTGTCACCGTTCGTGGCAAAAGGGATGATGCGGTGTGATTAAATCGCAGATCCTGAGATGGGGAGACGGTCCTGGATTATCTGGGTGAACCTCCCGTAACCACAAGGGTCTACTTAAGGGCAAGAGGGCAGCAGGAGAGTCAGAAGGGGGATGGGACGATGGAAGCAGGTCAGGCGATGGGCTGTCTGACTCAGGTGGAGGAGACGGGGGCCCCTGGACGGAGGGAGGCCATCTGTGACTCCCAGGCTGGACCAGGGGCAGCACGCCTGCGGCTGCAGAAGGTCCCAGGCGCACGATGCAGGGAGGCAGAGGACACGGCAAAGAGAGGCTGAGACCAGCTGGACGACACACACCCAAGGCCATCTCTGCCTGACTGAGACTTAGCTCCAAATCAGATCGGCACGTTTCTGAGGAAGGTGCACTGGCCCCACAGGTGTGCCTCGGCCCGGGCTCCACACGAGCCCTGGCTCAGAGGGGTCCTCCTTGCTGTGACTATGTTTGCTTCTGCTTGGGACAAGTGGGCGCTGGTCCATCTGGACGAGTCAAACACGGACAACTCCCGGTGAGCTGAGCAGGGCATCTCCCCCTTGAAGACTGTGGCAGGAAATGTCAGTCCTCCTTGTGGAGGTGGTGACGGTGCCTCCCTCCCTCCTGGGGTGCCCCTCAGCACCTGGAAGCGAATGAGCCGCTGGCCCAAGCCGTGCTGGGCCTGCCCAGCTGTCTTCTTATGCCCATGTCCTCTGGATCGCCTAGTGGACTCAGTTATTTGAGCTCTGTCCTCTTCCTTCAGTCCATCTGTCCATCCACTCAGCCATCCATCCTTCAGCAAACACTTATGAAGACCCAACGCTGGGCTCCATTCAGGGAGTTCTCTGAGGGAACCCAGAACGCGCACAGAAGACGGTTCTGTGTCTCTACCCTCTGGAAGCTTACAGCCCATCAGGGAAAGCTGACCCACCGGCAGTCTACAGACGATGATCGCAAACCCTCCTGAGCCCGGTGCCCAGTGTCTACATACTCGCTGGGGTTGCCACGACAGAGAGGGCTCCCCTGGTGGCTCAGACAGTAGGAACCGCCTGCAATGCAGGGGACCTGGGTTCCACCCCTGGGTCGGGAAGAAAGACCACAGATGGGGTGACCTGAGCGGCAGCACGTGCTCTCTCACGGTTCTGGGGGCTGGAAGCCCTGCTCACAGGGCCAGCGTGGCGTGTTCTGAGACACGCTCGCCTGTCTTCTCGTGATGTCCTCCCGTGGCCGAGAGGAAAACAGAGGAAGCTCTCCTGTCTCTCCTGGTAACGGTGCCTGCTCAGCTCCCGAGGCCCTGCTCCGAACGCCGTCAAGGCAGGAGTCGGGCCTCGTCACCGGCATTTAAGGGGACCTAGTTGGGTCCACAGCACCTCCCTCGGGCTGAGCTGCTGAAGTGTGTTATCTCAAACCCTAGAGGAGGGGCAGTCAGAGAGGTCAACCTGCTGGACACCACGCAGCTGCAGGCAGAACTCTGACCTGGGCGTGGGCGGGGGCAGAGCTGGGCGTAGGACGGCAGCCCGGCTCCGTGAGCAGAGCAGGCCGCTGGGCATGGCCCTCAGAGCAGCGACGGTCTGTCTGCAGGAGCGTTTAGTAAATGGAGGAGAGAAAGCAGATCTGCCTGCTCCCCACGGCGGCCAACCTCAAACCAGAGGCTGCAAAGACCGCTCTCCAGGGTGCAGTTCCCTTAACCAGTCACGAGGGGCTGGGACACGCTGGCCCAAGGCACCGTGGCTTGGCACGCTGCATATTTTAAGCTGAAGGGATCTGAGACACAGCCCGCCCAGAAAGGCCTCTCTGCCCCTCCCCTGAAGCAGGTCCCAAGAGGCCCACGTGCGGCGCCCACGTGCGGCGTGCTCTGCTTGCCCGGGAACACGATGCAGACCTCGTGCCCTGCTTTCCTGCCCTTCACTTGGACCCTTCTGTCCTGCCGTGCTTTCCACTCTTAACCACACACAGCGACTCTAGAACGCTCGGGTGTAAACTGTGAAGAGCGTTTCTCTCTGGATAAGGAAAGGGACACTACAGGCAAAAAGCAGGAATTCACCTTCTTTCTCCAAATACGTGCGTGTGGTTGCGTTTGTTATAACGGACGTGCTCTCATTTGGGAAAAAATAAATTATTACAATAAACTAGTAAAAAACACTCAAATTTGTTCCTTTGGGTCTTTATTTTTTTTATGAATGCTCTGGTGCCATATAAAACTTATATTAATCTCTATGCTTTTCTCTTGTCAACTTGTCTGCTGTTAGAGGAGCCTCAGACGAGACCTTAAAAGTGAAGGCGCAAGTCGCTCAGTCGCGTCCGACTCTTTGCGACCCCGTGTTCTATTTAGTCCATGGAATTCTCCAGGCCAGTGGGAAGCCTTTCCCTTTTCCAGGGAGTTTTCCCATCCCAGGAATCGAGCCCAGGTCTCCTGCATTGCAGGTGGATTCTTTACCAGCTGAGCCACGAGGGAAGCCCAAGAATATCCCTTCTCCAGCTGATCTTCCTGACCCAGGAATTGAACTGGGGTCTCCTGCACTGCGGGCAGATTCTTTACCAACTGAGATATCAGGGAAGCCAGAGAACTTAAAAGGTAGAGGACAAATATATGTTTCCTCCTCTAAAGTCACAATGACCTTGAGAGCTCCTCCCAGCTCCAACCGTTGGTTAGGAGTTTGGGCCCTGAAACCTGGCTTCCCCATGTGCTGTGTGACAGTGGGTGAGTTACTTCATGTCTCTGAGCCTGGGGTCCTTTATCTGCAATGGTACACAGAGGCTTAGCACAGTGCCTGGTAGACAGCAAGCGCTCACTGAGGCTGAGTATTACTATGATCAGCATCATAATTAAGTGTCTGAACTCCACGGCTAGACCCTCAAATGGTTCTCCTCACGCAGTCTTTTTGTAAGCTGTGTCAGCCTGAGGCCAGGATTTCAGAAGTCAAACCCCTGCTGGGCTCAGGGGTCTTCTGGCCACGCATCAGCCCCTTGGCTACCCCCAGGGAGGCTCCTGGTGACCTGAGAGATGAGACACAGGCCCGGGAGGGTGTAGGGGCTC
>SJYF01000082.1:130267-164737 GCA_006410515.1 Procapra przewalskii | reverse complement strand
CTTTTTCACTCTCCTCTTTCACTTTTATCAAGAGGCTTTTTAGCTCCTCTTCACTTTCTGCCATAAGGGTGGTGTCATCTGCATATCTGAGGTTATTGATATCTCCCGGCAGTCTTGATTCCAGCTTGTGTCTCTTCCCTCTCCGTGTCAGCTGCCTGCCTCCACTCCGAGCACCCAGCTACTACCCCACGTCCTTCAGTCTTCAGTTGAAGACGGTACTTAAGGTAAGGGCTTCAACCATTTTGGCGAGTTACTCAGTTTTCCTGGATCTCACCCCTGTACAGACAGTTATTAAACCTGGTTTGATGTTTCTCCTATTCATCTGTTTCATCATGTCAATTTAATTCTTAGGCCAGCAGGAAGAACCTATAAGGGCAGAGGAAATTTCCTCCTTCCTGGCATTATAGTAGCTATCTTGGTATAATAAAATTAGGAATAATTGCTCTAGCTTCCTCAGTTTCCATGCTGAACAGGTACATCTTTTGTTAAAACAAAATCAGAAGTATTATAAAAAAAGAAAAAACAAGCAAAACATAGTAGGAAGAACCATCTGCTCAAGTTAACTGTTCACATCCAGGTATTTTCATCCTGTTTAAGTTTACTCTATCAAGGCTTCTAGCAATAAAGGAATTCACAGTAGGTAAGGAAATAAACATTTTTCTGTTGTTAACATTAAAGAAATTATTTAAAAAGGTTAGAAATAAACAACACACACACAAACCATTCATTCTGTGAGAAGATTCATGCAAAATCGCCTTTACAACACAACACACACACATCATCCTAGTGGATGAGAACACCAAAACCTGAAAATGTGGCAAAAATAATATTTTTCTTTGTCAAGGAATTTTCTTCAGTGTTGCAAGTCAGTCATCATTTGTGAATCGCGTGCATCAAAATAAAGAAGAACGAATGCTTTTGCAAAAGTAATTTCACTCTGAGAACCCAATGACAATTGAAAGCACTTATTCATACCCTCACAGCTAAACAGTAATAACAAGTGTTAAGAGCTTGAAGGTATAAAGAACTAAATTCCAAAACTAAGAAACATTTAAATAGGTCAATGATTCTAAGTACACTATTCAGTATTCAGCATTATTTACCAAAGTATGAAACTTCATAAAACCACATAAAAGCTTCGGATGCTACTTCCCCACACATTATGACTTCACTTGACTAGTCAAAGCATCACAGGTGTTCTCAGTAAGAATGGTGGAACAAGGAACACCATGAAAGCAATGAAAAAAACTGTCAAAAACTGTCACAATCAACTTTCTTGAATTCAGAAAATTAAAGCTTGCAGCAACCCGGGGAGCACTTACTCAAGAAAATCCAGGAAAACTTAGTAAGAACAGCAAGACTGTGGTGCTTTAGCTTACCCTAGCCCCACTGCCCTGGCCCTCCATCTGCCAGCACCAGCATCAGAGCGGAAGGGCCGCACTGCCACAGAGCTGCGATTATTTATTTCAGCCTTTCTGGTTCAAAACAGCACCTGCCTTATCCTATCGACCCCAGAACTCAGCCAGGGCCGAAAGGACTGTACTGAACACTGACAAGGCAAATGCTTCAGTTACTGCTGCCTGAAGCAATGGGCAGCAACTGGACTGAGCAACAGAGCAGTCAGAAAGCTTTGGAGGAAAGGCAGAGGTAAAAGATACTTCAAGGAAGAAAGACCTTGACTAGCTCTGACCTATTCCTTCCTGGGAATCCAGAAGATCACAAACATGCTGTGCACGCACTCAGGACAGGCCTGAAGAGTTCTCCCCTCTGGCTGAGCTAGAGCCAGGAGAGGCAGGAAGTGAAAGCTAAAGCAGACACGTGAACTGGCCAGCTCAGTGTGCAAAGTGCGCGTGCGCACACACACACACTCCTCTGCAAAACTGGACAATGTCTTTGGTCCTGAGCCTTTCAGGAGATCTCTTGGCAATGACTAGTAAATTACTCAGCCCTTCGAAGAAAAACATCAAGAGGCCACACATAACAATTACAGACTTTAAAAAATTACTTCAAAATTTAAAATTAAAAAATTCAGAAATGTTGCTAGACAAACAAATGACAACAAAATAAAAAAGCAAAAAGATAAGAAAAAGACGTTCCATGCAAACAATAATCAAAAGTGAGCTGGAGTGGCTATACAAATGTCAGAAAAAACACTCGAAGACAAAAATTGTTATGAGAGACAAAGGACATCTTCTAATGATGAAAGGTTAATCTATCAAGACGACATAACAACTATAAACAAGGACAGAATTCCAAAATAACACGATAAAGTATAAACTGAGAGAATTAAAAGGAGAAGCAGACAGTTCAACAACAGCTAGAGATCCAACATTCTCCTTTCAATAAAGATACAATTCCCCAACAACGGATCCAAGGGAAAGAGAAACTGTGAGCAACAACATGGACCAAAAAGCGCTGCCGAGTCCACAGGACCCTCCATCCAGCAAGAGCCACGCACACATTCTTCTCCAGTGCACCAGTGTTTTGGGAGCATCAAACAGGTCTCAAATTTCTTAAAATAATACAGTTATACAAAGTATGTTCTCCAACCACATGGGATGAAATCAGGAGAAATCAGTAACAGCAGGAAATCTGGAGCAATATTTGTTTTCTCTAATTTTGCCAAATATATACCTTAGACATTAAACTAGAAGTTCTGGCCAGGGCAATTAAACAAGAAAAAGAAATAAAAGACATCTATGTTAGAAAGAAAGAACAAAATTGTATTTGTAGATGGCATTATCTTCTATATAAAAAATCCAAATTACCCACAAAAACAATCTATTAGAGCTAACAAAGAGCTCTGCAAGTCTGAAGATATATAATCAATACACAGTCAACTGTATTTCTAAACACTAGTAGTGAACAATCAAAAAAAATCAAATTAAGAAAACAAGTACAATAGCACAAAAAATATACTTGGAATAAATTTAAGAAAGGAAGTGTAAGAAATAATTGGAAAATTAAGAAACACTACTGAAAGAAATTTTCAAAGACATCTCATGTTCAGGTACCAGAAGACTTTATATTGTTAAGATGTCAATACTTCCCAAGTTAATCTATAAATTTAAAGCAATCCCTTTTAAAATCCCAGCTCGCTGCTCTTTTTAGCAGAAACTGACAAACTGCCCTGAGTTCAATATGGTGACTCAAAGAACCCAGACTAGCCAGAATCATCTTGAAACAGAAGAACAAAGTACAAAGGCTCATACTTCCAAACAGGAAACTCAGGACAAAGCCACAGTAACACAAGCCAATGTGGTCGGCATAAGGACATATAGATCAATGAATAGAACCTAAGAGTTGAGATGTCAACCCAAAGGTCTACGGTCAATTGATTTTTGACAAGGTTGCTAAGACCATAAACTGGAAACAGAACAGTCTCCTCAACAAATAGTGCAAAGAAAACTCAACAACCACATGCAAAATAATGAATTAAGACAGCTACCTCACAAAGTGCACAAAAATCATTTCAGAATGGATCAGGGAATTAAACGTAAGAACTAAAACTATAAGGCTAGGAAAGGTAGACGTAAATCTCTGTGACCTTGGACTAGACAACTGTTTCTTAGACATGACACCAGAAGCATGATGATCGAAGAAAAAACAGACAAACTGGATCTTATCTAAATTAAAGCCTTTGCTGCATCAAAGGATACTCTCAAGAGGGTGAAAAGACAGCCCACAGAATGGGAGGAAATATTGCAAATTATGTGATAAGAACCTAGTATCTAAGATATACATAAAAACTCTTATGGCTGCACAACACAAAGACAGTTGTTTTTCAAAGCAAAGGATCTGAATAGACATTTCTCCAAAGAAGATGTACAGATGGCCAATACGCATATTAGAAGATGTTCAAGCATCATTAGCTGTTAGGGGAATGCAAATCAAAATGAAATACCATTTCACACCCACTAGGATGGCTATCGGAAAAGGCAATGCCCCCCCGCTCCAGTACTCTTGCCTGGAAAATCCCATGGACGGAGAAGCCTGGTAGGCTGCAGTCCATGGGGCTGCTAAGAGTTGGGCACGACTGAGCGACTTCACTTTCGCTTTTCACTTTCATGCACTGGAGAAGGAAATGGCAACCCACTCCAGTGTTCTTGCCTGGAGAATCCCAGGGACGGGGGAGCCTGGTGGGCCGCCGTCTATGGGGTCGCATAGAGTCGGACACGACTGAAGCGACTTAGCATCAGCAGCAGCAGGATGGCTATAATTTTTTTAAAAAAAGGACAAATTAGAATATAAAATGATGCAGGACACTGTGGAAAACAGTTTGGCTGCCCCTCAAAAACAGAGTTACCAAGTGACCCAAGACTTTCAGGTATAAGAGAACTGAAAATATACTTTCACACAAAACTCGTTCATGAATGCGCACAGATATACTATGCATAACAGCAAAGAAAAAAAGAAACAGCCCGAATGTCCATCGAATGATGAACAGATAAACAAATGGCAGAACATGCACCCAACAGAATGTCACTCAGCTGTGGAAAATTATGAGGGATTGGTACATGGCACAAAGTGGAGGAGCTCAAAAGCAGGATGCTGACTGAGAGAAGACACAGAAGGCCACCATGATTCCATTCACACCAAGAGTCTCTAGAGGGACGGAAAACAGGTTGTTAGTGTGGGGGACTGGAGGCAGAGAGGGTTGGGGAGTAACTGCCCCATGGTTATGGCGATTCTCTCAGGGTGACAAAAATGTTCTAAAATTAGATGGTGGTGGCTGCTGTATGATATTGTGCATATAAGAAAATCCATTAAATTTTACTCTAAAATGGATACTTTCAAGTGAATAAAAGAGTGAATTGGAACAAATTACCCCCAAAACAGACAAATAAGATATATATATATAAATGTCCCTATGACACTTTTAAATCAGCATCTATAGCAGAAAATTTGCAAAATATGAATAAGTCATTTCTAAAGCCTTTAGAAGTCACTAAGGAACCACCAAAATGAAGTAAAAAAATATTTTTTTCATACTGCAAAATTCTAAGTCTTCACCCCGTTTTAAGACATCTGTGATTGATAATGATCACACAAACTTTATACATTCTTATTTCTAATAACTGAGCTTAAAAGGAATAGCTAGACAACATCTTCATAGTCCAAAGAGCACCATTTTTGAAGCTTTATGATCCAGAATCACTATGGCTTTTATGTCAGTGAAGATCCATAAAGATGCTCTTTGGTAACACTAATGTATTTTAAGAAGAATTTCGTTTCCCTTAAAATGCTTAGTTTGGCATTGCCAATCCTAGGTTAAGCACTGCACATTCTGACGTCTGGGAATCAGATGGTAACTGCCCCAGGCTAAGAAAGCACTGGGATGGGTGACAGGAGAAAGCACTGCTGGCTGAGAACGCCAGCACTGGTCATGGACTGTAATAAACAAACTTGTAATTAAGAAAAATAAAGTAAGTGAAAAGATGAGACACTAAAATCCATTTCCCTAGATTAGACAGGACAGAGCTTCTTGAATGAATAGATTCCTCAAGTCAGTCAGATGTTAAATATTCTAAAACAGTTACAGTAAAATGCTCTGGCAGGCTTCATGTTTTAACAATGAGCCTTCTACAAGGTCTGAAATAGCACAGTAACAGGGGAAAAATGAAAACAAATTCCAAGAACATGCAGGTAAATCAATGAAATTAGAACACTCCCTCATCTCACATACAAAAATATACTCAAGATAGCTTAATGACTTAAATATAAGACATGACAACAAAAAACTTCCAGAAGAGAACACAGTCAACATTTTTGGACATCAAGCATAGCAGTATTTTCTTACATCAATCTCTCAAGGCAAAAGAAATAAAAGCAAAAATAAACAAATGGGACCTAATAAAACTTAAAAGCTTCTGCACAGCAAAGGAAACCATCAACAAAATGAAAAGACAACCTAAGGAATGGAAAAAAACATCTGTAAACGATCTCACCATCAGAGGGTTAATTTCCAAAGTACACAAATAACTCATACAACTCAGGATCAAGAAAGTAAACAACCCGATCAAAAAACGGGCAGGAGACCTGAACAGACATTTCTCCAAAGACATCCAGATGGCCAAAAAGCACATGAAAAGATGCTCGACATCGCTAATTATTGGAGAAATACAAATTAAAGCCACAATAAGGTACCACCTCACACTGATCAGACTGGCTATCACTAAAAAGTCTACAAATAGTAAATGCTGAAGAGGGTGTGGAGAAAAGGGTAACCTCCCACACTGTTTGCGGAATGCAAGCTGGTGCAGCAGCCACTGTGGAGATCAGTGTGGAGGCCCCTTAACAACTAAAGCTAGAGCTACCACGTGATTGAGCCATTTCCCTCCCCGGCGTACACTGGGAAAAGACAGAAATTCTCATTTGAAAAGATACATGTACCCCGAGATACGGAAACAAACTCAGTGTCCATCAACAGATAAATGGATAAAGAAAATGTGTGTGCATATATATGGGCTTTCCTGATGGCTCAAATAGGAAAGAATCTGCCCACAATGAGGAAGACCCAGGTTCGATTCCTGGGTTGGGAAGATCCCTTGGAGAAGGAATTGGCAAAACACTCCAGCACTCTTACCTGGGAAATCCCATGGACAGAGAAACCTGGTGGGCTACAGTCTGCAGGGTCATAAAGAGTCGGACACAACAGAGCAACTAACCCTAACACACAAACACAAACAGTGGAATATGTGTGTGTGTGTGTGTGTGTGTGTGTGTGTGTGTGTGTGTGTGTGATAGAATACTACTCAGCTACAAAAAAATGAATTTTGCCGTTTGCAGCAACACGGATGGACCTGGAGATTATCACACTAAGTGAAGCCAGACAAAATATCATGTGGTACCATTCATATGCAGAATCTGTAAAACAACGCAAATGAATCTATATGCAAAGTAGGAACAGGCACACAGACGTAGAAAACTTACGGCTATCAAAAGGGGGGGAAGGGGGATAAACTGAGAGTACAGGATTAACTAATACAAACTGCTGTAAATTAATCAGATAAGCAACACAGATTTGCTGTGTAACACAGGGAACAGTATTCAGTATCTCGTAATAACCCACAATGGAACATAGATTAATAAACACAGGTATGTATACATATATAACTAAATCGCTTTGCTGCACGCCTGAAACTAACACAATATTGTAAAGCAGCTATGCTTCAATAAAAAACAAAGAAATCTTTAAAATGAAGCTTAAAAATAAGTTGCAAGAAAAGATTATATTTATGTAAGATAATCTTTTAAGTTGCAAGAATTTAAGACTATTAAATTCAATAAGATCTGTCCACTATCATTATCAAACCAATAAATATTGATTTTTTTCTCACAATCAACTCCTGCTGAAAAGAGAAATGGAGAAGAAAGAAACGCACCTCTTCTAAGCTGGGGAGCGAAGAGGACGACACTGTCCGAGAGGACAGCGGCTGGAGCGGCTCCTGGCCAACAGCGGGCTGGTGGGTCTGCATTTGCACAAAAGGGTTCTGCGGGGGCCTGTGCGGCAATGGAGGTAGGCCGTAGGGGAAACCCGGCCCTATCAGGTGGTTCTGCTGTAAGTTAGCAAAAGTCCAAGCTCCATCAGGTGCCAGGTATTTCAGAGGAGGGGTGAGGTGCTCAGACGGCAACGAGAAAGGAGAGCTGAACACCGGGGGTGGCAGGCGCTGTGGGAACGCTGGGCTGCTGGCCACTTCCAGGTCTCTGCTGCTGTCAGGGAAGTTTGGGAAGTGGGTGCTGGGGTCTGCGCTGCACGGGGGCGAGGGGGCTGCTGGTGGGCTCCTAGTCTGAATTTGTCTATATTGCAAAAGTCTTGATTGAGGTGGTGGCATTTCAGCTAGTTCCCGTGTTTCACTTTGCTCACGATTAGACAGTTCTCTGAGTAAGTCTTGAAACCTATGTAAGGGTGATGAAATATGAGGAGAGCTTAGTCAACTACAAGTGAACCTTTTACAAACAAAAGCATAATAACTGGAACTAGCATTAACTCATCTCAAAAGCAAGCATTAATGCTCACAGACGCTGAACTGAAAACCCTAAATAGACCCCAGGATCGGGCTTCTTTTCCCCCCTTGGCTTTAAAAGCAACTGTCCTCGTCTTTCCGTGCGTTTGGTAGCTGGCAGTTACAGAAGGGCATCATGACAGTGGATCCTACTCAGAAGGGATTAGGAAACGTTTCACCGCAGTCAAATGACACACCATAGAAACAAATTTAGAATGAGCACTGAATACTCAAACATCTGACTTAAAAGAGTGTAGAATTTTGTGCAAAAAATATATAGATAGTAAATTTATGTTTAACTTTTAACCTCTAATTTAATTCTCTCTGCATTTTTTGCATTATGACTGAATACGGAACAAACACCCACAGTGATGGTACATGTCTCTTTCACAAGAGACTGCAAAGCCAGAGGCCACATAAATGCACGGTCCACAGCAGACCTTCCACGCCTAGGTTTTCAGAAAAGTTACTTCTAAAAAGCTGCTCTGTATTTCAGAGTCAGTCGACAGAACTGTGTCGCAGTTGCCTAGAAGGCTGGCATCCAGTTTCTCTGGGACAGTATTCCAGCAAGAGGCTAAAAGGACAGCATTCAAGAGAGAAAACAGGGAGGAGGCCCCGTCTCAGGGGCCCTTCTCAGTCTGCTGAAGTGAGTGTGAGTCAGTCGTTTCTGACCGTGAGTCAGTCGTTTCCGCTTCATCTTCGGCACTGCTGGGGAGCTTCCAGTCCGCTCTCGCTGGGGGCTGATGCAGTCCAACAGGCGGCTGGGGAAGGTGCTGGAGGTGCGGGTGGGGGTGGGGATGGTGCGGGTACGGGAGGCTGCCCTGACTGAGATAGGCGTGGTGCTCGCCCCACTGCTGTAGCCGCGCATGCTGCTGCCTCAGGGTTTCCAGGGCCACGCTCCCGTGCATGCGATCTGTAAACACATTTGCAACAAGTTCTCAGCACTTAGGGTTTCAAGTTAATTTCTTCAAGAAGTTTCACAATCAGATATTCTCCACAAAGACACGGCTACCATGTGAGTTTGGAGGAAGCAGGACTTCTAATTTTGCCAGTAACTAAATCACGGTGATGATGGGGATTCCACCTCACCTACAGCATGACTTAACCTGGCACCAGCTGTGCGCTTAGTTCTAATATAGCATTTGGAACTAGATTCTGATTATTGCACTAAGTGATTTTTTTGGCCAGCATTATGTGAAGAAATGAATCAATCTTGATTCATTTGAACACGGTACAGCACATGTCACTGAAGTGAACGCTCTCAGACGCTGTCCTGTCCTGCGGTGCCCAGAGAACTCACCCAAAGCCTCCCCCATCGGCAGGCCCGGGGGGCTCTCGTCCGGGAAGCTGTTCAGAGGTGAAGGCAGCAGGGGGCCAGGCTGCGCGAGGGCCCGCAGGGGACTGTGGCCCTCCGGCAGCACGGGTGGGGGCTGCTGCTCGGGAACCACAGCCTCCGCGGGCGGGGACTGCGGTCGGTGGGGAACCGCGTTATTGAAAAAAGCGCTGGCGGGGCCGGCTGGGTAGGCAGGGGAGAGCTGAGGCGGCGGTGGGCCCAGCTGAGGGGCCACCTGACTGGGCTGGGCTGGCGCAGGGCTCGGCTGCTCAGGCAAGTTACTCTGCTGCTGATTCAGCAAGGCGTGCTGCTGCGGAATTGGGAAGGGTGGTCTCGGGAGCTGGGGGAGGGGATGAAAATGACGACTGGGGATGGCGTACTGTGCATGGGGGGCAGGGAGAGGAAGGTTTATGTGTCTTGGGGTGAGATTATCTTTGCGATGAAATTTGGGATTGGGATAAACAATGCCAGGACGTGATTCAGGACTTCTGTTCTGTGGGTTTGATTCCAAATCAATCTAAAAAGAAAAACAGGAGAAATATTTTTTAGCTGCAGAAGATCTAAGCCCTGTGGCTCCCCACCTCTCCTCCCCTCAGCACTTCTAAAGGGTATGCTCCATTCTTATCAGTAGGGTTAGGCTGCTGCCTAGTAAATCACTTTATGACAATCAAATAACAGAATATGCTTTACATCAAGAAAGATGAAACGGAAAAAACAGCATATTAAATCTGAGTCATAAAGAGAGACACTACTATTTTATTAGCATATTGACTTTAAAAACACCATTTTTTAGAAACACTTCCTTCCTTGGAAAGATAACCAATTATTTCCTTCTGATATGAATCATTGAAATGTGTTCTTTCTTTCTGATTTTATTGCATTTATACATCTCTTCAAACATCTCCTCAAACATATCTACATTAAAATAAAAAACTTGTCTCAAATAACTTTGAAGTGAACAAAAAAATAAGTACTATATCATCTTTGAATAATTAGTTTGGCTGTCAATTTTTGCCATCATTCCTTCAACAAACACTTATTGAGGGCGTACCAAGGACACTGTGCCTGTTGTGAGAGATTAAAGGCACAATAAGTCTGTATCAGCACCATCAAGAGTGCGGAGCGACGGCTGGCAGACCATGGCCCCCAGGCCATTTCCAGTCCACTATATTTTTGTACAGAAAGTTTTAATGGAACACAGCCACACTCATTCGTTTACATGTCGTCTGTGTCTGTTTTCTCACAATGACGGCAGAGGTGAGTAGTTGCGACAGAAGCCGTATGGCCCACAAAGCCTGAAAATTTACTATCTGGCCTCTTACAGAAAGTTTGCTCAGCTCTGGCTCGGAGTCCAGTAGAGGACACCAACACGCAAACGTAAACTTAGAGATGCTGTAAGAGGATGTGACGTGAGCTCCCACAGCCTGAGAAAATCAAAGGCGACCTCACAGAGATGGCGACACTCGAGCTGAACCTTTACAGAGGCTGGAGTTTTGCAGTGAGGGAAGACATACTAGATAAAGGTGCCAGCTCACACACTGAGAGAGGAGAGAAGATGAAAAGTACGGTGGATCCGGGGGATGAGAAAGTTTTGTGTACACAGCTACAACTAGGCTTACATGCTAACTTCCTCCTTGACATCAGATGAAACTCCAACAGCCCAATTACACAAGACCTTGGATGATTCAATACTGAATATAAACATTTTTCTTTTAATCTCATAAACTGTGGTAAGCTACTGAAGGTTTTTAAGCTATGGAGAGCTATCTTCCTCCGGAAACACATGGGACGTGACTGGAAGAGGAGAGATTAGTTTTCATGGAAACTCCCTCTGAGGCTGGTGATGAAGAAGTAAGGGTGTCTGAGGACAAAGAGTGTCAAGTCCAAAGTTCTCAGCTAGCAGGGTGAAATCCTGAGGGTTTAATCTCTAAGGAGAGGCCATCTTTTGATCATGAGAATAATGGCAGAAGGTACCTAGTCATCAAAAGAGCTGCTGAGTGAACTGGGCAAAGGGAGCCTGGTACACGTAAGAGGCACATGGAGGTGCCCCACGGGTGCCCTGCGACTAGAAAACATGAATCCCCAGTAGCACTCACTCGGCCAGTGAGCTGATTTTTCCCTAACTGGTTCATGAGTACAGACGCAGATGAACAAACAGGTTGAGTTAAGGACGGGCCCAGCAGGCGTGGAGAGAGAGGGACTTGAGAACGTTGAGTCTTCCTTCACTCAACAGCCCTTCCCAATCTGAGATAATGTTTAATGACACAACTATATCTATGTCTTCACTTACCACTTTACCATAAGAAGTCTCTAAATTTGAGTCTATCACTGAATGACCTAATTTGAGAAAAGTACTCTGATAAATAAAATAATGTCACAAAGAAACAGCAGAGGGAGAGAGTGCAACGTGCCCACTAGATCCTCATCAAACAACAAGACGTAAAAGGGGAGATAATTTTCTATAAAACACCAGGATTCTAAGATGATCAATTAAACTGAATACATGAGCACAATGCACTCGCTAAAGGTAAATCACGTACCTGTCTGGCTTCTGTGGGTTTCTTCTCTGGCATCCGAATCTTATTGATTTCAGGGCCAGGATTATTTGTATCACTTTTACCTAAGAAGATATTTTAAGGCTGTTATACACTGTCTCCAGTAGATGGCACAAATTCCAATGACTATTCAATATCAGACAAAAAGTAGGGTATTCTAAACATTTTTTCACCCATTATTATTACTACTTTGGTTTTGCTCTTAAAATCTTGGAGTTGCAATTTCTCTGCAAGAAAGAAAATTTATAAATGAAGCAAATTTCTTTGCCAAGGCAAAAACTCAGTAAGGGATAACCTTAAAACATCACATAATCCGAAAGATAACTGCCCATTCTCTAGGAGTTTACAGCCTCATTTTTGTAGACTAGACATAGAAAGAGAAGGCAATGGCACTCGACTCCAGCACTCTTGCCTGGAAAATCCCATGAGCGGAGGAGCCTGGAAGGCTGCAGTCCATGGGGTCGCTGAGGGTCGGACACTACTGAGAGACTTCACTTTCACTTTTCACTTTCATGTGTTGGAGAAGGAAATGAATGGCAACCTACTCCAGTGTTTTTGCTGGAGAATCCCAGGGGTGGGGGAGCCTGGTGGGCGGCCGTCTATGGGGTCGCACAGAGTCGGACACGACTGGAGAGATTCTGCAGACATAGAAAAGGCCTTGGTGTTCCTGCCTATGTGTGGCTTAATACTTTGGCCACTTACAAGTGCAATTAGGTGAAAATCCAAATAATCTGTCAATTTTATTTAGTAAAGGAATCTAAGATCCCCTGGAGGAAGGCATGCCAACCCACTCCAGCATTCCTGCCTGGAGAATCCCATGCACAGTGGAGGCTGGTGGGGTACAGCCCATGGGGTCGCAAAAGGCTGGAAATGACTGAAGCAACTTAGCACACATGCACGCAAAGGGATCTAAACTAAATAAAAGATATTCTGAAAAGAACGCAGTCATATTTTCAAAAGTAATAGACATCAAAATAAATATAAGTGGATGATAAATAATAAAGGAAGTGTATTAAGGTTAAAAAAATCACAATTATAATAGACAAATAATGCTAGTTCATGCATGTGAAAGGCTTTTAATCTATAAGAACTAACTACTGGATATTCTGAATCTCTTCAAAGAATCCTTAGTTTGAGTTCTTCCTTGAAAACATCCTTTTAAGAGTGCCACTGGAACTCTGTGCCAAAACAGCCTTACTACTAAACCTCAGAAATGAAAGCCACAACACCCAAGATGAAAATACACCAGATGGAGTTAGCAGATTAGACACTGCAGAAGAAAAACCGTGAACCTCAAGGCATTAGCAGTAGAAACAATGCTTGATGAAACGCAAAAAAAGAATTTTTTTTTAAATGAAAAGGGGATGCATGAACTGTGGGAAAATTTTAGTTCGGTTCAGTTCAGTTGCTCGGTGGCGTCCGACTCTTTGAGACCCCATGAACTGCACGCAGCACGCCAGGCCTCCCTGTCCATCACCAATTCCTGGAGTTCACCCAAACTCATGTCCACTGAGTCGGTGATGCCATCCAACCATCTCATCTCTGTCATCCCCTTTTCCTCCTGCCTTCAGTCTTTCCCAGCATCAGGGTTTTTTCAAATGAGTCAGCTCTTGGCATCAGGTGGCCAAAGTATTGGAGTTTTAGCTTCAACATCAGTCCTTCAAGAAGCCTAATAAATCTATGCCCCAACCAGTAATGTTGAAGAAGCTTAAGTTGAACGGTTCTATGAAGACCTATAAGACCTTCTAGAACTAAAGCCCCCAAAAGATGTCCTTTTCATTATAGGTGATTGGAATGTAAAAGTAGGAAGTCAAGAAATACCTGGAGTAACAGGCAAATTTGGCCTAGGAATACAGAATAAAGCAGGGCAAAGGTTAATAGAGTTTTGCCATGAGAATGCATCGGTCATAGCAAATACCTTCTTCCAATAAACACAGGAGAAGGCTTCATACATGGACATCACCAGATGGTCAATACCGAAATCAGACTGATTATATTCTTCGCAGCCAAAGATGGAGAAGCTCTATACAGTCAGCAAAAGCAAGACCAGGAGCTGACTGTGGCTCAGATCATGAACTCCTTATTGCCAAATTCAGGCTTAAATTGAAGAAAGTAGGGAAAACCACTAGACAATTCCAAATCAAATCCCTTACCATTATACAGTGGAAGTGACAAACAGATTCAAGGGATTAGATCTGACAGAGTGCTTGAAGAACTATGGATGGAGGTTAATTACATTGTACAGGGGGCAGGGATCAAGACCATCCCCAAGAAAAAGAAATGCAAAAAGGCAAGATGGTTGTCTGAGGAGACCTTACAAATAGCGGTGAAAAGAAGAGAAGTGGAAGGCAAAGGAGAAAAGGAAAGATATACCCATTTGAATGCAGAGTTCCAAAGAATAGCAAGGAGAGATAAGAAAGCATTCCTCAGTAATCAGTACAAAGAAATAGAGGAAAACAATAGAATGAGAAAGACTAGAGATCTCTTCAAGAAAATCAGGGACACCAAGGGAACATTTCATGCAAAGATGGGCTCAAAAAAGGACAAAAATGGTACGGACCTAACAGAAGCAGAAGATATTAAGACGAGGTGGCAAGAATACACAGAAGAACTATACAAAAAACCCAGATAATCACGATGGTGTGATCACTCACCTAGAGCCAGATACCCTGGAATGCGAAGTCAAGTGGGCCTTAGAAAGCATCACTAAGAACAAAGCTAGTGGAGGTGATGGAATTCCAGTGGGGCCATTTCATATCCTAAAAGATCATGCTGTGAAAGTGCTGCACTCAATATGCCAGCAAATTTGGAAAACTCAGCAGTGGCCACTGGACTGGAAAAGGTCAGTTTTCATTCCAATCCCAAAGAAAAGAACTGTCAAAGAATGCTCAAACTATCTCACAATTGCACTCATCTCACACACTAGCAAACTAATGCTCAAAATTCTCCCAGCCAGGCTTCAACAGTACATGAACCATGAACTTCCAGATGTTCAAGCTGGATTTAGAAAAGACAGAGCAACCAGAGATCAAACTGCCAGCACCCGCTGGATCACTGAACAGGCAAGAGAGTCCGGGAAAACGTCGACTTCTGCTTTACTGACTACGCCAAAGCCTTTAACTGTGTGGCTCACAGCAAACTGTGGACAATTCTTTAAGGGATGCGATTAGCAGACCACCTGACCTGCCTCCTTTGAAGTGTGTATGCAGGTCAAGAAGCAACAGAACTGGGCATGAAACAACGGACTGCTTCTAAATCAGGAAAGGGGACGTCAAGGTTGTATATTGTCACCTTGCTTATTTATCTTCTATGCAGAGTACATCATGAGAAATGCTGGACTGGATGAAGCACAAGCAGGAATCAAGACTGTCGAGAGAAATATCAATAACCTCAGATATGCAGATGACACCACCCTCATAGCAGAAGGCGAAGAAGAACTTAACAGCCTCTTGATGAAAGTGAAAGAGGAGAGTCAAAAAGTTGGCTTAAAACTCAACATTCAGAAAACTAAGATGGCATCTGGTCCCATCACTTCAAATCACTGCAAATAGATGGGGAAACAATGGAAACAGTGACAGACTTTATTTTTTGGGGGAGGCTCCAAAATCACTGCAGATGGTGATCGCAGCCATGAAATTAAAAGATACTCCTTGGAAGAAAAGTTATGACCAATCTAGATAGCATAATACAAAGCAGAGATATTATTGGCCAACAAAGGTCTGTCTAGTCAAAGTTATGGTTTTTCTTGTAGTCATGTATGGATGTGAGAGTTGGACTATAAAGAAAGCTGAGCACCAAAGAACTGATGCTTTGGAACTGTGGTGTTGGAGAAGACTCTTCAGAGTCCCCTGGACTGCAAGGAGCTCCGAAAGTCCATCCTAAAGGAGATCAGTCCTGGGTGTTCACTGGAAGGACTGATGCTGAAGCTGAAGCTCCAATACTTGGGCCACCTGATGTGAAGAGCTGACTCATTTGAACAGACCCTGATGCTGGGACTGACTGAAGGAGGGAGAAGAAGGGGATGACAGAGGATGAGATGGCTGGATGGCATCACTGACTCAATGGACATGTGTCTGAGTGAACTCCGGGAGTTGGCGAAGGACAGGGAGGCCTGGTGTGCTGCAGTCTATGGGTTCGCAAACAGTCAGACACAACTGACTGACTGAACGGAACTGAACTGAACTGAATAAATGGGTAGCTGAAATTCCAGAAGAGAAAAAGAGGTGAGACAGAAACAAATCCTAATGTAACAGAAGGCAAAGCTTTCCAAATTTGATGAAAACTGTAAACCCACCTATCCAAGAAGCTCAACAAACCCCAAACCCAAGAAGCATGACTAAAACTCCAAGGAATATTATCGTAATCAAACTGCTAAAGCTAGTATAGAAAGAAACTCTCAAAAGCAGTTGGAGAAAGAAAGACATGTTACACACAGAAAGACAGAGAGAAAGACGGCGTCCGATTTCTCACTGGAAACAATGTAAGCAAGAAAACGATAAGAAAGAAACGATAAGAAAGAAACTACAAGAAAACGATAAGAAAGAAACTATAAGAAAGAAACTATCAACCAAGATTCTCTACCCTGGAAAAATCTTTCAAAACTGACAGTGAAAGAAAAGCACTTTCAGACACATAAATGCTGGAAGAGCTCATCACCAACGGGCCTGAAGCACAAGGAGTTGGAAGAAGCCCTTCAGGCGGAAGAGGACCTAGTCAGAGAGAAACATGGACATCGGGATTATCAGAAACACTGCACAGACACAGAAGATTGTTTCTCTTATTTAAAACTCTTTAAAAAGATACTTGGCAATTTCAATGAAAATAATAACAATGCTTGGGGCTTACAACATACATAAAAATAAAATGCATGGAAACCATACCTAAAGGCCAGAAGAGGAAAAACTGAAAGACTGTAATGTTCTCCCGCTAACCTGGAGTGATGAGACATAGAAGGAAGAGTGAACTGTGGTGAATTAAAGATGAACGCTATTAGCCTTGAAGCAAATACTGAAATAATAAATAGAGCTACAGCTAATAATCCAACAAAGGAGACAAAATGGAAAAAAAAAATGCAACTAATTCCAAAGAAGGCAGAATCAAAGGAAAAAGGGAACCAAAGCAGATTGGACAAATTTAAAACAGATAGGAAGATGATAAAATAATTCTATCAATAATTACATCAAGTATAAATGTTCTAGATCTCCCAACTAAATGGCAGAGATTGTCACATTAGATTTTTTGTAAACTAAAAGAAATGCACTTTAAGTATAAAGACACAAACAGATTAAAAATAGACGTTAAAACAAATACTGTGCTATCACTTGCCAAAAGAAAGCTGAAGTGTCTGCACTGACGTTCAGCAAAGTAGAGCACAGAGCAAAGAATATTATCAGAGATAAAGAAGTTCATCCCACAATGAAAAATGAGTCAATTAATCAAGAGTTGTTGTTATTCAGTCGCTAAGTCATGTCTGACTCTTTGTGACCCCATAAACTATGGTGTGCAAGGCTTTCCTGTCCTTCACTAACTCCCTGAGTTTGCTCAAACTCATGTCCAAGAGTATATAATCCTAAATGTTTATGCACCTAACATCAGAAACTTCAAAAATCATCAAGCAAAAGTCAAAGGAGAAATAGGTAAACACCAAGGATATTTGGAGAGTTCAGTGTTCCTCTCTCAATGTCCGTTTTTTAGCAGGCAGACAGAAAATCAGCAAAGACAAAGCAGCCTTGAACAGTCCTATCAAGCAACCTGGCGGCAGCACTGGCGCGCTCCACTCTTGCCCAGCGTGCACAGAGCGTTAGAAAGACTACCACATCCTGAGCCGCAGAACAAATCTCAGCAAGTTCAAAAGGATTCAAGTCATGCCAAGTGGGTTCCCTTATCACAACTGCACTAAAACTAGAAAGCAGTAAGAGAAAAATACTTCAGAAAATCTCTAATAACTCACCTAAATTCACCTTTGTAAATAATCCATGGATCTAATTTTAAGAGAAATCACAAAGTGTCCTGGACTGAATGAAATAAAAATACAACACTGGGGTTCTATAGGATGCACTACTGGGGAGACACCTATATCAATCTAGGCCTTCACCTTAACAAAATACATGCAAGATTTGCAGTTTGGAAAAAAAATTTTTAAGGCAGAAAGTAAAGACCTTAAAGAAGAGAGAGACACTCTGTTCATATATCAGAAAATTAAATATTAAGATGTCAGTTCTCCCCCAAAACTGACCCACAGATTCAACCAATTCTAACCAAAATCCCAGCAGGCTTTTTAGTAGAAACTGACAAGCTCATTCTAAAATGTAGGTGAAAATGCAAAGGACCTGGAATAGATTCTTCTGAAAAAGAAGAATAAAGTTGGAGGACTCATACTACCTGATTTCAAGACTTTCATGAAGCTATAGCACTCAAGAGGAGCATATTTGGCAGAAATAAGCACGTGTACCAGCAGAAGACAGCAGCCTTCATACACGTGGGAAACTGATTTTAACAAAGGCACTAGGTGATTTTAACGGAGGAAAAATGGTGTTGGCTGTTTACAACAGCCAGGACACGGAAGCAGCCTAGATGTCCATCAGCAGATGAACGGATAAGAAAGCTGCGGTATGTACGCACAATGGACAGAATGCATCTGAATCAGTTCTAATGAGGAGGATGAAACTGGAGCCTATTATACAGAATGAAGTAAGCCAGAAAGAAAAACACCAATACAGTATATTAAGGCATATATATGGAATTTAGAAGGATGGTAACGATGACCCTATATACAAGACAGCAAAAGAGACACAGATGTAAAGAACAGACCGTTGGACTCTGGGAGAAGGCGAGGGTGGGGTGATCTGAGAGAAATAGCACTGAAACATGGACACTGCCATGCGCGAAACAGACCGCCAGTCCAGGTCCAATGCATGAGACAGGGTGCTCAGGGCCGGTGCACTGGGATGGCCCTGAGGGATGGGATGGGGAGGGAGGCGGGAGGGGGGGTTCAGGATGGGGAACACATGTACACCCATGGCTGACTCATGTTAATGTATGGCAAAAACCACTACAAGCCTGACAGGATACAGTCCATGGGGTCGCAAAGAGTTGGACATGACTGAGCAACTTCACTTTCACTTTGTAAAGTAATTAGCCCCCAATTAAAATAAATAAATTAAAAAAAATTTTTAAATGGTGTTGGAACGACTGAGCATACATATATGCAAAATAAAATGCTCATAAAGAAAACTTTCAATTCTTACCTCATACCATATATAAAAATTAACTCAAAGTAGACCCTAATATAACAACGGAAACTATTAAACTTCTAGAAAAAAAACACAGAAGGCAAAAAAATTTCAGACATAATGCCAAAAATATGGGACACAGAAGAAAAAAAAATGAATAAACTGGACTTCATCAAAAATGGAAACTTCTATTCTTTGCAAGAGACTGTTAAGAAAATTAAAAGGCAAGAGACAACCTAGAAGAAAATATTTTCAAAATGCACATCTAATTAAAGATTTTTACCAGAATGTATAAAGAACTCTTATAACTTAGTAAGACAAGCCAATAAAAAAGTAGACAAAAGATATGAATTGGTCTTAAGACGGCTGCCAGGCGGCTCCGTCCAGACTGAGAAGATGTGGAGTGGGCTGCTACCTCCTGGCCTAAATGAAAGTGATGTTGAATTGAATTCTGACAATGATACCACATTAGAGAGCTCTGAACTTAACTTACAAGAGGGTGAAGAAGATGGGACCTTTAAAAAGACAGAGATGGCAGACATTCCTAGAGGCGGACCAAGCACTGAAGCAGAGACAGATGCAAACGCATATGAAGACTGCCCCTCTGGAATCCCCTTAAACATGTGGAATGAATTTCAAGAACTGCATGAAAAGCATTCTGAACAGAAAACTTCAGCTTCTAGATCCGAAAAGAAAAAGAGAAAATGCTCCAGAAAAGGTAAACTGAAGAATGAAGAAGAATCTCATAGTGAACAGTCTTCAAGTGAAACCCAGTGGAAGGAGCTTACCCAGTATTTTGGAGTCAATGAGAGATTTGACCCCCCTGTTAAAAGGAAAAAAGTTGAAAAGTCAGGACTTGAAAAGAGGATAGACCAAGCTGTGGAAGAGTGGAACGTTGAGAAGGCTGGGGAACTCAGCAACCAGCTAGCCACTCACGAGCTTTGTATAAAAATTGCCAAAGCTAATGCCTGCCACAACTTTATGAAAGCCAAAAAGGAGGCTGAAAATTCACAGGTTGCACGAAAAAAGAAACTTGCCTGGGGATTTGAAGAGAGGTGGGAAACCAAAAGCAACATGGGATATATGTGACTTGCCAGAGTTCTTCAAGACCTTTGAGGCTTCACTTGAGTCTTCAGTTGCTCAATTTACTACAAAAGATTTTCCTGCTTATGTTAACTATGTCAGAAAATTGATGGAAATAGAAAAAATCAGCATAAAATTTGGGAGTTGATTATAAAAAAAAAAAGATATGAATAGACACCGCATCAAAGATGAATACATAACAAATAAACCCAACGAAAAGATACTCAACATCACTGGTCACCAGGAACATGCAAAACGATACAGTAATTGGATGCTATCAGACACCCATGGGCAAGGGTAAAGTTCAAAAAGCTGATGGTGCTAAGAACTAAGGAGCAACTGGAAATCTCACACATAGTAGAAATTAAACATGGTTGTGGTCACTTTGGAAAACAGTATGGCAGCTTCTTACAAAGTCAACAAAAGTGCCAACATAACAGTTCTATCCTGGGTGTTTACCCAAGAGAAATGAAAATATGTTCGACACATGTTCATAGCAGCTTTACTCATGACAGCCAAAAATCAGAAATAATTAAGGACAGATAAAAACAATTAATGGACGGATAAAGACAGTGTAGTTCATCCATACAAGGGCCTACTAATCAACAGCAGAAAGGGACAAACAACTGATACAGACGACACAGATTAATCTCAAAAGTTTAAATGGAGCTAAGTGAGTGAGCCCAGACACTACGACTTCATTCATGACAGGCGAACGACAAAAGTACAGGGCCCCAAGTCAGAGGGGCAGTCGCCCAGCGCTGGGGCTGGAGGAGGAGACTGGCTGCAAAGGCATGAGAGGGTGTCTCCAGGGTAACGGGAAAGCTCTGAATCTCGACACTGGTGGTGGTGAGCACCTCTATGTATGGGTCAAAACACATCAAACTACATTTTAAAAGGCTAAATTTTACCAGGTATAAATTATACCCCAATAAACTAGACTTTAAAAAATATAGAGGGTAATTTTTCCTTATTTATAAATTCTAGTAGACAAGAGGCTAGGATTTGCACAAGAAATAACTACTTTCAATCAATTGTTGCCAGACTAGTCATCCATGTTTAGTGTGCTGCAAAAATATTTTGCAGCAACAAAAATGTTTAATGGGAGAGGGCTTACTATCTCAGTTTTAAATGATTATCGTTTAAAATAATCTAAATACTAACTTTTTTTCAGAAAATGGATAATATTAACCGTAAGTGACAGGCTGCATGCAAATCATGTATATCTGCGCACATATCTGTGTGTTCTGGAGAGAGGACCCAGGGTTTTACATCGGATTCCTTCTCAAAGAGGCCTTCTATGAACGAGTTAACAATCACCCTGCTAGAGGAACTTTACATGGTGACACTGCTTGGCACGTCACCAACTTAGGAGCGTGAGAACAATGAAGCAGCTCACCGTTCCGGCTTTGCTCATGTTGGTCCTTCTCCTGATGCTGACTCGGTGGCTGCCCTGCGCTGGCAGGTGGGTGGTGCCCAAGGCCATAAGGAATAGGAGACCCGCGCCCATGTGTCTGTAAGAGGTTCATGCTGTAGGCCACCGCCGCCTGGTGCGTGAGGATTCGAGGGTCGACCGCAAACCTGCCCTGGTATCCTGTCCATGGCACCTAGGTTATTACAAGAAATAAAATAATAGCTTTAAGGACATTCTGGCAGTCAAACTGCTATAGTGCTATTGATTAGGAAAGAGCAAACACACTGAGATGCTAATTCTACCAAACTGAATGACTACAAAACGAATGCTGGCAGTAACACTTGGTAGACTGATGGTTATATCTTAACTGGCTCTTTGAATCTTTAGTGTGGAAGGGAAAATTGATCATTTCCTGTACACACTAGGTTAGGAAGAAATCAAGGACTTAAAAATAGGTATTAACAATTATTTTTTGAGGCATCAAATCATTTTATAGACAAATCATCTTCCTTCAATATGAATGTACGTATGTAACAGAATACCGTGAAAATTGCCTTTTAAAGTCATAACTGTATAGATATATGGTTTAATAAACTTGAATAAAAGAACAGGGAAAAAATTTAAGAAAGAACTCAGTCTAAAGAGTCTCAACTCAAAAGTATGGCTATTCTTTTATATGAATAACCAAATCATTTAAGGTTCATTTACTGTCAGCAAAATTCAAACAGGTCACTAGTTTAACAATGCTTCTGATTAATTAAACTACAGAAACAGAAAATTTCTTTAGGTGTGTCTAAATATATAATTGCTACATATTAACACAAAAGGAATAAATACAATGATATCTGAGCTACCATCTCTATTATTTTAATATAACGGTTAAACGCAGACTCTTAGAAATCTTATATAATAAAAGCCTCTGTGACCTAGTGAAATGAAATCTAGATCCTAAGCGACTTACTATTTAAAGGAGATGATGTATAATGTTGCCAGGCTGTCTGGGAGGAAATAACTCAGCTAAAATAACTCAGCTATGGGGAGTCGACATAAAGGAGATACTTCTTATCGACAGTTATCCTCACTGGCCGCCGTGACTGTGAACTATCATGGCCAATATGGCTGAAAAGTGTCAGCAGCCATGCATCTCTCCATTGCGGGCGTGTGGACAGGGGTGTCCAAGATCCTTGACAATGATCACCTCTATCTGAAATTATAGTACTCGTCTTAAATGAAAGAAATATTTCCTAGGCTAAAAATTCCTGAGTTTGGAAATACTTAACATTAAATTTTTCACTTACCAAAATATTCAAAAATCTTAAAGAAAATAAAAATGAGCTTTACATAAGATGGAAGCCCTCTAAAAATCTAGGTAGTCTTAGAAATTATTTAATAATGTTTTTAAGTCCAGGCAGGATTTCACAAGGAAGGCATGGAATTCCTCAGGTATGTTTAGATCCAAGGGAGCCAGACTACTCTATGCCTTTCTGTCTCCTTCTTAGGAAGCATTAGTAAATTATATAAGAATGAAAAAGCAAAAGATGAAATAAAAACATCATTTTACAAAACAAGAGTCCAATTTACTAGCTCTGTTAACTTTTAGTCCAACTTTTCCCAGTAAAACTATTTAAAACAATACAAAGGCTTCTCAATCAAGACATCCAATCTTCTGGTTTCTTCACAGCCACTGACAATCCAGTAACAAACTGTAAGCAATAATTCACGTTTTTTGGGTCATAAGAGCTGCTTTTAAAGAAGCTTACAGGCATTGAAAAGCTGAAAAAAGAGACTGGTAGAACACTATTTGGGTAGTAATCTAGTGAAGCCTATTTTATCTCATTCGAGAGAGAGTCTCTTAAACAGCTACTTACAGGTAAAGGCACGGACATAACGACATTCCCTCCATAGACAGCAGGTACATAAAGAATACTCGTCCCAGTGTGAGGATCAATTCTTTGAACAGGGCTTGGAGATTTCCCCAAATTTGGGTGAGGTCCAAGAGGAGGTGGAGGAGTATATGCTCTGATAGGGTTGCCGATAAGCACAGAGGGACTGGGCTGAACTGAAAAATGAACAGAAAAAGGACATGATAGCTCTACATACTGACATAGACCAAAATAATTAAAGTCATCCCACAGTAAAATATATTTCCTAGGTTTGCCATAAGGTATCTTATAGTCAAAGAGTTATCAGTGTGGAAGAGTAAAGCATATTAAAAAAACATAATCATTTTACCACATTCACTGAAATTATCTGACTTGAGAGGTACAGTGTATTCCTTTTATAAACTTCCCCACAAGGGAAGCCCAAGAATACTGGAGTGGATAGCCTATCCCTTCTCCAGCGGATCTTCCAGACCCAGGAATCTAACCGGGGTCTTCTGCATTGCATGTGGATTCTTTTACCAACTGATCTACAGGGAAGCCCTTTTATAAACTAGTGTAATTAAAAAAATAAATAAATAAATCAACTAGTGTAATTTTAAATGTCTTGCAAGGAGCTGGAGACATGTCTTTCAAGACAGACAACCATACATACAACACATAAACATGCATATACAGTAAATAACATCCTTCTAAGAGTAGAAAACATACACAATTCTTCAGAATAAACTTCTGACCTGCAACTGTTACACAGTCATGTACAAAATGGTTAAGCAATTATTGTTTTAAAAGCATAATTCTGAAAATTTTTTAAATTTTTTGTGCTTTTTCTTTTATAATTCTGCAACATTTTGAATCAAATAAACTTTATCTTAAAATGTATAAACAAACATTTGTAAGATATCAATGACATATCAATATTATATCCAAAACCTTATACTGCACAGGAGGCTTAAATGTTCATCCTCACAACTTCTACAGTATGTACCTTGGTGCCCATGAAACCACCCCTTGGCAGATATGACATATCAAAACATTCATAAGAACAGTTGTGTTAAAAGTTGGCTGAGTTCCAAAGTGTGTGTGTCCCTCTCCCCATGAAATTTGGGATAAATGTCTTACATCACAAAAACAAGTTTCATAGGACTAATTCTTCCACTTACCAATTCCATCATTCTGGAAATGATCATTCTGGGTATGATGGAGGCTTTTCCCCTTTACGGAAAAACACAAATGTATAATTTAAACATACCTAATATGAAAGAACAATAACCATTTTCCTAGTCCCATGCAAAAGAAATGTATGTAGCAGCAATTAAAATTTAAAGATTGTTGAGTCTGTAATTAATAACCATTAGATGCCTCTGAGCTGAATTTCTGTTTTAAACACTAAGTCATGGTGCTAGGCCTCAAGTTTCCTCAACTTCAAATTAAGGGTCCTTAAAATTCTTTTTTCTTTTTAAATGAGTTTTTATGTTAAAAGAAATATACACCAATATGACTGATACCTAAATTCTATTCCTTTGCAGCTTCTCTATCAATTCTCTATGAATTAGATGAGGATGTAAAAGCTCTTTTCGAGGGAAACTTATCAGTCGTCCACTCTTGAGGATAAGAGCCTTTAAAAGAATGACATGGACGTAAACATGCTTTGGGTGTACGATATTCTGAGTATGATTCATGGTGGTCTTACACTGTAAAATTTACTGGGTGAACAGGAAAATACATAGTGTCATAATCTGCTTAAGATAGTGTACAAATTTTCTAGAATGGAATGTGGCAGTGCATGTCAAAAGCATCAGAAATGTACATACACTTTAACACAGTAATTGCACTTGTGGGCATCTAAATGTCCATCAATAGAAAGTTTATTAAAATAAGCAACGGCAGATTCATACAGGGGCATTAAAAATGATGTCTCTGGGGCAGAAATAACATTTGAAGAAACAATGGCCGTGCGTGTCTCGACTTTAAACCCTTTTTTCTCTCTTTTCATGGGCTGAATCGAACACACTGAGTCACCGTGCAGCACGAGTAAGCGCACGGTCCAGCTCAGCCCTCAGCCGCGCGGCTCCTTCACTGTGTCTATCACGCCTGGAAACTCAGGCAGGGCAGCGGCTGCAGCAAGGAGAAAAGCTCATTCCTGACCAGAGCGAAGGCCGGCGATGCTTCGTTTATCTCCCTACCAGTTAGCACTCAACACCCAGATCATCCGGCTGGCTATAGAGGGGTATGCAAGGGCAGCTAAGCTCTAACTCAAAAAGTTTTTTAAAAAACCTCGTAACAGTCCAAGAAGAATCACAGTTGGTTCATTAACCAAAGGAGGTTCACAGTAACTGTCATTAGCTATAAAACAAAAACAAGCTTCTGAGGAAGAGAGACGTGAAAAGAAAGGCAGGCAGAAGAAACGAGGGAACGTGAGATGGCGCGCACGGCAAGGACGGCAGCACAGCGGGAAGGTGAGAAGCACAAGCAGTGGACGCGAGGACGGGAGCGGCCGCGGGCAGACGCTCGGCAGGAGAAAGGAGAGCCAGTGGCACAGAGCTAAGATCCGTCCGAGAGGTTAACAAACTGTTCAGATTTCTTAGCCCGTCAACCTGCCAACCAGGGGCAACTGTGTAGCACGTGGAGAAAACACAGCAGTGTAGTCAGTGTGGGAGGCAGAAGAGCCCCCCAGAGACATGCCCACCTCAATCCCTGGCCCCATGTTATGGGGCAAAGGGGACTCTGCAGATCTAACTAAAGACAATACAGGAAGATTATCCTGGATTATCTGGGTGGATCCAGACTAATCACATGAGCCCTAAACCCAGAGAAATCTCTCCAGCTGGAGTCAGAGATGCGGCAGAATAGGCAGTAAGGGATGTGGCAGAAGGGGAAGCAGAGATTCCCAGGGACAGAAGGCTGCACGCACCGCTGACAGCTCTGAGACGCGGGGCCACGGGGGAGCTGGAGAGAAGTCAGCAGAGGCTAAGAATGGCTCCCAGGGGACAGCCAGCACAGAGACAGGAACCCAGTCCTTACAGCCACAAAGACCGGATTCTGCCAACAGCCTGCATGACCTTAGATAAGGGCCCAGCTGACCAACACCTTGATTCTGGCCTCCTGAGGCACAGAGCCAAGAAACCAACCAAGACAGCCTGGACATCTGACTCACAGAAATGTGAGATAGCAAATGTGTGCTGTTTCAAGCCACTTAGTGTGTGCTAACTTGTTACAGCAGCAACAGGAAACCAACACGGAGAGGAACCACAGTCTGGAGCAGACAGCATGCATCCGCACTGTGGGTGCTGCGCTGATCACCGAGCGGAAAAGAGACTTGGAAAGATGGCACCCACATCTCAGTGCTGCTGTGATGGCTCTGTTGATGGAGATGATGCATGTAAAGTCTGAAAGGACCTAAATATCTGGGACCTTACCTGTTTTCGTCCTTAATGATTCCCTGAACCTACAACATCTCCTGGCCCAATGAATATTGTTGAATAAATGGGGGAAAAAGCAACCCGGGGATTCTCACATTGAAGACAGTGCACTGTCTTCAAGCACAACCAGCACCGGCACGGTTCCCTGCGGGTCGATGAGGCTCAGTGCAGGAAAACCCGTCCGTGTGTTTGGACCTAGTGTGCAAGGGCAGCAAGTGCGCCTGGTCTACGCAAAACACTCACTGTTTGGCAGAATATGAACAAAATAATGATGCAGCAGTAAGCTGGGACTAGCTGTAGAAGTCATTCCATGATGATAACTCTAAACTTTTGTGAATAAATCTCAGAAAGTACGCATACCTTTGGTAGAAAGATCATAAATAAATGCAGTTCATATCATCTATTTTTTGAGGATTGTTTTTTTTAACCCCACCGTTTATTCAGTCAATTAATTATTTTTCATTCACTCATTCTTTCATCACTTTCCATTTATTCATTCAACAAATGTCTGTGAGGGCCCATGACATGTCCACCGCGGCTGCTGCTGCTGTGGCTAAGTCGCTTCAGTCGTGTCCGACTCTGTGTGACCCCATAGACGGCAGCCCACCAGGCTCCGCCATCTCTGGGATTCTCCAGGCAAGAACACTGGAGTGGGTTGCCATTTCTTTCTCCAATGCGTGAAAGGGAAAAGTGAAAAGTAGAGGCTAATGTAAGACTAAGACCCAACACAGATAGGTGGAGACAGTGAGGAATGGCCCACAAACTACAGTCCAGAAAACAACGCTACAGTCTGCTCAGAAGATCCATTTCTGAATACTATCTACCCTCTGAGTACCTTTCAGAGAGGTACAAATTAACCCTTTTAACTGCTCCAACATGGAGCCTAGCAGTAAGCAGACTGAAGACAGGCAAATCAAGCCCTCCATACGCACTCTGTAGGCACCTGGGAAACAGATGCTTCCCAATAAATACATGATGCCTGGAGACAGTGAGGCAGTGAAAGCTTAGCTAGGACTACCCGCTGCTCCTCACGTCTGTAATATTTTGCACCTTCACTAAACCATAGGACCGACATCTTAGCAAGGAGAAGAAAAGCTACCTGACTGATAAGCAGCTGGCGGCATGCTTTCCCGCCAAAGAGGGTCCTTGAGGGAGCAGGCCCCAGAGCACGTTCAAGCATCACCCAGCCCTGGATGGCTTTATCCGCATTAAATCTTGCTGTGACTTTAAGTCTTAGCCCAACATTAACAACACTGAGCTTTAGCATTTCTCACGCACAGAACTGTATTCAAGGTTAAACTTGAGGAAACTTGTGGGGAGAACGACATGGCTAATCTCATGTTTTCAGAAATAGCATTTTTATTGCAGTGAAGTAAATTCCCCTTCATCAAAAGATTCTAGCATATGAAATAAATTATCCAAAATTTGTTTCAAAATTCTCCAATGTGTATATGCGGTGGTGGTAGAGTGAGAGAAGTGGGCTGTAGGTGAAACAAAATTAAAGATAAACTGACAGTTAAATGAAGCCAGATGATACCAACTTCCTTATACTATTCTATTTAGGTATATATCTGAAGTTTTCTACAATGGAAAGCTAGATTTAAAAAAAATGATTCCAATACAAATTCAATCCTCAAAACAGTATAATAGAAATAAAGTACTGGGGAGTGAAGGGAGAGATGCTGACAAAAATAAGCTCTGACTCACTATACCTTAGTTCTCTTAAGTCACTATTATTACATATGAACAAATAATAACTTTAAATAGCCAGGTATATAAACAATTTAGTGAACCACTGTGTTAGTGACAGTAAATAACAGATGATATCCACTGGATCAATGAAGAAAATTTCCTAAAAAGTTAAAAAGAAAAAACTCGGAAAACAGCTACTGTGGCCTTTAATTACACAATCTTCCAGTTGAAAGAAGAAAGCCACATGGCACTCTCCTGGATGCACCACAGTCTTTATTTACTTATCAGATCCTGACTGAGCACCAACTCTGTGCAGAAAGGGGCTAGGCGCTAGGTGCCATAAAGAGTGCACAGACTAGGATTTTTGGCTTCAGGGAGCTTAGAGCTTTAGAAAAGCAAGTGGATTCAATACATATTTTCTTTACCTTTAAGATAAAAACAAAAGCAAACTTCAGGATCTTGCTTAGGGTCAGTACACATCTAGTATCCTGGCTTAAATATAGCTACATGTATCATACACTGATTAATGTTAACACTGGTCAATTATAAGTTTATTGTAGTTATGGTATTTCAAGAATGTGCAAAAGGTATAATGTCTTTGAAACATTTTAAATAAAAAACAATGCAGTTTAAGAGTTTCTAACTAGGTTTCCACTCTTCACACACTTGAAGCTATTTGCTGCTCCTGCGAGCTTGCACTCTCTCGTGCCTCTTGCTTTTTGTCTGACATCCTTATTGGGCATCACTCACTCATCTTCTAAGCACCTATGATAAGCCAGATGCTGTTCTGGGCACAGAGGTTGAGTTTCTGACACATCTCCCCACTCTTGCCCTCATTCCACTCACTTGCTGCTCTCTAAGCAACATCTCCATAGTGGAAACGACCCTAAACTTCCACACTTGTGGAATGTACTTCCTCTGACCATCATCCCTCCAACGTCTACCACAGCAAATCACTGAAGCATTACTGCACATCAGGTCCATTTCTATTAAACTCAAGACAACAGTATATTAACAGGAAAAACAGTTTTCATCTTAGTTTAATACCTACTCAGCTAAAAGGTTCAAGATATTAAACCAATAATTACTTCTTATACCTTATGTTTTACGTTTTTAAAATGAAGCCCCAAACTGGCATACTCTCTCAATTCATGTCAGTAAGTTTAATATCATGCTGATGACTATAAATACACCCCCCAAACCAGAATAAATACTAAACAGGCCACTCTCATAGCTTTCTTTTCTAGATGGTAAGTGCATGCATTTTTTTTTCAGGCAATCTAGCAAATAAACAGCTGTTTCTGCCCCAAATAACTAAAGTTCAAAAGTAGAAATGGCCTTGATTCCCCCACATCCAATCCCAATGCCTGGACTGTTTCTTACAACAAATACTTAACAACAAATAAATCAAGTCATCTTCAGGAAGTTAGTCAATTTTCTCACTGTGTCAAATTCCACTTGAAATCAGCTGATATCAACAACAGATGAGAACTGTTTTTTTTATACAAACATTGTTATAATACTATTCCTTGTAAAAAAAAAAAGCGCTGTTAAGAGCATGGTTTTAATACGTGTGACAGGGTTTTAAGCTGCTTTGCTTTATTCATGTCTTGCTAAAGTATGTCTATCATTAGAGAGGACTGGGAGATTATATTAAACAAAGGACCCAATCAGGTCCTTGAAAACGTTTTGAGGATGATGATGCCATCAAGTAGCATGGCTGAGCAACACACCATAGTTTCACTTACGTGCCCACACTGGACAAGCTCCTTGCAGAAAGTGCTGGTTGTCAACCCCAATACTTAAAGCAACCCGAGGCCCAGAACAGCTCTGACGCCTCAGCATGCTCTCTCGCTTTAGCCTCTTCGATTTTACTATCGGGCTTTACCTTGGGGGGTGACTGCTGTGGTCTGCTGGTGTTTCCCGTGTGCTGTACTCTTAGAGCCCGGGGTATAAATTCAGGTGCCAGTGGATTCAACACGTATGTCTTCTTCAGTTCTAAAGCCTCTAGCTGAGCTTTGATCTGTTCAAAAGTGATTCCATGCAGGCTATTGTTTTCATGACACAGGGCAATAAACCGCTCCCAAAATTTCCTACAGAAAAGATTTAGATCAGTTTGCAATTATAGTGGACAAGATCACAGAAATGACTCTAAGCAACTAAAGATAATTTAGGGTCCCCTCTCCCACTCCAACCCCAAACCCTTAGGTCCAATATTCATCTATGATTGAGGTATCATCTTCCCACCAGATCACAGGACTTCGGAAGTGTGGTTCTGAAGCTCAGTCATGTCTAGTACCGTGGGATATACAAATTCTAAATTCATCCCGGTTGACCACACAGTCAGTGCTCAACTATGCATACAAAAACGTTTGTTATTCACACAATAAGCAAGGATTTCAGAACTGATAAGAAATAACTAGTTACTACCATACTTTTCTTTTAATTAACTGATGCCTGTCACAGCACAGCTTATAACATTAATTGACTAAGTTAAATTATGAAAAACACAGGAAGTTGGAATGCTAATTTTAATGACTGTCTCCCAATCAAATTAAAAAACACTAATGGAGAAAAAAGCATTCAAGATTGTTCCAGTCATACACTGTTGTCCCTAAAGTTCTGAAAACTGATCTCCAAATAGTAAAAATATTACATATATATTACAAAAGACAACATATAAAAAGTTTAAAGATTTTTAAATGATTATTATAAATATGCATCAGTTCAGTTCAGTGAGTTGTGTCCGACTCTTTGTAACCCCCATGGACTGCAGCACGCCAGGCCTCCCTGTCCATCAATAACTCCCGGAATTTACCCCAACTCATGCCCATTGAGTCGGTGATGCCATCCAACCATCCCATCCTCTGTCGTCCCCTTCTCCTCCCGCTTTCAATCTTTCCCAGCATCAGGGTCTTTTCAAATGAGTCAGCTCTTCACATCAGGTGGCCAAAGTACTGGAGTTTCAGCTTCAACATCAGTCCTGCCAATGAACATTCAGGACTGATTTCCTTTAGGATGAACTGGTTGGATCTCCTTGCAGTCCAAGGGACTCTCAAGAGTCTTCTCTGACATCACTGTTCAAAAGCATCAATTCTGCAGTGCTCAGCTTTCTTTAAATATGCATACCTATTTTTAATATGAGGTTCAAATAATGCTTTGTTATGTTATAAAAGCTGTGTGAGATGATTTCTTCCCAAGTTGGTATCCTTGTGTTCAGGTGAACAGCAGGTAATCAAAATGGCCTCAAGAAGCATAAACACAAAGCTGTATATTACAAAAGCCAGTATATGAATGGGAGTGGAGTTAAAGTATTTATAAAGCTGCAGATATTAATTTCAAACTATATTTCTCTTACATATGCTTTCTACCATCTTTTCTAATTTTTTAAAGATGAGTTTAAGAAATAAGTACAGAAAAAATTTCAGGCCTCCACGTCAACAGGAAAAGTAAAAATACTACAAGATAATAAATACGTTGAAGAAAACTCTTGAGAACCCTTGGACTGCAAGGAGATCAAACCAGTCAATCCTAAAGGATATCAGTTCTGAATTGTCATTGGAAGGACTGATGATGAAACTCCAACACTTTGGCCACCTGATGCGAAGAGCTGACTCATTAGAAAAGACACTGATGCTGGGAACGATTGAGGGCTGGAGGAGAAGGGGAAGACAGAGGATGAGATGGTCAGATGGCATCACCATCCAACCATCGATGGACGTGAGTGAGCAAACTCCGGGATCTGGCGATGGACAAGGAGGCCTGGTGTGCTGCTGTCCACTGGGTCACAAAGGGTAGGACATGACTGAGCAACTGAACTGAGCTGAGTAAGTATGTACTTCTGACAATAAGACATAAAGGCTAACACGATGGTCACTGAGCCACTGGAAGTGTGTGTCACTAAGAAATGCTCTTTATTTTTATTCTTAAGAACCTTTCCACAGGAATCAATTTTTTATTTTCATAGTCTGATAGCAAAGGAAAGACAGTTGTCAACACAGCACTCGGGATCTAAAAGTCCATGAACTCTCTGTCCTTTTGATAAAACCCCACAATGTTCAACTGCATTAACATTTATCGACACATTCCACTACATGCTGTATTAAAAAGGAAGTCTTTTTGGTCTAACTGATAAAGTAACAATTTCATAGAGTGACATTTCATATTCATGTGAACTTTAAAGACACAGCAAAACAAAGAGAGAGTGGACAGACTTTACAAACTCCATTTTTCAATACTAAATTCTTGTATTTCATTCCCAGCTTACATAGCCAAAATGCTAGAATTTGCTCTATTTCAAGCTCCTTTTTAAACTCCATACCCTGCCCCTATACTCCTCTCAGCGACCTCAATGCACTGAGCAACGTCAAGTGAAACAGAACTGCGACCAGCCTCACGCGTCACAAGAAGCTAGTAGCTTCCTGACAAGGCTCTGTCTGGTGACAGAAGTTCCCAACCTTTTGGGCACCAGGGGCCGGTTTCATGGAAGACAAATTTTCCACGGACAGAGATGGGGGAAGGGGATGGTTTAGGGATGATTCAAGCACAGGGCTGAGCTCCTTTGAGAATCCAAAGCTGCTGCTGATCTGACAGGATGCGGAGCTAGGGGGTATCGTGAGCACAGGGAAAGGCTGTCCACAGGCACGGAGCTTGCCCGCCTTGCTCTCCTCCTGGGGTGCAGCCCGCTCTGTGGCCCAGGGGCTGAGAAACCGTGGTCTATGTGATCCCAGGGATATCAAGGAACAGATTTCAAGTTAAAGGACACCATTTCAGAAGTAACACTGACCACTGGCTATAAGCTCATTAATCTAAAACAACTCCAAAAGCAGTCTGGAATCTCCCTCTTAAACCTCGCTGTCTCCTGATTGCCCTGGGGAGGTCAAGTACAAGGGTTCCAGATCTAGGCTGCCTGAGTCTCAGTCAAGGCTCAGTCAGCTGGGCAAGTTATTTACCCTCTCCTCCTACCTCAGTCCCCTCATGTGCAAAACAGGGCACCAACAATATTATTACTATACTTTACAACTTAACAAAAATGCTTCATTTCTCCACTTTTAAACCTTGAGAGAAACATATTTTTTCCTTCAAAAACTCTTACAGCCAGAAAGATTCCTTTCTCTCTGTGAAGGCTCCTTTCACAGACTATTTCACACTGTTCTTGAACTCAGAACTTCAATGAAATACTGGTGGCTCAGACAGTAAAGCGTCTGCCTGCAGTGCGGGAGACTCGGGTTTGATCCCTGGGTTGGGAAGATCCCCTGGAGAAGGAAATGGCAATCCACTCCAGGACTATTGCCTGGAAAATCCCTTGGACAGAGGAGCCTGGTAGGCTACAGTCCATGGGGTCACGAAGAGTCGGACACGACTGAGCGACTTTCACTTCACTTTCACACATGGTATTATGAGGTATTTCAGAACACCTAACTCAAAGATCACTTGAGAATTTCAACACTCAGACTGAAAAATTTACCACTAGGGTTATTTAAATGCTTCATCAATTCTCAGCCGCTCCATAAAATGTCAACATGTTATGCAAGGCAGGTTAGAGAACACAAGTGTGTCTCTACGTGGTAATGAAGAATTACTTTGAGAAAACAGAACCTTACTTTCACTCAGTACATGAACACAAAGTCTGCTTTTATGTTCATGCCAATGTTGCTTCTAGGATCACGGGTAAAACACTGAAAATTCATTTGGTGCCCTTATTTCACACACAGAGAGGGTGCGTGTGCACATACACACACATCTCCACATCTGTGGAATATGTTTATGTCTTATAGAGTAGGTGGAATTCACTAATAAAGTCACTTCAAAAGAAGATCTTTTCCAAACATGCTTGCTTGGAGAAAATGTACG
>SJYF01000082.1:111548-130117 GCA_006410515.1 Procapra przewalskii | reverse complement strand
TGTTTGAATGAGTCTCTTAATAGCTATGTGGCCCTGGGCAGAAATTGAAGCTCTACTTCAGGCTGCCCATTTAAAATGCAAATAAAATACCCACATTGCAGGGTTATTGCGATGACTGAAGAGACTGAGTGTGCAAAGCACTTGACCCAGCACCTGGCACTAAGAAAGCTCTCAATAGACAGCAGTTACTATATTAAATGTTTGCTGGTTCGGCGAGTAGAAGGGAAAGCTCCCCACATTCATTTAGAGTTAACAGGAAAATTCTGTTTAAAAATACTTTACAACAAAAAGAGATTATAAAACTGGCTGCCTTCTAAACCGACATACTATACACAGTAATTATTCCTAAAAACTTGATCAGCATTTGGATGCATTAGTTTTGTATAAAAATCACATGAGGGATGAGTGAGACAGTCTGACCACCTCAAGCCACAAAGAACCCACACCCTCATCACTGCAGCACCCAAGAACCACGACACATCCTCCAGGGTCACTTGTATTTCGAGATCAATATAATTCCTAATGTAACTGGAAAGAGTGAAGCATAAATATCCATAAGCCTCAACTATCAGCACTCGGGTTATACAGTTCATTAAACTGTTCAAATCATGCAGACAACCAGCATTCCCATTCAGCTACAGGGCCTGTCACTTTCTCTCCCTACACAGTGTACTGACTTCTTTGAAAATATCTTACCCAGCTTATACATTAATGTGAGGTCCTTGACATACTCCAGCTGAGTAGTGAGAAATAAACAGCCAACAGACCTGGCCTCAAGGTGAAAACTAGCCTGGCAGCACGGCCTCAGAAGAATCCCTCCACCTCTCGGCTCAGACAAGGGGTGAACAATGTTGCTGCTGCTGCTGCTAAGTCGCTTCAGTCGTGTCTGACTCTGTGCGACCCCACAGACGGCAGCCCACCAGGCTCCGCCGTCCCTGGGATTCTCCAGGCAAGAACACTAGAGTGGGTTGCCATTTCCTTCTCCAATGCATGAAGGTGAAAAGTGAAAGTGAAGTTGCTCAGTAAGTGTCTGACTCTTCGTGACCCCGTGGGCTACAGCCTACCAGGCTCCTCCATCCATGGGATTTTCCAGGCAAGAGTACTGGAGTGGGTGCCATTGCCTTCTCCTAAACAATGTTAATCCCACATAATTCACAGTATAGTGTGACTCTATGGGAGGGGTAATGGTTTTAAAAAAAATACGCATGTTGGTAAATGTCTGGGATGCAAGACCACTGTCGTATCTATTTATTCCCCCAAAAGTTTTCAGCTGATTTTTAATGTATGTCAACTGGTTTTCTTTGTTTTAGTCTATTAAATTCCAATCCAATTGTACGTGTTCTCTCATTTATCAAATGATAAATATAAACAAAAACGGTAAACTACCACAGCAATATTCTAACCAAATATATTTTCAATGAACAGTAAAGTAACCAAAGTAGACTTCTCAGAGGGAAGCCAAATTAATACACTTAACTTTATTCAGCTGTATCTTATAATTAACATATTCCCTTCCCCACTTTTTGTCATTAGTGGCTAAAAATTAGTGGAAGTTATTTTTTAAATGCGAAATTTAAGATATTTTACAACAGAATTGTTTAGCTATATAAAACAAACCATGGCCCATTCAAATTTTATTTCCTTAAAAATAAAAGGTTATTGTTCATAATGTAGCCATAAATTAAACTCTACCTGATTCCATTGTTAATAGCTTTCCCCTATAAAGTATATTAACTTCATTTGGAGTCTAATATACACAGTTTACTCTTAAATTAAAGGTCCCAAACTGTCTCCCTTCCCCAAAAATACTTTCTTTCTGTTGAGACAGGAAAACAGATAATAAACTGCTGCTCTATCTGTCCTCCAACAGAAGACTTGGTCAAAAAGGGCCACTTGCTAACAGCTTTGTCTACTTCAACATATCAAGAAGTAACTACTCAAGGTGTATTTGAGGTCATTCTACTTTTCTGAACTCACTTTCACAGGTACTACAATACTTTTAAAATTTTAATTAATCTCTAGTACATTTTGTCCTTTTTCATTAAGAATCATCTAAATTTCTGTTCAATTTTTTTTTTTTTTTTTGCTAACACAGTCTTTCAACACTGCATAGACCAAGTCTCACATTACTGGCTTCATACAGTTAAAATTCCTATTAACTAGTATAAAACATAAGTGTACAAAGAGAAACTTATCAGTATAGTTCAGTTGCTCAGTCGTGTCCAGCTCTTTGCAACCCCATGACTGCAGCACGCCAGGCCTCCCTGTCCATCACCAACTCCAGGAGTTTACCCAAACTCATGTCCACTGAGTCGGTGATGCCATCCAGCCATCTCATCCTCTGTCGTCCCCTTCTCCTCCTGCCTTCAATCTTTCCCAGCATCAGGGTCTTTTCAAATGAGTCAGCTCTTCACATCAGGGGGCCAAAGTACTGGAGTTTCAGCTTCAACATCAGTCCTGCCAATGAACATTCAGGACTGATTTCCTTTAGGATGGACTGGTTGGATCTCCTTGCAGTCCAAGGGACTCTCAAGAGTCTTCTCTAACACCACAGCTCAAAAGCATCAATTCTTCAGTGCTCAGCTTTCTTTATAGTCCAGCTCTCACATCCATACATGACCACTGGAAAAACCATAGCCTTGACTTAGACCTTTGTTGGCAAAGTAATGTGCTGTCTAGGTTGGTCATAACTTTTCTTCCAAGGAGTAAGTGTCTTTTTATTTCATGGCTGCAATCACCATCTACAGTGATTTTGGAGCCCCCCCAAATTAAGTCTGTTACTGTTTCCCCATCTATTTCCCATGAAGTGATGGGACCAGATGTCATGATCTTAGTTTTCTGAATATTGAGCTTTAAGCCAACTTTTTTACTCTCCTCTTTCACTTTCATCAAGAGGCTCTTTAGTTCTTCACTTTCTGCCATAAGGGTGGTGTCATCTGCATATCTGAGGTTATTGATATTTCTCCCGGCAATCTTGATTCCAGCTTGTGCTTCCTCCAGCCCAGTGTTTCTCATGATGTACTCTGCATTTAAGTTAAATAAGCAGGGTGACAATATACAGCCTTGACAGACTCCTTTTCCTATTTGGAACCAGTCTGTTGTTCCTGTCCAGTTCTAACTATTGCTTCCTGACCTTCAAACAAATTTCTCAAGAGGCAGGTCAGGTGGTCTGGTATTCCCATCTCTTTCAGAATTTTCCACAGTTTCTTGTGATCCACATAGTCAAAGGCTTTGGCACAGTCAATAAAGCAGAAATAGATGTTTTTCTGGAACTCTCTTGCTTTTTGCATGATCCAGTGGATGTTGGCAATTTGATCTCTGGTTCCTCTGCCTTTTCTAAAACCAGCTGGAACATCTGGAAGTTCACGGTTCATGTATTGTTGAAGTCTGGTTTGGAGAATTTTGAGCATTACTTTGCTAGCATATGAGATGAATGCAATTGCGCGGTAGTCTGAGCATTCTTTGGCATTGCCTTTCTTAGGAATTAGAATGAAAACTGACCTTTCCCGTCCTGTGGCCACTGCTGAGTTTTCCAAATGTGCTGGCATATTGAATGTAGTACTTTCACAGCATCATCTTTTAGGATTTGAAATAGCTCAACTGGAATTCCATCACCTCCACTAGCTTTGTTCGTAGTGATGCTTCCTAAGGCCCACTTGACTTCGCATTCCAGGGTATCTGGCTCTAGGTGAGTGATCACACCATCGTGATTATCTTGCTTGTGAAGATCTTTTTTTGCATACAAAAATACACAGTTCTTCTGTGTATTCTTGCCACCTCTTCTTCATATCTTCAGCTTCTGTTAGGTCCATACCATTTCTGTCCTTTATTGAGCCCATCTTTGTATATATGCTGATATTTTAACATTCCTTATGACTACAATCTAAGGAATATTATCAGTTTTTTCTAAAGCCAAGTAACAACCCTTCTTAACCCCCTAATTTTAAGGTTCTCTGAATTAACCAGACACAAAGAATTATTTGCACTGTGAAGCCTTGAGAAAAAATGGGAAGGAAATTCATCAAAAACAAGCTAAAGCAATATTGAAGGAGAACAAAGGGGAGTAACTGTATAAAATTCAGTCTCTATCGAAGAATGCACGGCCACAAAGTCACCTTCAGGGCCCACGGGGTGCCCGCTTCTTCCACAGCACTTTCACCCCAGATGCCTACAGAGCACACCCCTACCTCCAAGGTTAGCCTCTCCAAGAGGCCGACTCTAACCACACACAGCAATCACAAGCTGGTCCAGCTACCCTCATCACCTTTAATCTCCCTTCCACTGAACTTACACACAAAATATTACCAAGTGTCTTTATTTTCTTTATTGTCGGTCTTCCTCTCCTCCCCAACAAAATGTTAAGCCCCCAAAAGGCAGAGACTTTTGTCTGTTTTGTTCACTGATGCATCCTCAGTGGCTAGAAGAGTGCTTAGAACATAGCAGGCACTCAGGAAACAGCGAACGAGTGACGAACAATGAATACACTGGTGTATACATACAATGAACACACTCAAAGCAATGTACTTTTGGTTCCCACTGGATTATCAGTTAAGACTAAACTTTAATTAGCAAAGAGGTCATGTAAATAAACATGCACGCAGGGACACAGATCCCCACATTTCTCCATCCAGCATCTCCAACACTAACACACAATTACCTGCATCTCCCAACGGAGCACAGAGCAATGGGGTCCCCCACCACAGCAACCAGGGACTGTGCTCTTGTGATGGCAGTGTTGAGGAGCTTGTAGTTAGAGAGAAAACCATAATCCAAGTCCTCTGTGGAATCTTCTAGCAGCTGCTCTTTCTTTTTAATTGGTGTCTGTTTATGTTTACAAGTATGCCTTGTACGCACTGTGCTAAGAAACAAAACTCTGAATTGCTTTCCTACAACAAAATAAAAGAGGATTGTTATTCTGAACCAGTGATCTAATAAGAGAATTTAATTTTTAAAATGTTACTGCTCAATAACAGGTGTTGTTACGGATGTGGAGAAATTGGAACTGTTGTTCACCGTAGGTAGAAATGTACAATGTTATGTAAAGAGGTACAGAAAATAGTATGGCAGTTTCTGAAAAATTAAACATAGAATCAACATATGATGCAGAAATTCCACTTCTGGAAATAATTTCCAAAATAACTGGAAGAACTGACACCAGGAGGCAGCCTTGAGAGCCCAGTCTCTGCGCTTCACCCCAGACTCTTTCTCACATTAACACAGCTATTCCTCATTCTGTGACAAGCCTCCACATATTTGAGTACAGTTTTGGTATCGATTCTTAGTCCTCTCTTCTCCAGGCCAATCAACTGCAGCTCTTCCGAGCATTTCTGACTCCACATGCGGGCTCTGGACCACTAACCGGGCTGGGTCTCTCTGGGTGCCTCCTGGTTTACTGGCAGTATTCTCCCTAAAACGCACACCCAAGTTCTGCGTGATCTGAATGTATGTACAGTGGACCTATTCCCCCCGTCCCCATCATAATTTAGAAATTATCATTGGACATCCCCACGGACCCTAGCACCGTACTTGGCCTCTCCAGCGCTCACACTGTAGTGCTGCTTCACTTACTTAGACGCACAAATTTCATAGCGACTAATCACATGAGAATTTTTAAGAGCTGCTTTATTCACTTAGGAAAATTTAGATAAAGAACAAACTATGCCTTTAATAAGCTATGCCTATGCCTTGCTGGAAAGGTACAAGTTTAAAAAAATCTTTATGAACAGATAAAATCTTTAGCTCTTGGATACATTATAATGACAAATAGTGTTGGATGCCACTGTGACTGTAACTATAGCACACATATTCACACAGTTATAGTCACAGAAGAAGTCAATTTGTTCATACTTCTTTTATTCAGATACAAAAAAATTAATAAGCATGTAAATGAGCTCAACATTTAATTGCCAATGTTGACATTAAAGAACTTCATGTGAAATAAATACACAAATGCTTGTCCAGAAATCTTGAAATCTAAATATCAGAAGTGCACATACTTTGAAATTTAAGCATTTGGATAAGCAATTCATTTCAATTAACAGTTACCTTGAACATTGAGCACCCTTTCTACGTTAACATCAGATAATCTCTTTTTTCGAAGTTCGGCACGTATCCTGAACACCTGGTCTGCATATGGAGTCACCACACCAATACTGCCATCATCCAGCTTGCCCCACGCTACTGGCCACTTCCTTCTCAGCTCTTCCACACGCTCCACCACTTCAAATACCTTTAAATAAGCAAACACGTAGACACATTAAAGGCATCAAAAAATATGGTGACTGAAATGGATGTGCACATGATCCCATATCAGCAAATGTCAGTTTAAAACAACCTCTAAATAGGAGTACTGCTTTGCTGATATGAACACAGGGAGAATAAAAAATTTTTATTTACATTTCGAGCAGTCAATTTCTACAATAGTGCACCCAGTGAAAACATGGAAATCAGAGAAAATGTAACTGGCAGTTGGCCCCCGCCCTTTGCCTCACCTCCATTCCTACATGAGGACAGGTTTGAGTCCCTGCCTGGAGAGAAGGGCATGAAGCTGGCAGCCCCGCTGGGGAAACAGGGAAGCGCATTCCCACATCACCAGCATTTCTCAGTCCACCTTTGCAGGTCAGGCCAATGAAACCACCAGACTCCCACAGTCAGGGCCTCCCATCAGGTCTCGGCAGTACAAGGGCTAACACCACCTCCATCCCCACTGACAACTCAACAGCAGCTGAGAGCTGGGGCCGCCAAACTGCAGCTGGGATGAGCACACGCCTGGACGGAGGGACCGGTGTCCAGCAGTCACTGCCTTCCAGCAGCTCAACTTCACCCAGGCCGCTTCAGGACCAGCGCAGCCAAGCCACGCCACACTTCACCCATCTGAATTCTCCGGACCCCACTTACTGAATCATAACGTGGTTTTTAGTGCAGTTCAATAGACTTTAACTCAATGAATCAATCAGTTTCAATGCTCGGTACAATAGGTGATAAAATAATTAATAGAACAGGTTCCTTGTCTGCTAAAAGGTTAAGATTACTGTATATTTAGAAAATAGTGTTCTAATTTAAAATGGATATATAAGGCAAGCTCAGCAGAGGATCAGGCAAAAGTCTAAGGGGAGAGGAAGGAGACAATTTTTAATATATTTTAAATACATTCTTTATTCACTATGTGTCAGTAACATCTATTCAAATTTATAAGAGTAACTATACAAAAATCTGATAGTTTTTTTTTTTTTAATCTGATAGTTTTATTCCTTTTAAGAACTTGAGGATTATTGGCCAGGATGCAGCTCCCACTTGCAGATATAAATTCAAATGAATGACAGAGGAAGAGACTCCAGTCGTCCTATTGCTATAATGAAATAGCAGCAAGTGAAACAAAGGCTGTCTGAGGGCTCTGGTGAGCCCACCGGATCGGAAACAGCGTGCTCTCACTGCAGGCATGAGGAAGGCGGGTCTGAGCCTCCACAACAAGGAACAAGGGCACGCCACCTCACCCCTGTGTTGGGTGTGATGCTGTGCGAACGGCAGGGCCACACCTCTGCTGACCACCTCCACACACTGTCCCCGCACTAAGCAACACAACCATTTGGTCTCTCCCCTGCCCTTTACATCACAGGCAGCAGAAAACTGCAGTCAAAATACACAGACTTGGAATGCTCTGAGGAGTTCGGGGAGCCTCTCTCCTAGACAGACTCTACCAAGCTCGTCAAGGTTAACAGATAATCATCCAAAGTCTCTGGAGATTAATCAAAGAGTTTACAAGAAACTGAGAAGCACTGTTTCAACAAAACCTACAGGAAGTCAGACCGCAGAGTGGAAGGCTGGGCACTCAGGCCTGGAGCTGCACCCACTCTCCACAGCAGAGTCTCAAGGACCACGTCAGCAGCCAAGCAGCAGCCCCATCTGCGCACGCTCCCTGGGCTGAAAGAGCTACTCCAGGCGGCTTGGGCAGCAGCGGAACATCAGAGGCCTCCTTTTCCCAGCAACGCGCGGCAGGAGGCCTATGAGCAGTTAGCAGCACTTGGGCAGCAGCTCCTTCTCCTCCCCTTCCCAAGCCCTGGTCTGCAGCGAGGACCTGAGTGGACGGTGGGTGAGGCTGGTGGCCTTCTCTGCTCAGACAGGACGTGTCACAGGAGAGCTGATTGGGTGAGCCTGGGAGCCAGGTGGCAGCTGCCACCTCCTGCAGCTTCCAAGGACAGAAGACCCACTCTGTAGATTCAGCAGCCAATGGACAACAGCAGACCTCGCCTCCCAGCTCGGGCTGCAGAGGGTCCACTCTCCGGGGTACAGCAGCTTCTGGACAGCAGCATAGACTCTACACACTTGACATTCAGAGCTCTTTCTGCAGGACAATGCAGTGAGACGGCCGGTGAAGAGCAAGTCCACACCCTCCTGCAGCAACTGTGCCCTGAGTTCTGCCCCGGAGATCAGAGCAAACTTCATAAGGCGGCACCCCTCTGTCCCTGCCAAGGGCCCAACTTCAGCTGGACTGCACTGTAGAGTGACCGATGCCTCGGGGAGATGAAAAGTGAAATAATGGAGATGAAAAGTTCACCAGAGGCCCCAACAACAGATCTGAGCTGGCAGGAAAACAAACTAGCATACAAAAGTATTCAGATAGATATTATGTGACTGGAAGACAGAGCGGGGATGGAAAAAAAGACACAGCCTCAGAGAAACGCGGACCACCATTAAGCTCACCAACATACGGGGAGACCCAGAAAAGAGCAGAAAAAAAATTCAAAGAAATAATGGCTAAAATTTTTCCAAATTTTATGAAAAACTATAATCAACACATCAAGTTCAATGAACTTCAAGTAAGATAAACGCAAAGAGATCCGCACCTAGACATACCATCGTCAACATGGTGGGAGTCACAGACAAAAACAAGTCCTTGAAAACAGCAACAACAAAAAATTCATCATCTACAAAGAACACCAACAAGATTAACAGATGACTTCTCATCAGAAACAACGATGGCAATAAAGCAGAAGGAAAGCATACTTCAGTGTGCTGAAACAACTCAAACTATAGTCTAATATCCAGCAAAACTATGTTCCAAAAATGAAGGCAAGATAAAGACATTCCCAGAAAAACAAAAACTGAAAGGTTTCCTTACTAGCAGACGTGTCCTAAAAGAAACACTGACATTCTTCAGGCTGAAAGCAAGTGACTCTAGACAGTGACTTGCATCCACACAAAGCATACTGCTAAACCCAATCGCATGGTTAATTATAAAGATGGTAAAACAGTGTATTTATTCTCCTTTCTCATTTTAACTGACTTTCCAGCCAGCATTTTCCAACCTGAGTGCAGAAGTAACAAAGGAAACCCTTACAGTTATCTGTCAATATTTCAAACATAAAGAAGTCTACCTTTTCCTAAAATCAATTGGCACAGACTAATTAAAATGTCAAGTTGCTTTGCTTCTGGCTAGGATTTTACCAAATGGGTACTGTCAATTTTCTTGTACTGACTTCTAACTCCAGGCCTCTGATCAATTCTAAAAGGGAAAGATGAATTATTAGTACATAATAAAAGCCGTTTCTCTGTAAATAAAACAAGTAAAGCGTGGGACTCAGGGAGGAGATGGAGACAGGTGTCACAGATCAGGAATCACTCCCCTAGTGACCGACCGTGCACACGGCCTCCCCTGGGCTCCCTGCCGTCCAGGACTCCACTCCCGCGTGACAGCCAGAAGCAAGCCTCAGGGCCTCTGGTCTGAGACCCTGAAGACACCAAGGCTTTTGTCTGCTGCCTGATCGGACCCCTCATACTATCCACGCTTTCTCTAAACTTAAAAAGTCAGAAACTGTAAGAGAACCATGTAAGTTGTAGCACATAATGGGTCAGTGACGTTGTCATCTGTGTGAGCTCTTGGAGCACAGGACTCTTGTCAAATCTTACACGTTTAAAGTTGATACTTGATTCAAGCTTGCACTATAAAATGGGGTCATATTCCCTTTTAGATGGCTAACAATAATAACCTATATGAAAACACTGACTTTTAAATTAAGTTCTGCACTTCGGCATAAGACAGAATGTAAACCAAAATTTTTGTTTCTCGTGGGAGATTTATCTTAACAAATCAGTGTTACACAAAAAAGAATAAACATTCATACCATTTTTTTGTAAATCAAGTCAACACATGATAAAATATCAACCCAAATTTTCAGTAAATGCTTAACAAGACCAGACTTTCTGGCCGCAAAACTGGTGCCATTTGCGAGAAGAGCTGCGGTACCTCTGCATTATTATAGAAAGCGGCGCTGTTTTTCTCCTGCACGTCTTCCCCTCGTGCTGTAAAGAAGGTTAGTGGGTAGAACTCCTTGTGTGCTGGCTGCTTTCCACTGGCCATCAGCTTGCCCTCATAGAAGAGCTCAGAGGTGTAACTGCAGAAAAAGACCAAAATAAATAAGTGAAAAGTAACTGAGCTCCAAAATTAGTTTTACCCATAAGAAACAAAAATTACCAGTCAAATCTAATGTTGCTATATGCCCATGATTAGTTTTAATCCAAACATCTAATATCCATGATGCTAAGATTTCCTCCAAAATTAAGCACAGCACTACAGACACTGCAGGCCCTGGTATACCACCGCTATGTGGGCTGACCTGGGGAAGGCAGAGAGCCAGACTGCAGAAGTAAAAGGAAGAGATGATGACGGTTCAATTCTAAGTGAGAATGTTGCTCTATAAGGAAATTAGCTAGCTGTTACGGTTCTCTACAATAAAATTATTTTAAATGTGTATTTCGATTTATGTGGATCATATACTTTTGCAAACAAAGATCCACAGACACTGAAACAACACACGTGGCTGAGGGCCATTCCCGCCTCTACCCGCCAAGCGAGCGCTCTTCACTGAGGGGGCACTGCCTAGGGCTCGAGTCATCGCTGGCTGTAGCAGGAGACCGGCGGCAATGCAGGAGCCCCATGCGGAGAGAAAGACAAGAGCTGCAGTGGAATCTGAATTTATCTTTCTCTCTCCTGTTGCTTTCACAGAAACCTAAAAATGATTTTCCCATGACCGCCATAGTCAATATTATTAATTACACTAAATTTGAAAAAAATCTTAAATTTTGGTGGTGATCGTGACTGGATGCAGCACAGAGGGCTCCCCGGGGTTGGTCTGGGTGAGGCTGGAGGGCACTCTGGCCTGTGGCTACTCAGTGAGCTGCCGCTCAAGATGCTTGCCCGTTTAACGATGCGCACTCTATTTAATAGAAGCCTTTTCAAACTTTTATTACTAAATTTCATGGTTTTCCTTCCTTCCTCCCTCCCATCCTCCCTTTCTTCAAAACAGATTTCTCAAGTAACACCACTGGACACATATTCATAAGCCATTATGCAGTCTGTCAATATATTTGCTTATTATATCATGCAGTTTTACATACACATTATGTATTCAGTCACAGAAAAAGGTGTTATAGCTAGTAGAAACTGAAGATCTGTCTCCAGAACAGCCCTGCTATAGAAAATTACAGCTAATTCTTGCCGCTGCTAAGTCGCTTCAGTCGTGTCCGACTCTGTGCAACCCCACAGACGGCAGTCCACCAGGCTCTGCCGTCCCTGGGATTCTCTAGGCAAGAACAGTGGAGTGGCCTGCCATTTCCTTTTCCAATGCATGAAAGTGAAAAGTGAAAGTCAAGTTGCTCAGTCATGTCCGACTCTGTGCAACCCCATGGGCTGCAGCCCACCAGGCTCCTCTGCAGCCCACCAGGCTCCTCTGTCCGTGGGATTTTCCAGGCAAGAGTACTGGGGTGGGTTGCCATTGCCTTCTCCAAGCTAATTCTTGAGTTACAGACATAAAATGAAACACAATTTGCAACACCAGGGACGGCCTATAGCTCTGCTGGGAATAGCCTGTCCCGGGGACAGTGCTGTGTTCAGTCACCTCCCGCCAGGCCAGACAGCGCGCCAGAGCCGGCAGCTCACACCTACTTGATGATCGCTTCATGGGAGCGGTAGTTCTCACACAGGAGGATCCTGCAGGGAAACTCGGCAGGGTAGTGCTCATAGAGCCGATCAAGCAACGACATGTGAAGGTTCCTCTCCCTGGCAAACTCGCTGTAAACAAAAGGACTGAGCTGTAACAGATAAACACACGGGAGAAAATTTAACTAAATATACAAATAGTATTCTTATTAACATACTTATAAAAAGATCCACTGTGCTGGAACTTCTGATATACTAAATCTCAGCATGCTGAATGTTGCAATAAGCAGAGTCAAACATATATTCTAGGAAAAACTTTACTACTATAAATAATGAGGCTAAGGTTTCCAACTTTCCTTCCAGTATGGCAACACAAACCTTGAATTTCTGTATCCAGGTTAATAAAGGACTTCTCTGACTTAATAATAAATAGCTACTACCTTAGTAATTTTAGGAATGTGACCCATTGTATCACTGGTAGAGTCAACTGACTGTTTCACTAAAATCAATCAACTATTTCAAATGGTAAGCTGGCAACATATACTGCCTGTGACTAAAAAACTTCTTTTTAATAATTAGCAGAACGCCGTACTTATCTTGTAAAGTGTAGCAAACCATCTTGACTATGACTTAGATGCTCAGAACAAAAACTAGACTACTTCTGGCAAAATAACAAATGGCATGTGTCCCTCCACCTTCAGCCCTTTCTGCGAGGTCTGGACACTCACAACACTCTATACGGTCAGTCAGTCAACTGACAAAAGAGAAAGAACCTTAATTTGCAGCTTTGTAAAACTGATCTTTTATTAGAAAAACTGTAGTTCTCTTTCACATATAGGTATTAAGATCAGACAGGTTCCTTGAGATTTTGACTCATTTTTTAATTTCCCATGTAATGAAAAATTTAACGCTTCAGGAAAACAAATGTCGGGGACAGGAACTGGGTAATCCTAGGTAGGATGATTTTAATTTATTCAGTAAAGAAAAGAATCAAATATTCCTACTGCAGAGAACTGAACTTCAAATCAACAAACATGAAAATGGTGACACTGATGACTTCATTCATTCTACTCTCTATCCAAAGGAAATAAAGTGGTAGGGCAGCAATTTTCCTTCAGAAATACCAACATCTTTCACTATTAGCAGTACTACTAAGTGACTTCAGGCGTGTCCGACTCTGTGCGACCCCACAGACGGCAGCCCACCAGGCTCCCCCGCCCCTGGGACTCTCCAGGCAATAACACTGGAGTGGGGTGCCATTTCCTTCTCCAGTGCCAGAAACTGAAAAGTGAAAGTGAAGTCGCTCAGTCGTGTCTGACTCCTAGCAACCCCATGGACTGCAGCCCACCAGACTCCTCCATCCATGGGATTTTCCAGGCGAGAGTACTAGAGTGGGTTGCCATTGCCTTCTCCCACTATTAGTACAGAAACATTTAAAGTACTTGAACTGAAATGCATGGCACAGACAAGATACTAAACATCAGAACATAACACAAGCTCCTTCCGATACGCTGCCTTGGAGGGACCTACCTGCATGTGGTCGCCAGCCAGGACAACCCGCGTGTGTCTAGTCGCGAGTGCCAGAGGCATGATGGTTTCACACTCCATGGCCTGAGCAGCCTCGTCTAACAAGATGTGAGTAAAAACCCCTACAAGGCACAGGGCAAACACAGGACAGCACGTTACAGCAGCGGTAAAGGGAGGAAGCCTTCCCTTCTCTGTTAAGGGAAGAATTCAGAGGCCTAATTTAAGAGTTCTGAGTGCTTTAATGCCAATCCTCAGTTTAGAAGACTGTATCTACATTTCAGTCATTATTTAGAAAACAGAAGTTGAAAAGAATAACTATTTTACTCAATAATAGACAATAAATGGCACCTGGACCTCCTAGCCTCCAGACTAACAAGTTCCAGCACTGCAAGTGAAAGAGAGTTTAAAGTTCAAGATAGCAGCTGCTGCTGCTGCTGCTAAGTTGCTTCAGTCGTGTCCGACTCTGTGCAACCCCATAGATGGCGGCGCACTAGGCTCCCCCGTCCCTGGGATTCTCTAGGCAAGAACACTGGAGTGGGTGGCCACTTCCTTCTCCAATACATGAAAGTGAAAAGTGAAAGGGAAGTCACTTGGTCCTGTCCGACTCTTCGCGACCCCATGGACTGCAGCCTACCAGGCTCCTCTGTCCATGGGATTTCCCAGGCAAGAGTACTGGAGTGGGGTGCCACTGCCTTCTCCGCAATATAGCAGCTCTCACCACAAAGAAAAGCTAGCAATGAAACAGTGACAGGCCCAATGTCCTTTAAAACACCAAAAATAAAACAATGGTAGTCCATGAGTAACTTTAGCTTAAACCTACATATTAGACGTTAAGGTAAAGAACATCATACCCAAAATCTAATGAAAGAGAAAGTTATAATCCATCTTGGACCAAAAACAAAGGTTATCTATTAGCAAATTCACTATTTTGATTATTTAGCTTTTTTCTGCGTGTGTGTGTGTGTGTGCACGTGTGTTTGTGTGTATAGACAGATTGTATATAATTTTTTAGTCTAAGAACCTATCCTGGTTTGGAAAAAAGAAATCACCAGTCTGAAAAAAAATGATACAACAAGCATCAAAAATGTACATTATCAAACATTCCCCAGATGCAAACATCCCAGGTCTGGCTCCCTGCTGTTGCTCACACTGAACATAGGAATCTGTGGACAAGGATGAACCTGTGCCCTTTCCTGAGGGGGACAGAGTGGGAGTCTCCCTGCTGTCTCCACTTGCAAGAGTGAATGCTGCCCCCACTGCCAGCTCCCTGAGCGGGGCCGGCGGGGGCGGGGGGCCCTGCTTTCACTCCACAGCAGAGAACAGTTTCTCAACAGAACGGCTAGCTATAAACGCTCTAGGTTATTTAGCCTCCTGTGAGTTGAACCAAGAACCTAACCTCTATTTCTCTGAATAACAACAAGTTCCAAACAGTCCATTTATACAGCTTTCTAATGCAACTTGTTTCTAGGTTGGAAACTTTCTAACCCTTACTAACTGACAGGATTAACCACCACCACTGCCTTCATCGTGGTCCATTCAAATAATCGGCTGTGCTGACAGCACCAGTATCAGTAACTGCTGTCTGTTTAATGACAGTGGCCCAAGCATGATGTGGACACATGCAATTTTCTCCCTGTTGAGGAGAACTTGTGCTTTTTGTTCTATAAGAATAATTAGAAGATGACTATATAATTACAGGATCGAACTGGAAAAACTGAAACTAGTGAAAAAAATCTACTGTTTCTGTTAGATAACATTTTAATTAAATATAGTCAGGCTTAAATCAGGAACTGAATAAATCCTGAAATTGTTATACTGCAGCTTAAGCTAGGAAAAGAAACCTAAATCAGTCAAACTGATTCAGCTCGGGCCTTGGTTGTCTAGCCTCTAAAATAACCCTCCATGAGTTGACATGAGAATTAAAGTATAAGCAATGCCAAAAACAAATCAAGTAGCTGACTGCCAATAAATGTACTACACTCTTGCTTTTCAAAGCCATTCTTTACTCTTCACAAAACTATACTGTTTAGGAGGTGTGGGTGTTTAATTTACGTGGCAAATATGCAGAGTATAATCATAAAGTAATGAGACTGTTAAATAAACATACAAAAATTAACACTGCAAGTAAGTGCTGTTCCATCAAAGAAGCCAGTTGAGAGGAAATCTAACTCGTCCGACGGGCGCAGCCACTGTTCAAACATCTCTGAACCTCTGCTTTTGTACCTGCCACCACCAGCCAGCCATGAGCTGCGCGCACAAGAAAAATAAGTCTCACTACATGAGAGGCACGTCTCTCTCTCTCTCTCTTTTTATACCCCTAATGGTATTGCTCAGTTTGATAACCTACCTTATTTACCAGACATGTCTCCGAAAGATTTTGAAGCTTTTCTAAAATTAAATCTACCTTCAAAAGAGAAAGTTTGGCCATTGTTCCTTTTTTTAAGATAAACAGAGGTTTATCAAGGGCCTCCAGGTGTCTATACCCTGGGCCAGGTGCCAGGAATACAAGGTGAAGGGAACTGTCCCTACCTTTCAGAAATGGAAAAGAACTTGGTACTGGCTCTGAAAGCAATTCCAAAAGGAGAGAGTAAAAACGCGTTGAGCAATGTCAACAACTGTAATATAAGAACAATAAATGAATGTCCTTCCAAAGCAACTATCTTAAAGTGACACCACATTTTGATGGTTAAGCTTTGCCGATTTTATCAGAACTTTTTGTTACTTTATGTCTGTACTTTCTATATTTGATTTTACATAGTTCCTATAATTAAATATAATAATCTTAATAGTATGTCAAAAAAACTATCATAATTATCGTCTCTACACTGTATTAATGCACAAGTATTTTAAAATTATATAATTGAGAAAACAGTAAAAAAAAACCCCAAACTGTCCAACTTTGAATTTCTCACATGATCAATATTAAATATCATCTGATCAATCAGAGAACAAAACAAAGCAACAGTCACTAAAATGTCTAAACTAGAGATCGATAATTTTTTCTGTGTGAAGGGCCAAACAGTGACATTTGAGGCTCTTTCCTAGCCATGCAATCTGGTGCAGCTACTCAACTCAGCTGCTGTAGCACAAAAGCACCCGCAGAAGATACAGGGAGTAAATGGGCCTGACTGTGTCCACCCAATAAAACTTTATTTACAAAGACAGCAGGCCAGATACGGCCCCCCTGGTCTAAAGTGAACGCAGAAGCCCTGTGCACTCAGGTTTTCTGGGTCTGGACTCAGCATACCAGGCTCGAGGTCCAGTTGGCAGAGGTACTGGGATGTGCTCAGTGTGACCACCACCACGCGGTGTTTCAGAATGTCTTCTTTCTGTGGCATCTGAAAGGTGGAATGTGCGCTTGAGATCAGACAGTACTGATGCACGACTGGGTGGACAGTCTTCACCCAGCGGTTTCTGAAATATACCCTATAAAAGAAGACAACAGGTCCTGTTTATACTGATTGACATCTTATTATGTCTGACTGTCAAAACACTGAGAGTATAATTTTAAGACTGCAATACCTGGAATTTAACAAACAAATCTGATAACTGTTAACAGTCTCCTGGATTAGAATTTAACATACAATGGTGATTTCCCCCAGAATCAAGCCGAAAGTACATACACTATGATACGAAAAATATCAAATTATTTTAAGTGTTCAGATTAATTTTACAGCAGAAAGACACAAAAGGTTTCATAAGCATTGGTTTTCTTTTTAATTGAAAACATTTCCAATTACTTTTTCCCCTGGAATATCTTACAAAAATAACATTTTAGTTGTCTATGCTAATAAAAACAATGAATCGCATACTTACAAGAGATTTCAACAGTCACTGCTTTTTCACTTTAGATACAGCCTTACACCTACACTTAAGCAGATCTTTATCTAAAGTTCTGGAGATTTAAGAATAAATTTGAATTCTGGACGACCAGAAAATCTTAAAAGCATCTCTTCTATTAATTGCAAAAGAAAAATATAAATAGGACTCATGCAACAGATTACTAAGATGGTATATAAACATCTCATCCACCTTCCTCCCATCTCTAACTCACCCCATCACAAAGCTCCACTGGGTACCTATTCACTACAGCCCAGTACAGAGGCAAATCCCATGGCTTGCAAGCTTTCATAAAGACTTTGGGTTTACTGTGATTTTAACGGAAAGCCATCAGAGAGTTATAACAAGGCACATGTCACGTGACACGACATGTTGTTAAAGGACCACTCTGTTTCTGTAGACAGAATACATAGTTCCGGAGGCAGGGAAGAAGGCTGGACAATGGGGTGCTGGTAAATGCTAAACAGTCAGCTTTCAGGAGCAGAGGGCATGGCCTGATCTGTAGTATTTGCTGGTCTCTGTGCTATAAAACTTGCTATCATGGCCCGTCTCAAGCTACCAACATGATGTTACTAAACATGAACTGGGAAGACATGCACAAACATGAACTGGGAAGACACGCACATGACTGGCTCTCACAAACCACACAATGCTCCATCTCGCCCCAGACAACGAGAGGCAGGGGCAGGGACAGCTGCAGGGAGACCAGTCAGGAGGCTACTGTAAGGATCTGGGTAAGAGAAACCAAATGTGTGAACTAGGGTGGTAACAGCAGAGATGCGAAAGTGGTCAGACCCACTATACACTTTGAGAGGAACATTAACAGGATTTACTGATATACTAGATGTGGAATTTAAGAGAAAGGATGATTCCATGGCTTTGAAACTAGATGGATGGCAGTGGTGATGATACAGAAGATCAAGTTTGGGGTGGGAACTGAGAATTCAGTCTTGAACATATTTAGTAGCAGACACCCAAGTAGAGATGTCCAGTAAGAAAAGGCATTTGTAAGCATGGAGAACGCCCTAGATGAGAAAATACAACAGAGTTAAACCTGAAGACTAGAAGAGCTCTCCTGGAGAACAGAGTAGTTAGAAAGGAAACTAGCTGGAAGAACGGCCAAGGGCCCACCTCGACAGGCGGAGACTGGGAAACGGAGAGGCGCAGGGGGAGACTGGGAAACGGAGAGGCGCAGGGGGAGACTAAGAAACGGTGAGGCGCAGGGGGAGACTGGGAAATGGAGAGGCGCAGGGGGAGACTGGGCAAG